>JAOXYM010000013.1:21353359-21370356 GCA_028567055.1 Leptatherina wallacei
ATAGATCAATATGATGATCACCAATCAGGTCATTTACTAACAGAGACTTAGATGAAAGAGACCTGATATTCAGCAAGGCACAAATAAATATAAATATTACATTTGTCATCATACCTGACAATTAAAAGGCAAAAAAGCATGGGAGGGGGCAAGGCTATAGTTGTACCAGAATTCAGCTGTCATTCTCTGGTGGGTGAAGTGTTATTTTACCCATTTCTGCTGTGTATCCCTGTTTCATGCTTTTAACACAAGTGGGTTTAAGTTGTTGTTTTTTTTTTTTCCTGAGGGCAGGCTAAGACTTTTGTACCTGTTGGTTTCTGGAGCAGCAAGAGGTGCAGCTGTTGTTCTGGTTCCAAAAGAAAAGGTCACATACTCTAATATTTTGTTGGACTGTCTTTAGCTTTGATTATGGCTGCATTCAATTATGGCTGCATTCAGGGTGGCATTGTTTCTAGAAGCTTCTGCAATGACACAAGATTTATTTCCGTCCAGTGTAGCATTCATTTTTCACCAAGATCTTGTATTGAAGAAGGGGGATTCTGAACACTGCGTAAAGCTTTCTCCAGCACATCCCAAAGATCCTCGGTGGGGTTCAGGTCTGGACTCTGCGGTGGCCAATCCAAATGTGAAAATGATGTCTCATGCTCCGTGAACCACTTTTTCACAATTTGAGCCCGATGAATCATGCCATTGCCATCTTGGAATATGACTGTGCCATCAGCGAAGAAAAAATCCATTGATGGAATAACCTGGTCATTCAGTATATTCATGTAGCCAGCTGACCTCATTCTTTGGGCACATAATGTTGCTGAACCTAGGCCTGACCAACTGCAGCAACCCCAGATCATAGCACTGCCCCCACAAGCTTAGGCACTAGGCATGATGGCTGTCTCACTTCTTCCTCCTCTCTTCTTACCTTGATGCTCCCATCCCTCTGGAATAGAGTAAATCTGGACTCATCAGGCTACAAGACCTTCTCCCATTGCTCCAGTCCAATCTTAATGCTCCCTAGCTAATTGAAGCGTTTTTCTCCAGTCATTTCACTGATTAGTATTTTTCAGGCTACACAGCTGTTCAGTCCAATCCCTTGAGTTCCCTTCACGTAGTGTGTGTGGAAATGTTCTTATTTTCACTATTAGATATAACCTTGAGTTCTACTGTTGTTTTTCTTTAATTTGATTTCACCGAACATTTAAGTGATCACTGATGCCCATCATTCAGGATATTTTACCGACCACATTTCTTCCTTGAAGTCAAAGGTTCCCCCTATCCTTCCAGTTTTTAATAATGTGTTCTTAACCCAATTTAAGTAGTTTCTGCAATCTCCTTCAATGTTTTCTCTGCTTGATGCATGCCAATGATTTGACCCATCTTAAACAGACTAACATCTTTTCCACGGCCACGGGATGTGTCTTTCCACATGGTTGTTTAAGAAATGAGAAGTTACTCATAGTATCAGTTTGGGTTAAATAACTTGTTGCCAGCTGAAAGATAATCGACCATGCGGTAATTATCCAATTGCAGCCTTGTACTTATTTCAATTCAATTCAATTTTATTTATAAAGCGCTTTTCATACCGAAGCAACACAAAGTGCTTTACATGATAAAAACGATTTAAAAAAGAAAGAATTAAAAACATTCATACAACAGTAGCAGAAATTTAAATCATATACCTCATTTTCTCTTTCACATGTAATCATAAATATATACACACACACACACATACACATACACACACACACACAGAGCACAAGTAAACTCTCCCCACCACTCCACCCCCCCCCACCCTGACCTCAATCTAAACAAGCATGAGCTCCCATCCGTAGTGACTGTCTCTTAACTGCATGTAAAATAAATAAATAAAAGATTAATGAATAAAACACCAGGCTTGACACTGCAGTGAGGAAGCGATATCTTGGGGATCCATCCACACCAGAATCCAGCCCCCCAAGAACCACAGAGGGCGTCACCACTGGACCCACCCAGACCAGGGCAGGCCGGAGACTGCACCACAGCCATTGGGCTGCAGCGCAAAACATCCAGCCCCCCAGGCAGGGCCGATCACCATGACAACGACCCTGCAGATTGAGCAGGCAAAGCCACCGGTGTAGAGGATCCCCATGAGGAAAACACTGGAGTTAAAAAATAATGGCAAGATTAAAAAAGCATAAAAACAATAACAATAAGAACAATTAAGATCAAAAATAAATATATACATAAAGGAGTTCATGACAACAAAAACAAATAAATATATACATATACACATACAAACATACATACACATTTGCGTAGTTAAAACCAGGTGGTGACTTTCTTTTTGTACAGACACTTTAACAGTATAATGCTGCTTCAAATGAAGCGCATGGGAATGAAATATAGTACTGTGTTGGTTTTATCACATTTTTCAAATATACGATTTTTTAATAATAGATTGCATGTAGAGGGGAGATGGTGGCCTCTAGGTCTGTAAAATGAGGCTGGTGCAAAAGTGCCTTAGTAAGAAAAAAGACAGAAAGCCTCTTTTCTTCTAGTAGCTAGTATTCAATCCAAGTTGTAGTGGAAAAGGGCCAGATAAGTAAATAGCACTTCGTCTTGATTTATTACCTTAGTTTCCCAACAATATGATGGTATTAAAATGCATTACAATTTCATGTCTTATTTAATGCAACCATAATTCATAGTCATGTGTAGAAAAAATACAAGCAACTATAGGGCATGTTTTAGTGTGTGGGTATACAGCATGGTCGTGTTCTGCAGGTCAGTCAATTCCTGTGATAATATCTAAAAATCTTCAATATATATTCTTTTTTTCAGCTTTATAGATGTATGTTGTAATTCCCTCTGTCTTCGTAAAAATCTGTTCTGTCTGGAAATAAACTTCTGACTAGAAATATAAAATGGTAGAACGTAAAATGAAAGGTAACGATGATAATCAAATCAAACTTTATTAATATAGCACTTTTCATACACATAAATGCAACACAAAGTGCTTCACAAAGATGATATAACCTGTCCCTCCCACCCCAAGACATAGACCTGCATACACACACGCAACACACATGTACAAACACACTCACGCACACGCTCATATATAAACAGCAGTAGCACATATTTAAAAAAGAGTCATGACATGGCAGGGTACCGAGAATCCAGGTGAGGAAGGACCACCTGTGGGAGGCCCTCCACGCCGAGGGGCAACACAGTCCGTAGATGCATGGAAACCCACCATAGAGGCCCCCCCGACCCAGAGAGAAACCAGGGTGGACTCCACAAATGATGTAGAGCCCCCCAACCCCCCAGGCCTGAGGAACCCCCATGATAGCCAGACGCAGCCCCCAGCATGGAGGGGCCCCCCATGAGGAAACACTGGAGCTAAGAACAAGAAAATAAAAAAACTAAAATACAGATAACACAGAATAATAGTAAGATATCTAAAAGTTTAGAATTAAAGGATAAAAAATTTAAACTTAAATGATACTAGAATGTATATAACCTATTTATAAATAGTTAAAAGAAAATAAATGAATAAATAAATAAACAAATAAGTAAATAAATACTCAAATTTATTAAAGGTTAAGAAAAGTAGGTTTAGATAAGAAGAGTAAATAGAATAAAATCAGTCAAAAGCCAGATTAAAAAGGTGGGTCTTTAGTCTCCTTTTAAAAATATCAACAGTCTCTGCGGCCCTGATGATCTCTGGCATGAAATATCTGAATAAATACTGAACAGTGCTTTTGCTGATAAGTTTAATCAAAGCATTCTTTACTAAGAAGCTTAAAAACAACCTTCACGCAGCTGTAATGCTCCACATTTACTATATTTACTGACTTCTTTTCATTTCAGACATTGCGTTTAATCACTAAGAGGTATTTGACCAGAGTGTGAGAAGCTGAGTTTATGGAAGTTCAATCTGCTGAGAAGTGGAACTAAGACTTTTCTCACTGCAGGGATTCTGACTTAGCTCAGCCCCAAGGTATGACTGGAGGTAAAATATATATTTTCTTTTTTTTTTCTATTTAAAATCCAACAGCTGGGGGAATTTTTGTTTCTATAGCTGCAATTAATGCTACATTTGAAGTCCAATGCAAACACTCAACTAATCACTATAATTACAGTAGCCTATATTTAAGCTACTCTTTTGAAATGCTAAAGTTCCATGAAGGCATGAATCACAGCAATATTTTCTCAAACGTGTAAAAATTTTTATTTTACTAAATGTTGACTCAGTTGTTATGCCCTGCAGAGGCTGAAATGAGCAGTTTGTGTTTACTCTAATGGACAATTGTTCAAAGACAGATTTCCTAATAGATCTTGTGATAAAACGGAAAGAAAAATAACCAACAAAGAAAATGACTGAACAACTTATGCCATGTAAAGATGCTCATGTGCTATTTGCTAAGGTCAATATTTCTGATCCAATATTTTTAGATGCATGCATCCACACTTGCAGTACTTTATGTCAGGTCATTCACTGATAGAATGTTTTACGTTATGAACCAGTTAAACTACTCGCATCATTGTCTGGTGTTGTGTTTCTGTTTCAGTTGCGCAGCATTTATCAAAGTCAGCAGGCAACAGCTCTAAACTCACATTTCTAAAGCACACCACATCTGCTGAGTAGGAACAAAAACGCCTGCTTTACTGGCACACTTTGATGTTACAGAGTGCAGTTAAGCAAAACATTAGCATTCATTGGTGATGCAGAACAGTCAAATACTATTTTTCTGCTCCATATTAATTTGAGTAGTGAAAGGTGTCAGTTTCTATTTGAGAGCTCATTTGTCATCCATGTAGGCTTTTGTTAGTCATCTTCCTTTCAGTGTCCATGTAAAGCCTCCACCTGCCCTCTTGGGTGGAAACATCCTTGGACCTTCTCCCATGCACTCACACTCCAGCTGGGAGCGTACAGGGCCCACCAGAGAAGATTTTATTTAGCTTCATTCTGTTTGTCAACAAAAGTTACACCAAATCCTCTCAGTTGGTTGCTTTGGATTATTTCAAAACCAGGCGTTATAACATGTATGTTGATGGACAAGTGTGCAAGGAAATTAATGTATTTTCATTTGAACAACCAGTAGCCTACTAGAAAAAAAAACAAAACATAAAGGTATCTTTGAAATTTACTTGGCTTTTAGCAGAATTAGCATATCTTAAAAAAGTTTGCATGGCGAATGCAGATAAATGCTACATCTCTGACATTTAGTCGTTATGCTAGTAAGCATATTGTCACTGCTAGCCGTCGGCCTCAAGCAAATGCTAACTTAAGATGACTTTGCATCACTCTTTTTAAGTTACTTCGTAATATTTCACAAGGTCTACTGGTTAATGTGTCTGTGAAACTGGTGGTGTCCCATTTGTAGAACATAATGCTAACATATTAGCATTAGCAAAGCATTGTTTTACTGTTGAGTCACAATTCATTTGTGAGGTTTTCCTTTTTCTATAAGAAAATAATCTTATGTTTAGATAACACTATGATTAGAAAATGTTACAATAAGAAGAATTAATCACAAAAGAAACTTGAGACAAAAACTGTTTGTCAGCCCTTTTATCAGCTGATGACATTATAGGAGAAGTACTTCACATCATTACCATTTTATTTTTATTTTCTTAAAATCTCTATATTGAAGGAGATTATAGCTTTCAAAGATGTTTTTTGATGAATGGAGTAACAAAATGATAACTATGGTGAATTATTCTTTTCTTGCTTGTCTTTTTTTTCCATCATATGCTTGAAAAGAGTTCCTGGAGTACCATAGAGGGAGAAGCTACAAGAGTGTTTTGTCAATGCTTAGAAAAGCTGATTTATCTTTTTCTCTTTAGAGAATATAAAAGAACACATTCAAAAAGAATACATTCAAACTCCACAGCAGTTTTATAGAGGCATTTTGTGTTTGAAGATGAGAAAGCAGACAAACAAAATAACTGAGACATTTAGCATTATTAGAAAAGCTATAAAACTACACACTGTTCATAATATTCTGTCAGATACATCTGTAACTGGTGTCAATATTTTTGGAAGGCCTCCTGATACATAGAATCTGGGTTTAGTGTTTGGAGCCAAAGAGAGAATTAGAGCTTAAGAAGACACGAATGGGATGAAGTAAGAAACTGAGGGCAGAAGAGCTTAAACGCTGCAGCTTACATTCTAATATGAAGTTTGCCGTGATGGACAGTATCTCTTGGTCTTTTGAAAAAGCTGCAGTTTTGGAGGACCATGTTTTTCAAGGGTCACTGGCAATGAAAAAAAACAAGGGTGAACATTGCTCAGCAGCCAGAAACTTGAAGCATCTGAAGCGCAAGCTGGACACGAATGACCATGACCTTAATGTTGCTGGAAATGGGGCCAGAGAGCTGGATGTCACTAGAGAGCAGATCAATGGCTGCTCCATGGATAGAGATAAGAAACAAGGACTTCACAAACCTGGACTCTAAAGTAACCTGAGAAATTTCAGCAGAATATTTTGTTTACTTTGAAACTGTGTCCAGTGCTTAGATGATGAGAATTCATTCAGTAAGTATGATCCTTTTACGGCAGAGTGTTCTTTCTTTGCTATTCTATGAAGAAGCAACTCAGTTAACTGATCATTAAAACTGACATCTCTCAAATGGAAATGAAGACTTTGTTCTTTTAATGCCAGCAGCTTTAGTTTAATAAACAGGATGGATGCAAAAAATAAAAAATAAATAATAAGATCTGTGCTTTTTTTTTTATTGCAGGGTGCTTGCTATGTCTCTGCTTATGACCCTCTGATCACCTCATCACCCAACGCGTGTCCTCACTGGAGATTGTTGTTATAAACTAACTGGATACCGGAAACTTTACAGAGCCTAATAGATACACTTAGACTTTCCTCATGCTTCACTTACAGAGGCCTTGTTATGCTGTACCGACTACCCATCGTCAGGCGCACCCTGAGTCGCACCGGTGACTTGTTAGAAGATAGCTGAAATGGACTTCGTATATAAAACATGTGTAGCAGTAGAAGAGACATTGATACAACAAATACAATGTTATCACCAAAGTATAGCAGTTTGTTGTATGAATATCTACATCAGGGGTCACCAACATGGTGCCCACAGGCACCAGGCAGCCCCCAGAGAGCATATGAGTTGCCTCAGGCCTGTTGTAAAAAATGCACAACTCAGCAGTGAGCTGAGTTGTAGCTCTCAGTTTTAAAAAGGTTGGTGACCCCTGATCACATCAACTAAAACAAATGGATTAAATCCTTTGATTGCTTGTAGGAGCACCTGTACCCTCAATGAGCCAAGATGGACACAGAATCCGAGTTACATCCAGTAAGTGAACATTTCCAGGGACAACCCAGGTACAACATGAAGAGACAGAATTATGAGGCACCCAGCAGGCATCAGAGTATAAAAACATATGAGATAAAGAAAAGAAGTTTATGCTAAAATGCATGCCACTAGCCGTAACGCACCTGAAATATTCGCCAAATAAGAAAAAAAAGGGAGACAAATGAACAAAAACTATAAAGAGCAGAGAGTCATATGTAGAGACTTAAATGAAGGAAAACCAGCAATAACATCCAAGCTCCTGTCAGGTAAAGTCTGTAATCAAAGCAATGTTCTGCTGTCAGATAAACACTTGAAACTTAAAACATTTCTTTAAATCAGTTTCCATCACTCCGACCTGTCCTGACCTCACTGTTAATTTGTTCCAGTATATTTGTGAACTTCCTGCTCCACAGTAAATCTGCTCAATTGGAAACACTATTTCCTTATGAGGCAGAAAAAAAAACAAAAAAAATCTGGCTACGCTTCGAGCAACCCGTTATAAGACCAATACTGGAATTAGGACCTACCAGCTTTACTCACACTGTGATCAGTTCTCTGCATTATGCCATGTTTTACCATTATGAAGGTGGGAATCCTATTTGATCTAATTAGTATAAGGGCCAACTTGCCTTTCATGTGAGGATCACTCGGGTTTAGTCCTGCTGATGAGAATCCCATCAAAAGGACACAAGACCGCAGACAGAGGCAGCCTTTTGTACCAGCAAGGCACCTAAATCAACTTTGAAGAAGTTACATTTAAATAAACCCATGAATAAAAATGTACATTAACATGTTGAGAGACTTGATTAAAAGTAAATTATGCAGCTATTCCTGTATAACACAGTACATCACTCCTTAATAGACACTGTAGCGCTAAGCAAAAGTACTGAAGTGATCACGAGTGCTCAAGGGCTTAATAAGTAAATGTTAATTTGCTATATAAATAAACTGGAACAGCTTCTCCAGTGATTGCGAATACACAATTTAAGCATTCCAGTCTTGGGGTGGCGGGGAAAGAGTTCACATTTTAAAAGGCAACATTACTTGATTGCAGTGTAAATCTCAATCCTGCTGATTTATGTTGATGTTTAATTTTTGAGACTGACAATGAAACTGCTAAAAGCTTTCAATCAGAGCTCCACAGAAATAATTATGACTTAAAATTAACTGCAGTCGACAGCCAGTGATTTTTCTTTTCGATTACTCTCCTCATATTTAAAGGAACAACCCAAGATTGGCAAGAATAACCTTGAAAAATAAAACAAGGAGCAGTGTATAAACTTTTTTTTTTAATACACCTATTATACCCAGCCACATATATTACACTCCTCTCTGCAGTAATTTTACAGTTGAGTTAAGTTGATAAAAAAAAAGCCCAATAAGAACCTCTGGCAAGACAGCACTTCTCAAGGTGAATCAACATGCATGATTAGTCTCGCTCTAATGTTGTTGACACCCATCGTTGCATCAAAGCCCGAGGACAAATATATAAAAATCTATCTTTCAAAACAATTTAATGAGGGCTCCATACATTCTTTTTTGACATCTTATATACAGTAACTCAGGCAGTGCCAGGGGTGGGACAGCAGCATTTTTCATCAGTGACAGTGAAGGGACAGAAGTGAGAGGAAGATAAACTAGAGAATGATTTGGTTTTTGAAGCTGCGGTTCAGGTCTTTGTGTGGAAGCACAATGGAGTTCAGTATAATCACTTCGGATGGGATGGTCACGTTACAACCTGAGGAAACAAAGCAAAGCAAATAACAATAAAAAGACATGAAGATAGCCTGACTTGTAATGTTAGGAGTTTATTGTAAAAAATCTCTGAATAAAAATGTAACACCCAAGAAAAATGAGATTAAAAAACAAACAACAGACACACAAAATAAAAAAAGTTTAAGGAATGCTTTCAAACAACAATGGCCACTAACCTAAAGGATTGTAACAGGAAAATAATGGAAAAGTGTGGCAGTCATTTGGTTTGTATCCAATGTCAGACTGGTGTAATTCCAAGTGCTTCACAGTCTGATTCATACATACACTAAAATACTCTGCTGTAGGACCAACACTGGTCCAGGGGGAAAAAAAACCTCGACTTGAAAAAACTTTTTATTTCATGAGACCAATCTCATCAATGTCACCAGGAATCCCTGCCTCTGTGTGTCCGTCTGCTCTTACTTATCTTCATATACATTTATCGGACGAGAGTGAACCTTGCCTGTTGCAGCTAGAGATCATGAGTACAGTGTTGAGTTTGTGGAACTTTAGATTAGGAGTTGGGGGACTCGGTCACAACAGCATACTGAAAATTTCTAAAATAGGTTTCAAACTGAAAGTCGAGTCCCCCGAAATCCCCAACAGAAACAAATAAAATATGCTGAATATTTGATAAACCAGTTCCCCAGACATGTCCATATAAGGTGAACATGATCGGACCTAAAAGAAGCCTTGTGCATTATTGCACCACTGTGAGTCTGCATCTGATGTCCCTTGGATGTGAGAAGTCACTTGAAACCACATCATTTTCAGAGAAAAACCTTCTCAACAGGTGGGTATTTCACTTGACAAAAGAAAATTATGTAAAATGTTTTCCTTGTTCTGATGTTTTGTTGGATTAAAAAGAAGAAAAGAAAGATTTTACTTTGTAAGCTGTGTCTTTGGGGAGAAGAGTTCACAGTTTCATTATATGGAGCATTATGTTGAATTTGTCACCCGGACAGAAAACGCCTCATTCCTCACAATGATGCCAGCAATAACATAACATGCCTTTGACAACAAGCATGCGGATAATTGTAAACAATACTGAACAGAGACATGCCACTTTATATTTAACGAGGCTTACCGAGAATAGTAATGGAAGGTGTGAGTTTTCCATCTCTGAAGAGAGTCTCGCTGTCAATCCTTGCAAATGGATCATTTGGATTTGGGTCACTTGGGGTTCCTTCTACTCTTGCCCACTTTCCAACGGTACTATCCCATCCCACAATACTGTTCAAAACACAGCAGTGATCCTTAAAGAGAAACAGATAACAAAAATCATCTTGCGATATAAAGTTTGGAATAATAAAAAAAGTCATCAAACAACTATAAAATGACTAAAGCATAGATTTGTTTCAGGTATGCAGTTTGCTCTGTAGCTTACTGTTCTTATATATAAAGAGCAACATTTTATTTTGTTTCCTCACAACAGCGAGCATTTATTTGGAAGTCTAGCTCAACTAAAAAAAATGTCCTTGCAGGCATTATGCAATGAAAACTAATAAATCACCAGCAACATAAATTCATTTTATAAAGGCGCCCAGTCTGCTCTGGAGACAAAAGATTTAATTATGCCAGCCTCAAAATTGTTTAATACAGCATCTTTGTGAGGGGGAAAAAAGGCAACAAAATGTAAAGTTACATTTCAGAGATGTTGGTGCAGAAGCATCGACAATGTTACTAATAAAATGTAAAGATGTAAATCAAAGTGAAAGGGCGGATCAATTCACCTTGAACCAAATGAATATGGGGTCCACTCACTGGAGGAGGGTTGCTCTGAGGAATTCATGATAAAAAAAAATCTGGCCTTAAACATTCATTTTTTTCCCCCTGATAATGTCCTAAACAAGTGTTTGATACCAAAGACACCAAAATACCAAACAGACAGGTGATGGAGAAGCCCATGCAGAGATTTATAGGATAGTGTAGCATCAGGCTGATGCTGATGCAACTGGGATCCTTTTCTTCCTGTATTTTCTGCAAGCTGCTCACTGTATAGGGGGGGGGGGGTTACCTGTAGAGTTGCACCGTGCAGAATGATGGACTCTCGGACTCTGACCCCAGCTCCAATAGTCACACCAGTACCAATCGAGACGTTGGGTCCCAGCTACACAGGGAAAAGAAGATCATACAGCAGAGTGATAACTAACGCAAACTTCAACTGGAAACACAGATTTAACTTCAACCCTCCAGTTAGTTAGACGGGAGGACAAACGGTCAATAAAATATTGATGACATAAGGTTGTGCTGCGTTTATTCATAGGTTTAAACAATATGTCAGAGCTCTTACCATAGCAGTGGGATCAATATTGGCTGTGGGATGTATGTAGACATTACCTAAACAAGAGGAAAGTGGGTGTGAATAGACTTGTTTGTGTAAAAATATGAGACAGGAGCACAGATAAGGTGGATTAATAAATTGTACCACTTATTTTGGGTCCTCCCTCCTTATTTGTGGCCAGTCTTTCAGGATGACTTGTGTGATACTGGTTGAGGTACAATCGACTGGCATAGATTGCAGATCTGTAATACAAAGAGAAACACACCCCAAATGGATGTTAATTGAATTCAAGACGCTAATAGCTATTCTGTCTAATTTTGGATGCGACTTGTGAAGCAACCCTCCAATGCTGCATCAGTATTAACTAGACTAGGAGACAACAGAGATGCAAGGCAAATGTTTTCCTTCTCTTCCTGACATTTGACAGATGAGGTTGCCTTTGTTGTTTCACTTACCCTGCAGACTTAATCTGGCTCCAGAAACTGAGGGTTTTGTAAACATAGAGTTTGCCTTGTCCTGCCAGGGCAGTGAAAATATCCTGCTCCAGCCGGATGGCCTCTGCTCGGTGCCAGCCATTGGTGGGCTCTTCTCTATGAGAGAAACATCGGAAATTCAGATTCTGTACAAACAGTTATGGATTATGGTTATATGAACCCGTCTGCACCTCCACAGACCCTGCATGGGCTTGATTTTGTTGCATTGCATCTCTTAAATCACTTTTATTTCTTCTTTTTAAAATCAAACCTTCAATTTGGACTAATTTGTCAATTTTATGTTATGGCCCAAGAGCCAGGTAGTAACAGCACCTACATTTCCTAAATCTACAACCTAAAAGGGAATGCATGATGCAGCAATAACCAAATCAAACGTGAGACATTAAAGGCTGGTCACAATGCAGTCATGAAACCTGACAAGGCCCATTTGGATGCTATAACTTCATCCTAGTTAATCATTCTCTTTAACTGCCTAATGAACAAATCAATTAAAACTTTTTCCCCTAATACTAATGAAAAGTCACCACACATTTTTCCCAAACTAAGCTTTAGCAGCTTTTGAAAAGAAATTCAGCTGTATATGAGAAAAAACAACAGTGACTTTGTTCCTTCTGAAGTCTCTTTAAAAAAGAAAAAAAAGTATTTACTGCCCAACGATCCAGCCTCTAAATTAAAATGAGAGTTAAAAGGCAGATGCTAACTTTGATGGTGTCAGTGCTGGGTTGAAACCAAAGCTGATTACTTAGTGATAATCCAAAACCGAAGCAGGAGAGTCTACATGTTCCATATTAATCAGGGTCTTTGGCATAGTGTATTCCAAGTGCCTAGAGATGAAACAGGGTGTTAAATATGGATGAAAAGAATATTTTAAAGGATCGGACCCATAATCGAAGCTTTACCGAAAAAAGGAGGGGATGAGGTTAGAGGCAAAGCAGTCCCTGAGAGACGGCAGTCGAAGCCTGCTCATTTCTATCAAGTATCTCTGATGTGTTCCACAGTTTTGCTGACTCAGCGCCCAGCTTAAATTAAGTGCTATTGATGTTAGCAGGTGAATTATGCATAGCGTGGTTGTCTTTTTGTAACGTATTCAAAGTGTCCTTGGTGGGCTAATTGTTAGGTCAGCTACTCTATACTGAATGTTAAAGTACAAAAAAAAAGGTGTCAGAGATTATTGAAAAAAAAAGAATCCTTATATTGATTTCTTGTGTCATTTTTAGCTTCACTGAGGGGTTGCTGACTATCTTTAATGTGTACATTTTTCTACAATTCTAAATAAGAGTGCATCTGCAGGGCAGAAAGTAGCAAAGCAAGCGCTTGTGAGTTAAAGGACCAGTACAATTCTGACTGGCTACAAACAAATACAAAGTTTGAGTGGCTCTGCTCCGAGTCTCTCCAAAAAGTCACTGGAAAATGTTCTTCTAGACATCAGTGAAGGTTCTGGCTGTCTTTAACAAAAATGAAGAGACTGATATTAAATGCAGCAAAAAATATATATAGATATATTAACTGCACATTTGCTTTCAAGAAAAAAAATGGATGAGAAGATCTCTACTCTCTTTAAATATGAACCGACAGTGAGGAGTTTGCTTGCTTAACTTGCAGGGGAATGTAAACAAATGTCACATTAGTTTGAATATTTGTATGTATAAAGATGACACAACAACCCCCCCATGACAATGACAACCGGCTGCTTGTTGGACTGTCTGTTAGCTCTGACGGTTCACCAGAAAACTTATCAAGTGGCTCAACAGCATTTTTTGCAGTTCAGTGTTTGAAAAGATTAATAAATGAGTTCCTTGTGTGTAGAGTTTGCAACATTCGGATAGAGCCAAGCTAGTTATGCTGCCCATTCCAGTTTTCATCCTAAGCTAAGCAAAGCTATCCAACTCATGGCTGCAGCTTCATATTTACCAAACACAGATGTGAGATCTGCTCATCCAGCTCAGTGACAGAAAGTGACAAAAGTCAAGCTGACAAGTAAGGCAAAGCTATAATGACAGACATAAACTTCTTCTCAGAAAAAAATTTGAAAAAAGTTTGAAAAAAGAAAAAAAAGGTGCATTAGGGAAAATGAGCACAAAGACACATTCACACAGAATCCTATGCTATTTTATGACAGATTATATGGCTATAGCTCACACCATACACCAAGTGCTCTATATACACACCGTGCAGCCTAAATTTACCAACTTACCCATCATATGGATAACTGATGATTGTATGAGGAAACAGAAAAAATGGCATGGAGGAGAAGGGAAGGAAAAAACAAAGACACAAATGAAGAGAACCAAAGAAATGAGAAAATGGTATTGACATGCATTCCCAGGTACAGACCCCAACGACAGCGCGTTACAACTTACAGCAACATGTCCTGTTGATTTTTCTGAAAGACGGCACCAATGTGCTGGAAGATCTCAGGGTGAAAAAGGTATACTCCACAATTGATGATGTCACTCACAAATGTGCTTGGCTTTTCCACATAATGCATGACCTGCACAGAGTAGAATATCAAAAAATATATATTTAAGAACCAACATCAGTGATTAACTAAAGAAACAACAAGAATACTGTTACATACCTCATTTGTGTTTTCGTTTTCCACAATACAGCCATAATTCATGGACTGCTTTCTGTTAGCCTGAGAAGAAAGGCAATATGAATGTCAATATGATGCATTTTGACATCAGAGATACAATTATCTTAACCATGCCAAACAAAACACTTCACATTCATTAAATTTCACAACTTCTCACCGTTGTCCCCAGGATGACAAAGCTGTTTGGTTCTCCATGTTCTTTCTGGAAGCTGAGCATCTCTGTGAGAGGAAACGCTGAGCAAACATCAGCATTCAGGACAAAGAAAGCCTCTGGACTGCCAGAGACAATCTGATCTCTGAAGTGATAGATGCCCCCTCCAGTACCCAGGGCTGCATACTCCTGTAAGTACCTGCAGTGCAAAGCCAAGAAGAATGGCATATCTACAGTCATTCTGCAAAGTTGGTGCACAGCAACAGGAAAAGTACTTATACAGGCACAGCCAACATTTAACTTTGCTGTGTGTTCTCATAACTCCTACAAAGTCTTCAATATTTGCTCCCAAAAATACACATTATTACTAATCATTTGCAGTACTGTACCTGATGGAAATTTTGAACTCCTGCTGTGCATTAAACAGGAATCTGTTCAGCTCTTCATTTGGCTGATAAAAGCCGATGAGCAAAATCTCTTTCAGATTTGGTACCTGTAAAGTGTAGTTCACAGTTACCCTGTAGAGACCACTTTCTGCATCAAGCATTGAGATTACCAACACCAACCAGCAACTGAGACAACAAACCATTGATCATTTTGACCTTCAGATTGATTTAACCACCACATACATAAAACCAAAGCCAAACAAAAAAAACCATAAGAGTAAAATCAGTTCCTTATTTAATTGATCTTGATGGCTTTGTTTTAAATTAGTATTCTCCAATTGTCCTAATTTTGAATAAGTATCAGCTCACAGGATAAAAGAAAAGATTATGACTGCTCACCTTGATGCACGCTTCAATGTGGTGTTGAAGCATGGGAACACCAGCTACTGGAAACAAGGGTTTGGGCACTTCAAATGACAGTGGCCTGAATCTTGTGCCTAAAAAACAAAGCAGCTGATCACCCACAAATAAGATTACAACGTGGGTCCCTTCTTTTCTTGGTATTATTAGTTGCATCAAACCCCTTAGTGACGTTCAAAGTCACCCCGTCTTATTCTACATTATGTAAAACATCTGTCTGAAAGAAATATGTAAAAACATTGGAAATAAGCAGTCAACAAGTAGTTTTTAAATACGCCTATCTTTTTCAATAGAAATGTGACATCAGGAAAAAATGAACTATGAACTATTAAGCGTCTTATCTAACTGCTTACTGAATAAGCAGTTCTGTTAAGATTTATTCATGTCAGTGTTTTGGTCCTGAAACTTTATTAGGTTGTAAATGTGTGTTGGTTTTATTTGTGAGGCATCCTCGCTTCATCGTTGTGCCACGTCAGTCATATAAACAAGCTCAGCCAGTCTGTTAGCATTAGCACCTTAGCTTCGATATACTAACAACATGCACATGGTTGTCTACGTAAACAGGACGAGGATGACGTTTATTCTCACCTTTCTGAGGGCCCCCAATTAAAATGACTGCTTTCAACATCTTGTCTGAGGAACTGTTTTGTGACAGGAGATGCGCCTGGGAACCACCTGCAGCAGCTGAGTGTGTTTCAGCACCCACTTCCTACTTGTGACGTTTCGGCGTAGACGAGATTATCGTAAAAACACGGAGCGGAATGCCGGGAAGTGGAGGAGCTTTGTCATTACGAGCTATATTTACAGTCAATGGTTATGGGGCTGCAGACGTGAAACCTTTAATGAAATGCTGAAACAAACCATGAATAAAATGTTTTATTCAGACCAAAGTTTTTTGTTGTTGTTTTTTTGTCTTTTTTTTTTTTAAATTTAAACATATACAGTATGACCACTGCATTAAACGAGCAAACATTTTTTAAGTGTCCATATTCAAAAATAAAAAAAAAAACAGGGGAAATTAACCTTAGGCCTATAAGCAGAAATGTTGCATAATAAACTAAATATAACTGTGCTGGATTACAGTCCTGAGTGCATCTATGCTCAGATTTCTGAACATTGCAAACTGTGTTTGGACTTAGGACGGGCTTTGTGTGCGTTTAAATGTTAAAAGGAAGATCAAAAACAAATTAGCAGAGTTTACCAGGGACTGTGTGTAAGATCTGCTAATTTGTATGTTGTGCTAAAATCTGATTTTGCTTTGATCAAAGCCCTAGTTGAGCTTTTCTTCTTCTTTTAATTAGCAGATATTTCATTTTACTATGTCCAGTACAAATGACTGGCACATGATTTGAGAAAGTCTTACAGTGTGTGCAAAAAACCCCATCATCCTGGTCAAGAAAGGCCCATGCATACAAAAACAACCACCTTGGTAACAGGATTCTTACAATCTGGTGAAAAACCAACCCAAAATTCAGTGTTGTGATGTTTGCTTCACATTCTTTATAGTTAATGGTTTGTATGATTTACTGAAAAGGAAAAAAGAGGAATTTGCATTACACAATTGCCAGTAAAATTGGTCAGTCTCCGCTGTATTGGATTCTCCATGGAATGG
>JAOXYM010000013.1:21397544-21417995 GCA_028567055.1 Leptatherina wallacei
CCCCCCCCCCCCCCCCCACAAAAAAAAAACACCCAGAAGTGTAACAGTTGGGCGACAGAGCACGTTGAAACGGGGGAAAAAGCCCACTCCTTAAAAACCAATGACTCATCACTCTCGTTTTTTTTAACTCCAGTTATGCATCAGAATGAAAGCAGACTTTGGTGAAACAGACCTATTGCAACTCTCTCCCCTATCTTAAACTAGTTATGTGTGACTGGCTGCTGGCAGGAAGAGATAATGTTTGAATACAAGAAAGCTTGTTACTCTGTAAACGATGCTTCTGGGCTGTCTGATTGCAATGGGAATATTCAGCACGAACAAGAAGTAGTGAGAAAAAAAAATCTTCTGTTTAAAAACACTTTTACCAACACCGTTGCAAAGCTGTGAAATGCAACATATATGACTCGTATCTGTTGTTGGACAGTGCCCAATGCAAACCTGACAAAATCATCTAAAAGTCAGTCTGAGACCAGAGAACATTCCAAACTTCGAAAGCGTTTCCTGTTTACAGGATGTCTGCAGCGAGTAGGTGTGATGTCGGTAGGTGGGTTTCTGAAACTGCCAGCTCTTCAGGTGTGGTCCTTTATAACTTGTGTCTGAATGTGAGAGAGCTCTTGGCTGCAAACTGTTCTGGGTTGTAACCTGGTTGTGGGCACGATGTACCGTAGCGGGGTTTCAAATCCCAAATTAAAAACAGAAATTTCTGCATGAAGCATGGGATCAACTATTGAACCAAAATATAGCTTTGCCAGTTGGACCCAGCTGAACATGGGATGTGTTGGATGTTTTAATGAACAACGTAAATAAAACAATGGTGACATTTGGAGAGGTTGCAATAATGTGCGTTTTGTATTATGACATTTTCAATGGTTTGAAATAACCGACTCCATTCACCCAAAGACCCTACATGGGGAAAGTTTGCAATTACCTGTATTTCAATATTACACTAATATATCAAACCTTCTACTTCACTGCATTAACTTGACAATTTTACATAAAAAAAAAGAGAAAAAGTCCAAAATAGAAAGCAGATTTATGCTCCAGAACCCCCCCCTCCATCCCTGAAACATTCCCCTTCAGCTTTATTTATAGCATCAGCTCCAAACCTGAGTCTTCTCAGGGCACTTCACATATTTCATTTCAACCAATCTAAAAATCCCTCCGATTTATCAGGTGAACTTGTACATAAAATAGTTTGAACTAGCTCCACTTGTAGCAGCAACATTCTGCTTCGGATGATCATTCAATACAAAGCCATTCACACCAAAGGCTTTGACTAAACACAACTAAAAACTGAGGGTTTTCTGACTCATGTCTTCATTTCTGAAAAACTACACACATGAATAAAAACTATTTAAGAGTTTAAGCCTCTGGGTTTTTATAGGAAATTGTTGACTTTGTCCTCAATAGCTATTATAAGTCTTGAAAATGATGACACAAAGCACAAACTGAATGAGGCTTCAACGTGTCCTGCTGTTGCTCGGTGTCTGAAAGGGAGATGTATATGTTGCATCAGGTCTGAACAAAAAAAAAACCTTTTTAGGATTAACATGAGTATCTCTTTGGGATGATGCAGCAGCAGCAGCTCAAAGCCTTTATCAAATCATAGAACAATATGTGAACATTCTCTCTTTGAAAAAGTGAATCAAATAAATTAAAGAGTGTTTTTTTTTGGTACAGACAGCTCAGGCGATGTCTCTAAAACGGCCATTTTGTTGCAAATACTCCAATCACTGGAACCTTGATTATCTGCATCTGATGTGGGGAATTTAAGAGTACTCCGATTACATTTGTGGGAAAAACCCATTTTGAATCATAACAGAATAGCCCAAAAAAACTGATTAAATCAATCAAGCAACCTCTTTAATAATCAATGAAACAAATCCAAACAGTTTTGTTTCACTGAATCCAAAAGGAATCTATTTACCATTGACAACACCAGGGAACAGTTTCATGGACCTTAGTGTCAATAAGAAAACTTTGAGGTAAACTCCTCGAGCCAAGTTCCTGTAACCCTCAACAGAGGAGCAATAAAAAGCATCTTGAAGTGGAAACATCGCTCACTGACATTGGAGATTGGAAATTGATTAAACTTCTCAGATCATCATCTACAGAACATCAGAGATATGAGCGAGGTCAAGTGTCTGTGCACAAGTAGAAAAGGCCCCGCTGCAATGACAAAACTAAGCATGTGCAGCTTCCCTGCACAACCTAAATGAACAAAAGTTAACTTTTCCACACCTTTTTTTTTGTTGTTTTTTTGGTGTGAAGCACCTGATGTCCAAGCCTGGTATAAGGGGAGTTTCATAGGAAATAAATTATTATTAGAGAGGTTTTATAGGTCCCTCTTGGAGTGTTTGTCTGCCAGCGTGGGAACCACTTTATGGCTTCATTGGATTCTAAAGTGCAAAGCTGATGACAGGCCCTCGTCTGGGTGCACCGTGTTACAGAAACAGGTGGTATGAGGATTGTGAGCTGCGCTGTGGTGTCGGGGCCTTCCTGCCAGTAGTCTCATCTATACATATTAAAACAAAGACACACTTTGTGGCTGTGTGCCCGCTGCAGCTCGCATGGGTTTGGCACATCTCCCACACACACACACACACACAAACAGCCCAGTAAATCACAGAAGAACGCTTTTGCTTCAGAGACGGAGGTGTTTTGCGCTCTTTATTCTTCAGGTTATGAGGCTTTTTGCTTTCTGTTTGATGTAAAAATACTTTCCATTCCACCTACAATTGTTTCACATTTCCTTTGAAGCACCTCTTAATCTAATGCATGGTTGAACAGTAAAAGTTTAATATTTTACAAGGGTTGAGACATTCAGGGTTTAATTGGAATGACATTCGCCAGCTTAATCTAATCTGCTGATAAACATGTGAATAACTCATCAACTTAAACAGAAAATGTTTTAATTATAAAAAAAAAAAATGAAAAAAGAAGAATTAGAGATGCGGCATCTGACAAGTATTCACTTTTTTACTCACCCTTGGTTTTTTCTTAGTTCTGTAACTTACCCTGAGATCAATAACCCGGTTGTCCAGCTTGGTGTCCTGGTTAACAGTGGCTCTGCCTTCCTGAGGGCAAACCAAGAACATTATCACATCAGCAAAAATAGCTCTCAGACCATGAAATATTCATCAGTGTTGAACTGCTCAGCTCATGCCTTGGGGCAGGGGGGGGGGTTGGAGCCAGTCATGTGTAAATATTGCTAAAAACCTTTCCAAACTTCAGTGTTTAGAAAAAAATATAAGAGAAGGTGAATTTTTAATAATTTGACAATTCAGACAATAAAGACATCAATTTGCAAAAAAAAAAAACTTATTTTTTTTCTAAATCTTTTTAGCAAACTGCTATAACTGATCTCAGCACAGGTTACAGCTTCTACATCTACAGCTGACTCTCAGGCAGTAACAATGACAGAGCCAGGTGCAACAAAAAACACATCTGCAATCGAAAACAACAGGGAACTAGCAGAGAAAAACGGGGGAAAAAGTAAATGTTTCATCGCAGGAGGAACCACTGCTTCCAGGGTCATGGATGTCGGGCTTCCTCTGGAGATCCACTGGGGTTTGAGCTAATAGCCTGTGTAGCCACATCCTGCTCTAAACAACCCCATGTAGAGGGACAAAAAGCTTGACAGGCAGACGGTCAAATAGACAGAGCTGTTGAGGCTTGTGTCTCTGGGGAGGGCAGGTGCTGCTACAAGTGTATGGCTGACACGCTCAATCCCAGCAGAAAACACCTGAGATGCTGCTGCAGAGGTTGGTACACAAATCAACACGGGCAGGTTCACAGCGATACAGCCAGATCCGTACTTGCTCATTGCAAATGAGACGATAATAAAACTGGATATGATAGCTGATGATCTGCACGGAGTTTACACTGCCTCTCACCCCTGTCGGCTGGGACAAACTTCAGGTCCCTGCAACCCTCTACAAGACACAGCGTGAATAGCTAAAGAATGCATATCATGTACAGAGATAATGAAAAATAATAGCTGCTGGCAAGTCAAACCTCATTTATTGCATCCATTACACATTAACAGTAACACCACTTGCAACTTTTGGGGCGGCAGCTTGTCCTATTAAACAACACAACGGTTTCTGTGGTGTATTCACAAAACCAATTTGAAAAAAAAAATAATAAAAAAATACCCTCAATAGAATAATTGGTCACACTTTTACCAAAACAAACGGCAGTTGAGGCAGCAATTTACAACTCCGCAACAGCAGCCTCAAACTTTAACAACCACTTATAACACTTAAACTGTGGCTGGTGAAAGAGCGGCTTTTTAAATGCATCGCAATTCTGTCAAATAATTCAGCAAATACACTCAATTCTTTCCTTTTAGAAAGCTCCGAAAACACTGATGGCTGGCTCTGATGAAAAGGAAGGGATGAAGCAACCATCTGTGGTCAGAGGGGGAGTCAAACAAGGACATTAGATTAAATTGTTCAATCTTTGAGTCTTCTGAAAACACTGATCTCTATTGTCCTTAGTATTCGGATCAAGTAGGAGTTAATTGTAGATTTTTTTTTATTGTCATTGCAATGTCAGACCAAATTTGTCCATGTTTGGTGCATACCTGCAAAAACAATGACTGTCACACCCAATAATTCATTACTATTTTGTTGTTCGCTGACACTAAACTGTCTAAGCAGAGTCTTTAATGCTCAATGTGTCCTTCAGTCTTCTTAATAGTGTGAATTGCTTCTTTGAAAATAATGAATATGCCAATCCATGACATTTATAGGTGAGAAGAAGAAGAAAAAGACTCTGAATAATGTACAGTAATTAGGAGCTCAGATGGCACATGCCCTCCCCCATCCATCCTCACCTCTTCCCCCTCTCCATCGGGTCTGACGGCATCCTCCAGCTGCAGGGGGAGACGAGGTTCTGCCTGGCTGACGACAAAAACCTGACAGGGGAGAAAAAACAAAGAGCATTCAAAATCAGAAGTGCAACAAAACGCTAAAGTTTCCATTAGATGCTTAGAAAATGGAAAGTACTGGGACTCCACGTACAGACAAAAGTAAAAGCACCTTTAATGTGTCAAAACCTCACATTGGTGTGAAACACTGCTACAGCTGACAATATCAAACGGCTGGGTCTCTGGGCTGCTAAGAATAATGTATATCTGTTGTACGTTTGTCTACCAACCTTAAAATATGACCAAACCTACAAGGTTGTTTACCCTTTCAAGATCATGCACTATGTTGAGGAAGAGTTAGACGTAAGCCTGAACTAAAAGAATCGCAAAGGCCTCAACGTTTGGTCTGAGAAAAAAAAGATACAACGTAGTGTTTTTATTCATATGTAAACTGGGATTGTTGTGAATTAGAGGCCACAGTGTATAATCGTGTGTGTGATAGCGGTGAAGCTTAGCTAACCCTCTCTATGTGGAGCTCCACGTCCTGCTGGGAACAGCTCTCAATCTTCTGCTCCACTTTCCTCACCGCCGCCTCCACGTCGACGATGCTCTCCTTGGTGATGCTGGAGGAGTGCGAGCAACAAACGGCACTTAGAAGACAAACTCATCTGTTTGTGTCAACACGGCATCGCCGTTAAACTCTGACCCACGCTTGCAGACAAGCCTTTACATTTTTCACCATGTAATGTAGAGAAGACGGCGTGGGTTATGGGTGAGTGATTTTTGACTGCTGTGGCATTTGCTGACAGGGGAGAAGGGGGTAGTTGTGATACCACAAGAGCTTGTGGTTTTCATAACAAACTGTAGCCCTCCCCCCTTGAACAGATCTGCAAATAAACTAGAACCAGTTTATTTCAGGACAAATTTCTATTGGTTTATCATTCTTTCATCAAACCCAAAGGACCTGAAGTAAATAAATAGAAGCAGTCGAGCTTGAGGGGGGATTTATGCACGTTGAGGAAAGTTGCATCAGATAGCAGATCCCGGGAAGTACCCAGATCTACAACAAAAACTAATATTCAGAACAGCAGTAAGAATTTCCCCCAACACATTAAAATGAAAGTCAACTTTTGGTACTGGGTTTTACAACAATGCACTCTCTCTCTCTCTCTCTATTTGGGCTCCTCATTGAAACTCAGGGTATCATCCGAGATAAGAACACCACCCACAGCCAAACAGCGCAAGGCCAGATGGGAAACCTGCTGTAATCCGTCACTCTTCCTCATTAAAAAGCAGTAATGAGGGACTGAACACTGGGACACTGCTGCCCCTTCAGCCCCGCGACAGCTGCCTCCGCAGTCCTTCCCATCTAATAGGAGATCAGTAAAATAAATAAATCTGCACATTAATAACCTCCGCTGCTGGGCCCCAAAGACTGCCGGTGACAACAAACTGAGAGGAGGAAACTGAAATCTGACAATGTCACAGCAAGAGGAGACATATGACACAGAGAGAAGAATGGTAATGGTGATGTTTGCAAGCTTGCTTCCAAACTGGTTTTCCTTTGGGTCAAATATAACAGGGTCTGCTACAATTAGTATCAAATTTGAATAAGAAATAGGGTCAGTTTCTGCTAATATAACCCAGACTCTAAATAACTGTGTATATGTCAGGTTAAAAAAAATAACAAAGAGCTTTGAGTTTTCATTTCAGCATCATTGGTTAAGGTATGAAGCAGGTACAAAGCTGCAATGAAGGACTAGAAAGTCCTCAACTCAGCCCTTCATCAACTCCTTTGCATTTGGCCCTAAAGATCTTCAATCATGAATAACTGGCTAAATGATTAAAGAAGGTCTAAACCATCTTCAGAATGTAAAATCTCTCGTTTTCGTGAGCTTATGAGGAGTTGTTCCCTCAAAATCAAACTAGTTAAGCTCCCTTATGAAAACACCGGAAGAAAAATATTCGTGAAATAAGGTTGAATCAACTTTTTCTGTGACAGACAGGTGCAGCGGTTTGGTTTCAGGTTGTTGATGTGCACTAAATTATGAAGGTTAAACGCAAACCAAACCAACAAACTAAACATGGCACTCAGTTCTTTAGCTCGGCAAAGGTTTCAGGGCATATATACCACCTAATTTCACTGAGTGTGAGAGGGAGAAGAGGACTTGGATATCTAATACAAGACAGAAGACTCCCCCCCCCTACAATGTCACCTCTGCCTTCGGCATGATTATGAGAGGATTTCCTTTTAATCCAGGGTCTCACTGAGCTTGTCAATCATCACACTAAAGTGTGTGAAACTGGATGTGGAACAGAAAGCCACAGGAACGGAAGGTGCCACCTGCTCTTGCTGATAAATATAAACAAAACAGAACATTTTGGTAATAATTGGGTTTAAACCTAATTGGTAAACCATGAGACTGCAGCATGACTTCTTGCTGAGATTTTTTTGTTTTCTTGGCAACTGTGTCATCAAAGTTCACTTGCTTTGCTGTTTGGGTGGGTTAGGTTTTGCAATGCAGTGGAACTATACCGACATGAGATTGCAGAAGCAGATTGAAGAACTGAGGAACATACAAGCAAACAACTGTTGTGCAAACATATTTACATGGTCAGGGATAAAAAAGAAGTGGTATATTTGCTCAGTGTTATTCTGCAGCTGGATCTGTATAATGTCATGAATCAGGTCAAATGAAGAGAGACTGTGGTTCAGTGAAGGGTTTTTGACACTTCTTAAACAGGGCCAGGGTGTTCGGGCTGCCGAGGTCAAAGTATCAGTGAACAAGCACTTGTGTTCGGGGGTGAGGTTTTCCGAAAACTTCTACATACTGTAACAATGTGCCACGAGGCTTCTGCATGGTCTCATTTACAAAACAGGAACGTAAGTTTGGGTCATATTTATGCACACAGGCTGTGAAAAATGTCATATCTGACGTGTTTAAAGTTAAGTTAAAAATACAGATTCTTATCATTTTAGCCATTTATCAAAAAAACACATTCAAGCTAGAGTCATAATATAAAGTTTAGCCTCGCTACCTTGAATATGTTGGACTATTTATCAAGGATTCAAATGAATTTGGTAAAAAAGAAAAAAAACTGTCTTCAGCAAGTGAAATATAGCTCAACAAAACTTAGCAATAGTTATTGTCTTGGTCATTGCAGAATATATTTAAGGTCACTGTCCATCAGCACTGCAAAGTATTTTCCAGTTAACTTTGCTACACTTAGCTGAATCCAAGCAAAAAGTTTATCTTTATATTCTTTAAAATTCCCCAGAATGTTTCCGTCTTCTATCACATAATCTGTAATCACCACTAGTGCAGTGTTAGTGGCAACAATTCATGCTCGCACTGTCGCAGAGCGTCTATGTGATTTGCAGATGACGCCATTCCTACTTTTTTGTGTGCAGGTTAATATTAGTGTAATTCGTTCAAAAAAGAAAAGCTGAGAATTTGCTCTTTTAGTTTATATTCAATGTATAACTGTAGCTTAGATGTAGCTTGGTAAAAAAAAAAAAAAAAAAAAAAAAAAAAAAAAGATAAAAGAAATTTATGTCAGTATGTATTTCCAGTCCTAAATGTAGGTATAAATCAGGCAGGTGGGAGCACTGAAACGTTCATTTCGTTTAAGTCTTACA
The DNA here is from genome assembly GCA_028567055.1 of Leptatherina wallacei. Lineage (NCBI taxonomy): Eukaryota > Metazoa > Chordata > Actinopteri > Atheriniformes > Atherinidae > Leptatherina > Leptatherina wallacei. Next base: position 21,406,058 of record JAOXYM010000013.1, read on the forward strand.
TTTTTCTAATAAAGATGGTTAATTTGAACCACAGAAAATGCTTTCTTTTCACCTCCTAATAATATTTTTTGTTGTATACTGCACTGGACATTCTGTGTGATAAAACAGACTATTTTGCTGCTCATTTCAAAGCAGAGAGCGGAGCTGCAGAGAGAGGTACAGATCAGAGAAAGGGTTTCAGGCTCTGCTGAGTTTAAGAAGCTACAGTGATGGAGCCCAACATATCTCTAAACCCTGCTCAGTTTGTACCATTTTGCCAACAGCTGTCACTCAAATAATTTTCCATCAACTTTTCATGATCCTCTGGAAGAAAGGGATAACATACAAATCTGGAGCTGGGCATTAACATGCTAACTATTCAGCTGCATGCTAGTATATTTATTACTGCCATCTCTGCATTACTCAAGCTGAATACTAACTGCTTCTCTGGTGTGGAAAATTATAGTTTGCCTAATTTGGCAACACCTACAGAAAAGCCACTTTAGTAACACACAATAATTAAGGTCTTCCGTGTTAAATTCACTAAAGACTGGGCGTACTGCAAAACAAATGCTTGTTTTGAAATCAGTCTTCTGCATATTTGAGTAAATTACATGCATTGCATCATAACCCCATTAGATTTATTTTACAAATGTGGCCCCTTGTGAACCACCACTGCCAGCCTGAGGCAGCATTACTTCAAGCCATCCCCTCTCCATATCTTTCAATACAGTACATATCCTCTGAAAGCTGTGTTCATTCATATTCTATCGGTAATGGGCTACAACTTAGCTGCTAACATGACTAATGATGCTTGGCACTTAAGCATGCCTTATTCCTCTGATCCAAGCTGCTGTATCTTCCATCTCGACAGGAAGTGCTCCATTAAAGCACTGCTGTATTCCACCCTGTTAAAAGCCAGCTTTGGCTGTCAAGTGAAAAATGACTGATGTGCCCCCTCCCCGCCCCCCGCCCCCACTCTGAATGTGTGAAAATGGATCAGCGGACGATCAGGGCCCAGGATTTTCCCACCATTGTTTTTGCTGCGTCTGACAGGAAAAACAGTCTCGGTACTCACTTTGCGGCAAACTTGACCATCTGCTTGCTGGCACGATCTCCCACTGCGACCAGTGCTTGCACGTTGAACTGCTGCTGACGCAGGACCAAGAAGCATTGCTTCCCTGGAAAAGTGACAACAATAGATAGCGGAGGCTTAACGGGTTTGTCAGGACGAGACCCTGGGCAGTGTGTTTGAAGCAGAGCGAGTTTGATCAGCATTTAACTCTAGATGAAGAAGGTGTCCTGCAGCTGCAAGGATCAGGTAGAGTGTCAAACATTTGTGAACGGAGGCTCGTCTTTGAAGAGCTCTGTGTGGAGAAAGTGTGATTGCTACCTTCCCATCAAACATGCACACACAAACACACGCCTACAAAGAGTGTAAACAAGTGAGCCGACTAAAACTCAGGGCAGCAGATAATGGGACCACCCGGACACTTTAATGTTCGCTGCCTGTGAGGAGGAGGAGGGTGGTGGGGATAATAGCGGTGCCAAAATCCCACCAACAGAAGCACCTCATCCCACACTAAATCAGGATGTTGTTCTGCCGACACGGACATCCTACAGCGAGCGCGGAGAATGAAAACACAAGTGGATGGGAAGTGACTCTTGACTCTGGAAGTTATCTTGGAAAGGAAATGGCAAAAAGACCATCATCGTTAAGGCCTCAGTTGATCTGTAATCACAGTTTTACCACAGCAGGAGAAAAAAAACGAAAAAAAACCAAACAAAACAACAGGTGAGTTTTTGAAGAGAGGTGCAAAAAGCAAATGAAGCTCAGTGGGTTCATTGTATTCTAATGAAGACACTTCATAGCTGGAATGGAGGAAGGACAGGTTATCTGATCTTCCAGTTGGCAGCGACATGCTAGTCTAACAATGATATCAAGAATACCACGAGGTTTGTCAAGCTACTTGATAAGAGACAGAAAAAAAAAGCTTTATTAGTAAGCCCAATCCTGGAAAGAGGGTTAAGTCTTATTAAATTCTAATTTTATTCCGGGTTTGCTTTGTGCATAATGGTGTGTGATGTTACAATCAAAGCTGCCCCTTTCTTTTATCGTGCTGAACCTTAAGAGAATGATGTCACTCATTGAAGTTAGAAGAAATCCAACAAGACAGAGTTTAAGTCGGCTGGCACTGCTGTTTGATTCTGAAGAAAAAGGAGAGCTGTGGAGAAATGGCCCAGGGGCAGATGCTTTAGAATGCTGAGTGCAGCACACAGAGGATTAACACAGAGAACATCTCATCTTGGCTGTTTGTATCTTTTATAAAAGAAAAAAAAAAGAGAGAGAAAAAAAAAAGAGCTTTTTGGGGGAGGGATGAAAATGAGAAGGTTGGCTGATCTCACCTTTGGCTCGGCTGGTATGGACTCGAGCGCGCAACCAGATCAGCTGGTCAGCTTTCGCAGGAGTGAGGTCTTGGACCCGCACCAGCACCCTGTCTGGCTCACAGAGACACACACACACACACACACACAAATGTTTTATTACTTCAAAGAACTTTTCTTTTCCCGTTCTGACAACCCTCCTCGTCTTCCCTTCATACTCCCAAAGGCAGAGAGGACTGCGAATGAGCATGCATGTGCACGCGTAGACCCGAGCACAATAAAATGCTCAAATTACCGGCATGCCTAATAAATAAGACACACTAGGAGGGCCTGCTGAAAGCTGTCTGAAACTCTGCTTTTCTCTTTGGGCTTTATGACAAATTGACTTCAGTTTCACCTGCATCACTCTGAGGCATGCTTACTCCTTATTATTGGAGGGCAGTGGAGGCAGACACCGAGGCTACGGCAGAGAAAACAGAGCCTGCCCCCTTGGCTGATAACTCTCCATCAACCCACATGAAAGCCCTCGCCGTTCAAACCTCCCCACCCCCCCACCAACCTGTCCCTGTGGTTGAGCTCGGCATGTAGGTGAGGGAGGCCCTGCTTTGTCTGCTGCCACTGAAGCTGAAAGAGCGCCTAGACAGATGGACGTCGTCAACAGGTCCTTCTGCCGCCTTACTCTACGGAGAGTTAGTAAGAGGGATGATCACCCATATCGCTGAAATCGCGACGCGAGGTGACACTGAAAAGATCTCTTATGATGTTCATCAGCCATCATGTTGACAGCCAGACTAGTAACGTAGGTTCTGCTTCGCTTACTGTACTAAAGCAGGTCGCAGAGGGGGAAAAAAGCATCTGAATCTGAATCATGTGTGAGTTTAGAGAAATTGTAATGACGACTTGCGATCTTGTGCTTCGTCACAGAAGCTTGCCTCGCATTATTTTTGGTAGATCGTAACACATTAAGTTCCGGCAAAAACATTTACTTCAGCATCAAATGACTGACAGGAAACTGAGAATACTGCAGCGAACAGATAAGCAAAGGATGATGTTCAACTGGAAAAAACCACAACAACAAAAAAAACACGTTTTCATATGATGCAAGCCTTTGTGTTTACTACATGTGCTGTATCATCTCACTCTGTTCATCTGTTTTTCACACTTTGTGAAAAGAAAGACTAAATACGTCTGAAATACAGTTTTCCTTCAGTTTGGCGTCATGTTTTGTTCTGTCTGAGGAAAAGAAACAAAACAGCAGAGAAGGAAACAAACACATGTGTTCGACTGTCATGAGTCCAATGTGATGCTTTGAATCACAAGTGAAAACATTTTAAGTGTATATATAATGCAAAGACCTATTTTATTCCTTCTGTTTGTTCCCTTACAAACCATTCACAAGTAATCAATTCTCTTTCTCATTATTTTTTCCAGATATGAGTGAGTGTATGAGTGAGTTGGTGAGTGAGGACAACTTCCATACTAACCAAGCTTTTGTTGGGACTGAACCATGACTGAAACCCCGTATCGGTCCTTGGCAAAGTCCTTAAAAAAAAACATAAAAGCACAACACGCCTATTAGTATGTACACGCTGGAGACAGTTCCGCTGCTCTGATCCCACAAGTATCTGACGTCTGTCTGGCTGCTACATCTGAGATAACAGACAGACAGAACAGATAACTGGCCTTATCTCAATCTATGGTTAAAAAAAAAACTGTAGCGCAGAAAACAGAAAAACAGAGTCAGGCGTGCAGGTATGTGCGTTTAACTTATTCCAGCAGTGTGAAAGGGGGTGGGACACAGAAGCAGGGGGCTGGTCCTATAAGATGAGTGATCTGTTGGGGATACTTACATCTTCCTCAGTGTTTTGTTGTTCAGCAGCCTGAAACACAAAAAAAGCCAAAATGCTTGTTAAAGTTGGTTGCAAATAGATACTCCTCTTGTTATTTGGCTATTAGATTCAAGAGCAAATGAAAAATACTTCACAAACACTCCATTTCAAATGGAAGGACGTTTTGCTACAACAGTCATGTAAATTGTGTTTTCATCTTGTGCCACCAGGGATTTGAATACAAATAATAAATCATAGCTCGGTCCAAGAGCCAAGTCTCAGATCCCTGAAATGCACAGCTCTTGTACACATTTCTCCAATGCATCACAGACAATGAGTAATGGCAGCAGGAGATATTGCTATGTAATAGAAAACTGTGTAATTGGACAGATATTCTTTATCTCTGCACCGACTTGTAGTCAAAATGACTTGCAGAGTCCGATGAGATCGAGTCTGGGCAATGCTACAGTTCCATTTTCTATGCAAATTGATATTGGTGAGCAGAAATGGTTGGTGGCAGGGGAGTGAATTGGAATCACCCATCCTTGATATGATAAACCAGTCCCATGATGGATGATATTGCAGCTTATGATCAACTGAATGCAGACCTGCTATAGCCATAAAGCGACCGAGCTACATCGGCCCCACACAAGTGGACGAGTGTTTGCAGGATAAAAGCAGAGCTGAAGCAAACATACACTCAAACATTCAACTCAGCTTTCAGGTCTTCCCTGAGGCAAGGCTTACTATGCCACATTGATGTCAGCGGCAGCAGCCACTGGAGCCAACAGTGACAGCACCTACTTCCTCCATGAAACCATTCTGACTGGATGAACTCAGCTGGAAGAACGTGTGTGTGCTGCTTCACATCTCAAAGTCACCAGAGTGATGACAGCACTGAACAGGGTGTCAAACTACACCCTTTTTCCTCTCAAGTCTTGTTTCCTAAATTGTACAGATTTTAAAATGGAGGGAATGCCCAAGGAAAATATTTCCCCCAAAGTACTATATACACAGGTTGCAGAAACTTTGAGATTAACTGTCAGATAGAAGCTGCAAGAGGATGGTTTCATCCTGTCGGGACAACACGCCAGCACACACAGCTCTCAGTGAAGCAGCTCTTGGCTGACAAATGCAGTGATATCCTCCCTACTCATCTGATGTAGCGCCATGCAACTTTTTTTTTTCTCCCCTTGTGCCTAAAATCATGTCTCCCCTCAAGGAATCCAGATTTGAAGAAGAAACCAGCAGAGCTTCAGAGACAACTTATAGAAAAAGTCTGTGTGAAGTGCTTTGATCAGTGAATGCAGCAGTGTGTTGGTGTCGAAGGGGAATACGGTATATAGCAAAGGTGAAAGGAAGTGAAACCGTAGTCCTCTTCAGTGAAATGGGATTAGAGCTTTAGCAACACCTTGTGTAAGTGGGAAGCACTTTATATAGGAGCTACTTTACATCATGTAAAAGGGAGTATAAGCTTTTTACTGTGGAACCAGGCATGTTGCATGTGCTATCAGTTAGATAATGTTTCCAAAGGCTGAGTCAATATTCATTCTTCTCAACATAAAAGGAAATACTTTTTCAGCATAACTGAACTTATAAATACAGGTAACTCGTGCTGCTTATACCTCGTGGGCCGAGACAAAGAGACTTGACGTCTGTTTGGTATCCTGAGTTTAGCGGCACAGAAATCTATAACCAAAAGATGGTTCAGTTCTGTATCCCCCTTATCTGGACGACTGGTATAATATTGTTTACTTCATTTTTGTAATGGAACGAATCACGTTTCACAAAAAGCTTCAAATGGATGAATTTGACAAAACATGGGAGAAATGGAGAACATACAATTATACATTATCACATGTAGTACAGGGGTTTATACAGATTCTGGCACATGTTTGGGGAGGATATACAGTGGGGCAAAAAAGTATTTAGTCAGCCACCAATTGTGCAAGTTCTCCCATTTAAAAAGATGAGAGGCACCTGTACTTTTCATCATAGGTAGGTATACCTCAACTATGAGACAAACTGCTGGATCTTGTTTAATATAAACCACTGACATGCAGAGTCTTCTGTTGTAAGTGTGTGTTTTTCTCAGGCCCTCAGAACAGGCCATGGTTCCCACATTTTTAGACTAATAGAGAAGAAAAAAAATGTTATTTAAGGAAAAAAAAATCCCTTAAATAAGTACCTTTCACACAAAACTTGGGAACCCCACTAAAATCAACTCCGATTAGCAACTTTCCTATTTTTTCCAATCGTGACTGCTTTTCTGCAATAAATAGACCATTTCAAGACACACCAAACTGCCCTTTTATCTGAAATGAAAACAAGGCGGAGCAGCATCAAGAGAAAAAAATGAAGAAAAAGACCCAGCAATTCATGGGGAAAAAAAGGATTATATGACCTCTTGCTTTAAAATAAAACAGCATGTTTTTGTATGTCAATTCACAGACAACAGCTCTCCCTTTACATTGTAGTATGATTATTATATTTTTATTTCAGTGTGTCCACACACCAATTAGGACTTTTCTCATTTAAAAATACAACAACCATATGTAGCAGTTTACTTTATCCAACCCTGCATAGTTTTGTGTCACCTTAAAGTTGTGTTAAGTTTCCCTCAGCAAATGTTGGGCTGTAGAGAATACATGAAATAAATGCCAACACTTTGCAGTATCTTTAACACATAAAGTCTATGAGAATTTTTATGTTCTAGTTCTTTGGAGCAATGGAAGAGTGACAGGAGAACCGGACACAGGTGAAAGCTGGTGTAACCCTGCCTTGTAGCGATGTGGAAAGCCTCATGTTAACTCGGCACTCTCCATCCCTCACACAAAAAAGAGTTTGCCTTCATCTTGTTCCATCTTGCTGTTTCAGTGGATGCATGATTAAAAAGAAATCATAATAACAGATAGAACCAAATGAGAGACATTTCCAAGTTGCACTGAAGCAGCTGGGTTGAAATGTTTGTTACAAAGTTTAAAAAAATAATGCAAAATGGAACTAAATGGCAACAGTCTGAAGCCCTGAAATCATTATTAAAAAGTTTGCCAAACTGTCTGAAAAAAAAAATCCACTATGAAGAAAAAAGCTCACATGTGGTGTTTTTCTTTTGTTTTTTTTTTAAAGCAAATTAGTCCTGGATGGGCTGAAAAAAACAGATTTAATTCTGAAACAAAACTTGATCACATCTTCTGCAGGTAACTCTTCCAACTGTTGGTGTCAAAGTGCATATGACTAAATAATGACAGATTTGGATGAATTTTACCCCCCCACCCCCCGATATTTTATTTGTTGGTTTAAAGAACCCGACGTTTTAAAGTTTCAACATAAAAACTGGTAGGTGGAGAGAAAGCATAAGATAGATGCATCTCAAAAGTTCATAAGACTTCATTAAGTGCCTTGAGATGAAGGTGAAATACACTTGTAACAGTTCCATGGGCTTTACTGGATATAAAGAAACCTAATAGTCAGTCTACACATGTCTGTGTTGGTTGCAACTGCATCCTGTCTGCCAGAGACGATAGTGGGGGCCATTGCGGAGTTATTAAAATCTTTTCTGCATTAAAAAAATTTGGTCTGTAAGACCTTTTAAATGCAGGACTGTTTCAATAAATGTGACCTTTACTATGTGGAATTGCTGTAACGTCATGTTGACCATATGCACTCCCAGTCAAGAAAAAAATAGCACTTTGTGTGGGTCAACATAAACACAGCCAAAATGGCAGGAATACTTAAACAATGGACACTCTTGCCCCCCTGTCGGCTTACCAACCCTGCTGGGCCCACAATGCCCACCAGAGCAGCATGTCAATGTCTTACCAGCTGTTAAAAGGGTGGCGGATGTGAAACATCAAAACAGAAAAACACCACAAAAAAAAAGAAAAGAAAGAAAAAAAACTGACCAGCTTGGCTTGTTTCTCAGCCTTCTTTGCAGCTTTCTCTGCTTCCTTCTGCTGTTTCTTCAGGCCTTTCTTTGACTGAGCCTGCTGCTCCTCCTCTGTCGCACTGAAACAGGAAGAAACACATAACATAAACATAAAAGTCAGCTTCCAGCCACTATTTCTTTCGCATCCCACAAGGAAAGAGTTGACCGCCTGGGAAAATTAATTCTTAACCATCCCCACCTCCAGCTTTTAAGTCCATGCAACCTTTAATCCTATTGTTCTTTTAAACAAAGTGTCTTCAGTCCGAAAGAATGAATGGGTGAGAGTTTGGAGGGAAACTAAGACGTGAGATAGTAAGATTAGCAAGATAAACACCACGGCTCAGTAAACTGACCAACACTCTCTAATGCTGTGACTAAATTTGTGGTGGATGCACATTTGCTTCATAAAACACTACACAGTGTCAGAGTCAATAAGCATGTGACATTTGCCTCCAACTGTGGTTGCAATGGGGTAATGGAGAAATACAAATACAAAACTCTTTTGGCTGCAAGGTCAGAACGCATCACCTAAAACAGCAAAAGTGACAATGAGTATCTTGTCAAACAAGTATCTTGTTTGTACTTCAGTTACAAAGTTTAGCTTCGAAATCCTGGATTCAAATTCAGCTAATAAGAAATAAATCCTGTCTCTAAAATTCATGTCCCCAATGCTCAGATGCTGACCCACATTTATGCAAAGGTGACAAGTATGTTTATTTGGTTATAGACTAAAGGCGGCAAAAGATGAAGCAGCAATAAACCGGCAGGGCGTAGAACTGAACATCATAAATAGTCGGAACTTCGTGCTTAACCGCTGGAGTTGTGTGGGATTGCAGGTGAATGAATAAGCAGTTTGCTTTCCGAAAAACACCAGGTGTCTTGACCTGAAGGAAGCACCAAGAGGACTGTGGGAGCTGCCCTTGTATAGTCACAGGAAATAACAAGGACCAAAGGCCAACTATGAATAGCAATAAAGCCTAAACAAAAGCTAAAATCAAAACATATTATGACTTACAAGGGAGGACTTCAGACCACAATTGGACTTCCTTTACTGGCAAATGTGATATTGACACTGCTGTTACAGCTGACAGCAATCCCCACATTTCTCCAGAGTACCTTAAAACTACATTTCAAAATGTATATTCGTCTTCATTTGTCTGATCCCCAAATGATTTGAAAGAGCGAGCAATTAAACCCATGAAACAAACAACTAATGACTTACTGGTGCCTTGTATGGCTGTGTTTGAGCCGTGGCTACACTGAGATGAAGTGTGAAGTAGATCAGTTAAGACGAAAAAAAAAAACAGTTTACTCAAGTGATCATATTTAAGGGTAAAACCTTAGAGCACAAGTTGTTTTATTATGCCAAGATGGCACATGTCCAACAGCTGCAGTGCAACCATATCTGAATACAGCATGGTTATTGCACTTTCAAAACACAAACATGAACAGTTTCACTTCTGTTATTTGCAGTGTTAAGTTTTGACTCGCAAGATTTTAGTCCTTCAGTGTGAACAGATGCTTATAAATCATTAAAAACCTGTTTTACACACCAAACCACACTGCCTGTCAAACTCCACATTGGACTGTTAGCGTGGCTCCTGACAGGAGGGGAAGCTGACAGGATCCGACAGGAATGTACGATGACAAAAACTCCCAAGCTGAGCTTTACGAATTGAAAGTTAAATGTCGTGTTTTGACTGAATCCTCTCGTGTCCAGTTGCATATTTCTGCCATTTCAGACTTTATTTTCACACAAGCTTAACTTTATATGATCGTCATTTAAACTGTCAGATGATGCAATCTACTGCAGGTTAAAGCAACGCAAGCTAGCAGCTAGCCATGCTAACAGTGCAGAGTTAAACGTCCTGAATCGGCTCTGAGACCAAAGTCACGGGAGACACAACTCTGACACCGTTCTTACCCTTGGACTTCCTCTTTCGTCATGTCGAGCTATATTCTTGGAAAATTAGGGGAAAAAAATATTTTTCAACTGTTTGCTAAGGAGAAGCACCGCATCAGCTGTTCACAGCATGGACACACACAGGAAGGAAGGACCTGTTTTGACGAAGCACAAAATACCGGATGCTTCTCAGTCCGGCTAGAAACGAATTATAGACTGTAGTTCTGGCTGAATTATATTTATCCGGTGGATTGGCGGAGTAGACAAAATAGGCTTGCTAAGAATAATGTAGGCGGAGGATATATTGCTCCAAAACTGGGGGTTCGTTATACATTTTGAAAAGAAATAGAAATAAAATCTTCAATATCTTTTTGAAATGAAAATGGCAACTTTGACATGTGAACTTGTCTAAATAACACTGACCTTTCTGGAGGAAGATGTAGCTCCAGAAAGGTCAGCTTGTGTTCTAATAGCATGTGAATTGGACTAAAGAGTAAAGTTTCTTATGATCTTGCATTGGCAGTTGACTTTACCAGACTTTTCTTTTATGTAATTTCAAAATGTTTCATGTACATCTACAACAATATTTATGTCATTAATACACAGAGAAATGCTCGTCTACCTGATGTTTATATATCGCATTAAAATTGGTTGGATCAACACAAAGCTCACGGTCCTACACATGCAGCCTGGTAATGGGTTTGAAGTCCTCTTATGGGTGGTGGCTTCTTTTAGGGGTCTTACCCTGTTCTGTAGGTTATGGAGTTAAGACGCCTTTACAAATTTTGGTGTAAAATCTTTTGTGACTTCCCAAATTAAATTTGATTTCTGACCTTACAGTTAATGCCACCAGCTTAGAAAACATGAATCACACAAATTCAACTATAGGCTTTGCTCTCTTAGGAATCTTTTTTTTCCCCCTTAAGAATTTTTTGATGACTGTATTCAAGGAAAATTCTCATAAACCCATAACTTCTACATTTCTTTTTTTTAAAAAGGGAAAAAAGATCATATCTCAAAATTATGAAGCAAATAAACCAGCACAGCTAACCGATGAGAACATAGGCTACAAATGTAATGGCAACTGTGTGTGTGATGCTTTTATATCCACATAAACACTAGAAGTGTGAAATGACTTTCACACCTTTGGTTGAGTGCACTAAGCACATCCAGGTATCCAGTGACCTTTGCAGGAATGGTCAGGCACAGCAAGTGATGGCGGTTTGAATACAGCTGGGGTGTCATCAAAGCTTTTCTCAGGCTGTTAGCTTCAGGAGCTTCCAATGCAGGAAACAGCCTTCCTGTTGCTCACTTTCCAACTAAAACAACGTAACCTTTAGGGGAGCACAAAAGCTGGCTGGGCAGCTGTATGAAGCCCCAGTTTGAAACTTAGCGTTAGGATGTGCAGAGGTAATGAATTACAGATGGGAACAATTACCTGCTTATTTCAGAAGTTTAGCCTTCAACCCAGGAAGCTCTGCTGTAATATTCATGCATGAGTTTTTTAGACTAATGCATCAAAAGTGAAAAATGTTGAATTTTTGTAATGTTAGGTGGTCACCACAGTGCTAATCACATTAGAGAGGGTTAGCTTATAAAAACGAAAATTTCCTAAGAGCACAGAGGATGCAGCTTTGGAGATGTGAGCTCCAGTACAGTTTTTTTCCTCTTCACACAAAGAGAATAAAGGTTTTAATAATGAATGAAAGGGAGCCTTCTGCTGTCCAAGAGTGAATCGCTATAGTGCAGCATTTAAAATGTATTCACTCCACTGGGCAGAGAAACACCTTCCATGTGACTTGTTTATTTTCTCATGACGATGCTTGGTGTATTAATGAATGAAATGAAATGAAATGAAATGAAATGAAATGAAATGAAATGAAATGAAAAATACTTTATTTATCCCTTTTGAGG
>JAOXYM010000013.1:21418095-21429898 GCA_028567055.1 Leptatherina wallacei
AGTCTCTCAAGGACTTTCATGATGTGAGATGTTAGGGCCACTGGTCTGTAGTCATTTGGTTCAGATGGTTGGGACTTAACATGGTATTAACATGGTTTATTTGTATTATCAGTGAAATCTATTGAAAAGATTCCAAAACACAAATTAGTTTTCCCTCAGCGAACCTTTATTTATTTCTAATTGCTGAATTCAACTGTGTTCTTCAAGCAGCTGAAATCAATCTGGTCCATAAGGAGGGAGAAAATGAGGAGACCTCAGAATGATGTTCAACAAAGCTCAAAAAAGATTGAAGTGAAGATTTTGCTCTTCGCAGACTGGGGCAGCCAAGCTGTTATGCTAATTTAGGATCATTTGGGTACATTTCCAACTGAAAAAAGTGCCTCTTGTTTTATCCTGCTGAGAGACCAGTGGCCCCCAAATAGCCAATAACTTTAATGGGAGCACTTTACACCTTTTTTTTTACTTTTAAAGACATGGAAATGCAATCCATTGGCATTTTGAATGAATGCCTGTCCTGCATTGTACAGAGACCATTTGAAAGCTTCAATCTCTCTGACGTCTATTGTTGTCTGCTTCCTTTGGTCTCCAACTTGAACATCATTCTGTCACCAGTCTACCCAGATTAAATCTACCACGTATATCTCATTGTACTCGTTCAAAATGTGTCATTTTTATGTCTTATCTTGTCACTATCATGTTCTAAGGGATTCATTACAACAGCTATATTGCTTAAATCCTCATGAAAGACAATGCCTGCCTATTTGCATCTTCAGGCTATTTAACCAGGGTTCTGGATTTTGGTTTTGTGATTTACTTAATGGCCAAGTTGACCCGCTGACCCATTCTGTTAGGTGAATGAGGAAATTACTTGTTTACAAGCCAAAGATAATGAAGGCAGTATATCTTGCAAACTGGAAAGAAAGAAAATAATTCAAGGGGGAACCCAACATGCTAATTTCTTTGTTATGGAGCCATATGGGCGCTAATTATAAGTGAAGATTTTACCTTTTGTGCCATGGCTGCTTAAGATGTAAAGTGCACAGATGTTCTTGCAATTACAGGGCCTGTCTGCTCAGTCCTCCTGCTTTTCAGTCAGTTCAGGTGGTGACATTTGTTGGGGAGACTCCCTCCCCCCACCCCTCCATCACCACCCAAGACACACACACACACACACACATACACATACACCCACTCCCTGAGGGGAGGAGGAACTGGTTTAAAAAACTAGGAGAGAAGAACAATAACGAACACACCACACTGTGTCTGTAAGAAGCACTCAAAAACTTTTATTTTACAGTAAAACACATTTAAAATGGTGTAAAAACAAAGCAGCTTGCGGTTTCCTTATTTTACAAAGATCCAGTGGGAACGACAGCAATAAATAACAGCTTTCAGATAATCACACAACTTAAGTGCGAACACACAAATGCTACAAACTATGTACACAGGTCTTATAAAAGCAAATACCAGTCCAGAAAAAAACTAAGGACAGAATATGACAGAGCTTCGGTGTGACATCACACACTGTAAGAACAGTAACAGGGATAATGGGACCTGATTGTAAAGTTTAGGGAAGGGAAATGAGGCTCTGCCTGAGGACAATTGTCATTGAGGAGCAAAACACGTACAAAAGACCTCACAAAAAACACAAGGCATACAAATAAAAACATATAAAAAAAAAACCTGTTTATTTACATGTGTACAAAATGTAGTAAGTTCTTTGAAATAAAAGCTTAGCTTTTTTTCTTTGTTCCTGAGTGTAAAGTCACAGTTTCTGAAGTTGACTGTAAGTTAACTTGACAAAACACTTGAAGACTCTGACTCAGTTGACACAGAAGAAATTGGCCCTCGCTTTTTGGCCATGAGAGCCAGGCTTGATCTGCTGCTGCTTGTCAGTGTATTCCTGGCTGCTGTCTTAAACTTCACTCCCAGGAATGCGTAGAGGATGGGGTTTAAGCAACAGTGAAAATAGGCCAGCGCCTCAGTGATAGAAATCCACTTCTCCACCGCTTGCTGCAGCTCACAAGGAGATGAGACCACGTTCAGCATCATGAGGGTGTCCAAAAAGATGCCAACACAGTAGGGCAGCCAGCAACAGAAGAAACACAGAATGAGAATGACTGTGGTCTTCAGAGCTTTCTTCTTCAGGGCCTGGCCCTTGGAACCTTGCGATAATTTGGCGATGATAATGCAGTAGCAGATGAGGATGACCAGGCCGGGCAGGATGAAACCCACAAGGATGTGCTGGAACCGGAAAATAACCATCCATATGAGATTATTCTCTGCTGGGTAGATGCGCTGGCAGATCGTCTTGAATTCTGCTGTCTCCTGGCTATCATCAGAGAAGAGGAAATTTGAGGATTTAACATCCTGCACCCGTGCAAACACCAGGTCAGGTACAGTCAGAATGGCAGCTGGCAGCCACACACCCACATAGATCACTCTGCTTGCAAGCAGTTTTCTTGTGCCTTGGCTGTTAGTGGCCCGAACAATCGCCAGATATCTGTCCAAGCTGATGAAAGCCAGGATCAAGACACTGCTGTACAAGTTGACAGTGTAGATCATGTGCACAGACACACAAAGGAAGCCTCCAAAGTACCAGGTTTTTACTGCATCCACGGCCCAGAATGGGAGTGTGAGGACAAACAAGAGGTCAGCCACAGAGAGATGGAGCCGGTACTTGTCGGTCATCGTTCTGACCTTCTTCTGGTAGCCCATGACAACAACGACCAATCCATTGCCAACTATTCCCAGGACAAATATTATTCCGTAAACTGTTGGGAGGAAGATTTTGTTGAAGTCGCTGCTCAGCGCTCTGCCACATGGTTCTTGGAAATTTAGTTCTGGAAAGTCTCCGGACTCCTCTGAGCTGTTGTCAGTGTTGTTGTCGAAAAATATGCTCTCGAATGTCAAGTCAAACTGAAAGGAGAGAGAGCAAATAATATTTACATTTAATAAAATGGCCTTTGTAAGGTATTGTTTACATCATTTAAAACACAGATTGTCCCGTAAATATAAACTGTTGAAAAGCTGGGACTTTTTTCCGAGCTGCTTAAAGGTTTTTTTTAAAAATCAGGCAAAAAAAAACTCAACAACAACAAAAAAGAAAACTCAGAGAGTAGAAAAACACAGGTGGAGAAAGATGCCATGCATTTAAAGTAAGCAACTTGAAGTAGTTTATAAAAATAATAAGACTCACATCATCCATGTTCACCACTCGTTGATCACGTAAGTCTGGGAGCAGTTTGCGCGTGTTTGCGTGTGTTGGAGAGGGATCAGTGAACGTTGTGTGCAACCCCGCAACTCCATAAGTAGCCTACGACCGGTGCACTGATCCCTCCCCGCGGGGGAGGAGCAGCAGCACGCGCGCCCAGTCTCCAAAAACAGCACCTTATATAAAAACCAAACACTCTGCCTGTGTCAGATGTGGCGGTTTGTGAAACTTTCTGCTTCTAGAAGAAGAAGAAGAAGGAAAAAAAAAAGAACACTGCATCTGTTACGTCATTGCATTAAATAACGGACAAAACTGAACGAGCTCCGTGAGTTCACCCTAATGGACTTCAGAGGGTTTTTAGTACCTATTTTAGTAGCTGCAAATAAGAATCTTGATTGAAACGTGGGTTATAACTAATTTTTTAAGGTGATGCATTTTCCCTCCATGCAGTTTATCAAGCATACCTTTATTTTTAGGTTCTAATTTTTTTTCATTGAAAAATAGCTCATTCTATTAATGATAAGAGTAAAGTCTTACACAACACGACTGCAATAAGAGTGTTGTGGTGATGCCATAAATTCCTTAAAATGCACCTCTGGCAAAGTTCTTTGCAAATTAAGGCAATTTTAGGATTAAAGAGGCTTGTCATGAAACATTTCACCTGAGCAGCTTCATATTTTGCACTTCCCTCTTTTAGTCTGCCTGAATAAAGACTGACATTAAAAGCCTGCCACTTCTTTCTACATGTCACTTTATAACAGTGTCTGATGACAGTTTGTATAATCAGAGTTTCAAATCTCTCCTCACCTTTATCCACATTCTGTCACTTCTCAACTGCTGTTATGTCTTTGCTCCCAAGAGCTACTAAATGGCCCTCTCAGTGGATTTGGATAAAAACGAAAGAAACACACACACACAATAACGTGGGGACCTCTTTCTAACAGCTTTGGGGCCTCCTTGTGTTGAACATCCATTCTCTCACGTCGTAACCACAGCTCTCTAGATTTCAGTTAGGGCAGTGACGACAGGACCCGGCCACATGAAACTCCACGCCTTCCTCTCAGACAGGGTTGTCTGAACTTGGTATCCTCTATGTGGCACAAAACACTACTTTATGTCTTTAATATATGAGAGTAAAGATATATTGAGTGAGTTATTTTGCATCACTGAGTCTACAGGTATTTCCCTCTTGTGCAAAGGAAGGGGATTGTTGATGCTTATGCATCTGTTTTGGGTTGAGAATTAGATTTAAGAGGCAGGCAATGATTGCTGCCATGTGAACAGCTCTGAAAACATCTATTATGTGGTTATTCGTCAGTTTGAACAGATAATGTGAAGGTATGATGGTGTTTTAGCAGCAAAAATGACTATTTGAGGTGTTTTTGATTTTTAAAAGCATGCCAAAATTTACAGCTGATTTGCAAACGATCAGCAGTGAGATGTGGTGCATTGTAGAGTGTGAGCCGCTTGTCAAAATGAGTAAGTTTGGTGAAAGACTTGTCATGGCTGAGTCACATAAAAATCCCTCCTATTGTAAAGTGTTAGGATGAAAACCCTATCATTTGTGTTGTGAGACTTGATTTACTAAAAAGTTTCAGACATTACTGACTGTTTCAGTATATGTTCACCTATACTGAATGCACTAGAGGAAAAATGGATGTTTTTCTTCAGACATTTACGACTTTAAAGCCTTCATTTGAAAGCTTGTAGATTTCCTCTTCCAGCTGCTGTATGGCTAAAATCCCCTGGTATGAGAGAAGCCTTTTCACTTTTGTTTTGTTTTTGCCGGTTTAAAACACACAGTTCAGATATGAAACACATCAACAGTGAACACTGAGTTGAAAATAAACGAAAAAAACAATTAAAAAATTGTTGATAATTAATTGAATATGATATCGAAACATCCATGACTTAACGTTTTATAATGAGCAACAATTCAGCTTATGAAGACATATGAATCACACAGTACTGGATATAAATTAAAGTGATGAGGGTGTGCTGAGCCTTATCAAGGCATTTGGATTAATCCTGCCTGTGTCGTCCTCAGATCTCCCTGCAGTTGGATTCCTGAGGAGAGCAAACTCAGGGAATCTGCTGCTCAGAGAGAGGCTACTGTATGGGTATGATGCTCTTATCAACAGCATTCAGACGCAGACAGTTGCTGTGTTATCTGTCGGCAAGCAGAAACCCTGCATTTCATCTGAGTCACACACATCATTTCATTTTTTACATTCCTCAAATCACTTTCATTACAGAGGGGGAATTTCATTGACAGCCTTTTTTTGAGGTTGTTCCGAAGAATTTGCATGTTTTATAAACTTCAAATTTTTATCAAATTCCCCGAAGGTTGTTTCTTAAATTCAAATGCATGTGTTTGACTTGTGAGGCTGCTACAGTGATGGAGTGCAAATGGAAGCTGTTTAATCTCTGTGGAACTTCATTCAATCACTGTTGAGTCAGTTTTTACCTTCTCCTTTATCTGCTGGTTTGAGTCGCTCACCTTAAAAAACAAGAGAAGGCTTGAACAGATAGCGAGGTGGTGTACGAAGGCTGCTGGTACAAACTTACAAACCTTGTACCGGGTCAGAGTCTTAAAGAAAAAAGAAAGTATTATGTCTGACTCAAGCTACCCACTGCATGCAGAGTACATGCCGCCATCTGGGCGCAGATACTCAGTGCCTCATTTGAAAAACTCCTTTGTTCTAGGCACTAGTTGTCCCTTTTATATGAAGTGTTGCTTATTGTGTTGCATTTAAGAATATTGTTTTGTTTTTGTGTGTGGCATGTTGAGTGGTTTAGTGTTTCTTTGTGATGTCCTGCTGCTTGCATGAAAAAGTTGCCCCTTGGGGACAATAAAGTTTACCTTGAATCTTCAAAAGTCAAAAATCTTCCGATTTGGTGCACACCTACTGATGGGGGATTTCTCCTCCCCCTAGATATTTTGCTTTACATTAGTTTTTTTTAATTCATTCCCTTTTAAAATTCTGTTTGCAATAGAGAACATGCAATTTTCTTCCCACATTTATGTCCTGTCTTGTAGCCTTACAAATTAGACATAATTAGCATGCTGCAATCAAATCCTCTTTTGCAATTTACCTTTTCATCATTTTGTAACCCTGAGACCACAAAAAAAAACTGATTTTTCTCTCTGTAATAAATGAGCCATTTTTTCGGGATACCTGCAGCCTCCCATGTCAGCATAAGGATTCAGATTGCTATCAGCTCGGAATACAAAAGATTTGCGAGCTACTTGAATACAAATCACGAGAAGTGTGAACGGCAGCGAAGGGGGCCTCTTGAGTGAAGAATAGCTATTGAAATGAGGCAGGAGAAAGCCAGTAAGATAAAGAGAAGAATGAGCATTGCTGTTCAGTCAACACCAGCCCTCCAGTTCCAACTCATCCCAGGCAACTCTTCAGCAAGTCGGCACGGGATAATTCTTCATAATGATAGCTCGGCTCAAATATCACTTTCATGCGCTTTTAAAATCACAACACAGAAAACAACATCCAGTCTTTGTTGATAAGACTGACTTTGGGTGTTGCCCATAAATGCACGAAGGTGTTTGGGTAACTCAAATACCTTTAATCCTATATGTCTGGGCACTGAAAAGCAGTCTGTGTGTATTCTAACCTGACACACGCAAAGCTGATTTGTTTGCACATACACTTTAAACAGTGAAAAATATAATTTTTGAGCTTTTGATATGGTGCACCAGTAACATCCTGTTCCTCATTGTTCCATCAGATATGGTTACCCTCAAACTATTATTCACAGAGTTGTGTGTGAATTTGCGTGTCACTTAGATTGAGATTTATAGTCTCTGCAAAATTTCTATTTCTAAATGACTATAAATGAGCTGAATGCATCGCTGCATGTTTGTACATACTTTGCTCATGATTCATATTGGAATGCATAACTTCTTTATCAATCTATCAGTCTAAGCCCTGTCAGGGTGCTTTTGTTTTTCTGTCTGTCTGCTTGAAAGAAGAGGTTTGGCTGAGGGAGGGGGTGGGGGGATTGGTGGCTCTAGGCCAAGATGAGAGATCCATCCTTTGCATGCTCAGCACCTTTTTTTTGGTTTTATCTCGCTCGAAGACAAGACACATCAAGCCTCACCGAAGAAAACAAGACAGCTGAAAAATAATACTCTTAATGTACAAGTTAGCAGAGTTGATTGCATGTGCAGAGAAGTGGCCATAAACTCACAATGTGTGTCATTCTTTATCTGAGTGACATGTTGGAGAGGAAATTGTTTTGTTGGCACAAAAAAATATTAATGATTATAAATCCACATGGAAAAAAAATATTTGTAAAAGCATCCGGCCTGCTTGCTATCTATATTTGTGCTAGAAAAAAAGAGCTTGAATTTAAACAATAGAGCCACTTTTAAGACAAAGCTTGCTCCTTATCTTTGGACTTCACCCTCTTAAACTTCCTACTTTGCTGTGGGGTGGCATGTGCTACTGGCCCTTTTAAAAACTTGTTTCTTGACCCTAGTCAAGTTCACAATACCTTGGTGAATTCTTGTTGAAATGCAAAAAAACATGACGGAAATGGCATCTATATCACATCCTGTACTTTAAAACCAACTATTATCACACTTTCTTTCATTTTGTTTAGAAACATCTAGGAAGTCAAGATACATGAGGCCAGAATACAAACATAAATGTCTGATTCAGATAGTTTTAGAAAGTTTAAAATATACTTCATTGCCTTAACTGTCACCTGTGTGACACTAATAGTAGTTACTCTTCAAACTGGTGGTCTTTCATTGTTGGTGGGCGCCAACTGGCTCTACCCCAGAACATTTTCACACTGATTAACACGAATCCTGACGCTGCCTGTTCTGACATGGAGTCCTGGCAGAAATAGACAGAAGGGCATGAACTAGTAAAAACTGAAATGGGTAACATGGCCCTCCAGCAAATAGTGGAGAAATAGATCCAAATTTGGCCCAGATCCAAGACATGTCACATGGCTGCTTGAGTAACGCAGCTAGTTGTTGCAAAGGAAGGGTGTTTTCTATGAGTCCATGATAAATGCAACCGGGGTTGCTTTTCCTTTTTCACCAACGTCTCCATTGTGGTTTTATCTTGCAACAGCATTAAACTAGTTAAACAGTATCCTGTCCCTCATGGAATATCTGTATTGAATATACAGTAATTATGCAAAATGATGCAAATATGCCTGTCTTATTTTAAAAGATAGATAGAAACTGTCATAAAAACTCTCATTTACATGACAGTTTAGATGTTCAATTTAGTACTAGATCTTTTACCGAGAAACAAAGACCATACCTGCCATGACCTCAGCGCACCGGAGGCCTGCAGTAGTAGAGACTTAAATCATTTTTTGAAAGAGCACCCTGAGTTACTACTTTCTCCAGACATTGTGAGACCCTCCTGCTGCATTTGTATACAGCAGAAGATCACAGTGAGTGTTCTTTCATGCTCTCTGCAGGTGGAGGTCCTCCATCTGGCCTGTGTGCACTGTGGAGGAGATTCGAATGCGAACAGAGGCCCAGCTCAGCCCTGATCACCTCAGATAACAGGAACAATAGACCAGATGACAGTAGATAAACTTTCCAGAGTTGAGGGAAAAGGGGAATATAAGCCTGCTGCCAGGTCAGACTGCCTTCTGCTGCCTAGCAAAGCTACAATTATGACCACATCCATAGTTTTAAAAGAGAATCTTTTTAAATAACTTAGTTTTTTCCTCACCAATACTAACCAATGCTAAAAAAGATTACTACATTTTGACCCCATGCACTATTGCAGCTGTGACTGTGGTTACGTTGAAATATTAAGCAGATGCAAACCGTTTGAGTCAATAATACACCTCCACTGTAAATAAAAGTCACGTTTCCATCAACAACTTTCCACACATGTTGCACCAAATAAGTGTTGCATCATGCATTATGTGTAACTGCAGCTTTTGAAAAAAACTTACTCAATTATCCAAAAAAAGAAAGAAAAGTTTTGTATTTTTCTTTTGAGGTGGTTTATGTTTTATTCAGAAGGAGCTGATGGCTTAATGAGAGGAGAAGCAGCTTTTATGAATAAGTTCTGATGTTAAAAGTTGAACTCAGCTGTTTTCCCTTTAAGAGAAAATACACGATCATCTGATATGAAGTATCAGTAAAGGGTATAAATGGTCATGGTGGGAGCGGCCATTTGGGAGCTTTGGGAATATTGAGGCTGGGGAAAGGGTTTCAGTTACAAGATTAAAACAAAAGGGGCTACTTTGACTATCATTATGCCACATTATCTGCTTGGTATTTACATGTTTCCTTTTCTCTTTTGTAATTGTGCAGCCTCAAGACTGTGATAGATTAGATGGATGCCAACACTTGTTGGGCTTCACCCGCTCTGTTCACACTGTTTAGCATCACAGGTTATTTTCAATTCACCTTCACAACATAATTATTGAGAGTATTTTTAAAAAAAGTGAAAATGGACAGTGTGGTGATATGATCAGGGGCCAAAAGCTTGGATGTAAAGAACAAAAAAGATTTAAAAAAACATAGGTTGGTGGAGCGCAACTAACAGAAATTTTTCAAGATGATGTTTTTTGAATGTCACATTGTTTTAGCATTTCCAAGAAAACATCCCTTATGGGGCTCATACAGCCAGTCCACATGGGCTTCACATATGAGGCCCATGTAACTGAAACCACATGGGACCTGGAAAATTTGCCCAGTTCAAGCCCAATGCCCACTCAGTACCCTCATAGCCCATATTTGAGTTTGAGAATTTGAGTGCTGAGAGGAAATTTAGGATATCATTGTGAACAATAAATGTAAATATGATGTATGATATTGCAGATTTATAGAAAACATGAACACACAAAAGATGCACTGACAGATTCTAAAGTGTTAAAATTAGAGACGTTGTAGTACAGACAGTTAAGGCAGTGGTTCCCAAACTGGGGGGCGGGACCCCTAGTGGGGGCCCAGACATATGTCAGTGGGGGCGCAGTGAGGGTGAATAAAACTTAAAGTTTTCGGACTGCTAGCAAAACATGGACACATTTTTGAAAAGTACTACTGGGAAAAACACACTATAGCAGAGGAATTGATCATTCCTTTCGCCTCTGACTTGGTTTTATCAATAGTTAATGAAGTAACAGCCAATAAACTAAACACTGTTTCATGGCACAATCTTCGTGTCTATTTCTGTGTAAGCATCGGGTGTATTTGGTAGCTTGATCGGGGGGGGGGCTTGACATTATTGTTGTAGATGAAAGGGGGGGCCTGCAGAAAAAGTTTGGGAACCACTGAGTTAAGGTAAGGGCTCCAAAATGGCCATTTTGGCGCAGTTTGGCCATCTGTTCCGAAAGGCTCGAGAACAATTGGGGGATCTCAAGTTTTTAAAAGGTTAATCTGTAGTTCAGTAACTAGGTTAAGAAAAGCTTCTCAGTGCTGCAGTTTGTGATGAACAGAAGTCACTCACTGTCTTAGGAGAACTTTGAGGCCGGTATGCTAATGTGTCCTGAAAAGGAAATCCTCAGGTCCACTGCCAACACGTATAGTAAATGAAGCTACAGAAACCAACACACGGTTTTCAATGCAGTGAAGCATCCTAATAAAAACTGCATGATAGTAAGAACCAATCATTTGTTAAAATTATCCTCCAGATTGAATTTCCTCCACTGAAAAGAAATGGTCAATTTATTTTGTCTGTGCCAGCAGGTTCTTGTTTGGGAATATTAAAGCCCAACAAAGTCAATCTGTGGATGTTATCTCAGCAAAATGACATGTTCTCAGGAAAAGATTTTAAGGTTAAACCGTGTTGTTGATCTGCATTTGTTACATACTCATTATGTCTAAAACATTTGATGGCAATCTGTATACGTGATCGCTATTCAGTCATCATGCTGTGATATCTTAGAGAAGGTTTCTCTGGAAAATGAGAAGCAGCTGATATTCCATTGCTGCTCAAGTAAAAAAAAAAACATAGATAAAGAGTTGCTTCTGAGTGTTCGCCTATATAGCCTCACTATATATCTTTTTGACCTTAAAACTCGGCTTCCTGAACTCGTTTGATGACACAGTGACATCTATTATGTGCATTTCTAGGGCTGTTGTGGCCCAGCAGCCCGCACTATAGACGCACTTTCACATCCGGGACGCCGCCTGCTAAGTTTTGCTTTGCGCATATGTTACACGCTAGCACAAACAAACCGGTCGTTTTGAACGCACGTCGGCGGATTCAGCAAAGAAATGTTTGAAGACATTAAGAGAGGAAACTAACGAGGGCCAAAGAAGAACAAGATATAAGACAAGAGTTGAGAAAAGACTGTTTTTTTTACTGTCTGGAGAGAGCTCACACTAGAGGTAGGATCCACGATGGATGCCGAATTAGCCGTCAATAGGCAAGGCAAGTTTTTTTGTATAGCTCATTTCATGTACAGGACAATTCAAGGTGCTTTACGTACAAACATTAGAATTATTACAGCGGGGTGCAGAAAGCATTAAGAAGAATTAAAAACAAAAATATAATCACAAAATAACAACAAAAGTGAATAAAGAAAGAAAGAAACCCTCAGTGAAAATATCACTTGTTATCATAAAAGGCTGAAAATAGA
>JAOXYM010000013.1:21499907-21537537 GCA_028567055.1 Leptatherina wallacei
GGGGGGGGGGGGGTATTTGGCAAAGCACTTGTGTTCATGAGAACAGCCTCGCTGTGCTTTAAGCCAACCAATTATATTTAATAAACATGATATAAGCCTAAACATATCAAAATAGTAAGTTTAAAATACATAAACAACTAAACTGTGCAAAACTGGTCTCATGGTTCACTCCTTAGTTTTGCAGTTCAAGTAATCTGTTACTTGTTATTTTAATAAAAGAGCTTTTACTCTTGACATTATCGTTGCTACGTTACAAAAAGATAAAGAGAAGAAAACAAAATTCCTGACTTGCTCTTTAAAGGAAACTCTGACTTGGAGGAACAATAGACTTTTATTTGATAAACACTTTCTATAAAGACATGATCTTAAAAATACTCAAATACTCTTAGGTTTTGTACATTTTCCAAAATGTATTTAACTTGTAAACTTTAACTTTAACTTGTAAATAGTTGCTGCAGCCTTGGAATGATAAAGAAGTACATTGGATTAATGTTTTCTATTTAGCCTTTTCAGTTGAACCCGTGTGCATTGACAGAGAGAGCAATGATGAAGAAAGCACTAAGAAGACACTTAAAAATGAAGATGATTAGATGGATGTAGAGGACAGAGTGGATAAAAAATAGCTGCTGTTTTTTCAGCAGATGCGTGTTAATATTAAATCAGAGAAAAAACTTTTGCTGCAAAGAGCTCCACTTTCAGTCAGCAGCTGTTCAGGATCAAATGTATTGTAATAACGATTAGAGTGATACACATTATGCAATAATATATAATGAACATGCTAAATCACACAAACAAGTTGATTATGTTTAACTGTGCCAATATACTGTATATCTTACGCATAATAGCCCACAAACTTTCAGGCAGTTTGGCTCAGACTGACAAACAAGACTAACAGTCTTCCTCCGGTTTTTCCAGGTGTTTTACCTGCGTAAATTAAATCCATAGTTATCGGGTAACAGATAACTGCCCGCCACTGTATCACTGCATCCCAATGTGCTGTCCTCTGTTTGAGTTATCAGTTATAGCTGAAGAAACCTGAACGGCAGGAGAGAATGAAGCAGTGAGTTGTCAGGTTTAGATACGAAGCATCCAGGATCGTGTCAAATGTGTTCACTCTCACAGGCTGTGATGAGAGGGGTGGGTTGTTTACATCCCAGCAGAAGAAGAGTGTGTCCCGTCGCTGACATTTCTGCCCGTATTTTTTGCTCTTTAGCCTGAGGTGTTTAGGTGCCATGTAAGAGAACAAAATTGGCTTCAGACTTCCTTTATAAGCACAAGCCCTGTTAGCACTTTTAGCAGCTGTGGTGAACAAAATAACTCTAAGGTGATGTTAAAGATGTATCACAAATGTAAACGTGGGTCCTTGAGAAGTTCATAGACTTTCTCCCATTCAGCTCTCGTCTTCCTATCACTCACATTACTACCTTTTGACAGTGAATTGCAACCAGAAGAAATAAGTGTGGCATAGTTTATGCATGTCTGTTTCAGGGTAAAAGAAAATCTAGCCACAAACAAGTCACATTTGCTCTCCTTGTCTTCTTGTTTTGAGAGTAATCGAACACATTATAAACATATACGATTTTTAAAGTAAGTACAAGTTTTTACGTGCCACTAACAATGAATTTTAGTAGAACAAGAAAATCAAATCAAACTTTATTTATAGAGCACTTTTCATACAATTTTCAAAAAATAATAAACCACAAACCTTTACACAAGTATAGTGTATTTCAGGCCTTCCCATAATGCCCTGCCCTGCCCGTTGTTCCGGTGACTTTGTCTACATTGAATATGCTTGGTAGTCCTAAAATATCATGCCATAACTGCCAATCCTGGGGTTGTTTATGTCGTTGATTAAAGGGTCGTCAACGCTCGATGTCACAGAAGGTCACGGTGTTGCACTGCTAACAGGCATCGTTCGTGACCAGCCACTCCTTGTACTTTTTATGTTAAACAACGTTGTCCAGAGAATCCATGCTACAGCTAGTTTCTCTCATTCATCAGTCAAAACCAGCTGATCTGAACCAGTTCATTAACACGTTGCTATGGTGACTCCCGTAACAGCGATATAACAATGTTTTACTGCCGGACTACATGTGCATATGTACGAAAATAATGCACGCCTGTTGACATTAAAATTCTCATTGATCATAGTATAATCCATTTCAGGTTGGATGTTCCTGGTCAGTGATTTCAGGCTTCCTGGTGTGAGATGCAGGTGTTTCTTCAGATCGTTCTGGTTTCTTCTCATTTGGTTATTGCTCCCCGTTGAGTTATGTGTTGTGTCATGTGTGTTGGCCTAGCAAGCTTGTTCTTCAGGTTCCCAGTGAAAACATCTGGGATCACAATGCTGTCAATGCCAGAATTGGTCCACTCACTTTCCCCAACCATTTGAATTCCCGAATCTAACATCACCAAAGACAGAATGGCAGGCTCAGATAAACCTGCCACATAAATGTTTTTATCACTGGCTTCTTTTCTGAAGTCTTTGACACCCATTTTTGCATGTTTAATAGCGTTTGCACTGCTCTGACATGCTTAGCAAGAGTTTATGTACATTGTTGAGTCAACTGGAACAACTGGTACGCCCGTTGCATTATGGGAAGGGCTAAAGTTCTGTATAAAACATCCAAGTTCAATAGCACATACCTGATCATACTCTCTTTCTCACACATGCACCATCACACTCACACCCACATATCAAAGCCAACAAGTGCTAATAGTCAGATTTCCTTTTAAAGTAGAAAACGCAGGAATAGTAAAATGTACTGTGCTTGGATGATAAGTGTTATCAGCAGAGAAGAGCTCTACTTCAGATCTGAAGAAGCATCTGCAGACTGTGCTAGACTTCACAGAACTGGTGATTTTAAAGGACAAGCTACCTTTTGGCTCAACTAAAGCTGCAGCTCATAGGGAAATGAATGTTGCTAGTTATGTGCTGAAGGAGATGCTACTACTGTCGAGTTTCCATGTTTCTGTGAGATCATTCATAGTATTTTAATAAATTACTATGTGTTGTTGTTATGTTCAATTAATAAGCACGATTCATTTTATGTTAATTATTTGTGGAAGAATTCATTAATAAAGCTCTAAAGGCAATAATGACTCTGTCATTACTGTCATTAGTCTACAGAACAGGAAAAGCAGGAAATGACTGAAACAAAACATACTGGCAAATATTCTAAGGACACAAGAAACTGCAAAAACATGTTTACATTTGGTAATGCAAAAGTACTCAAGTTAATTTTCTCAGCTTATAATGCAATGCAAGTATTTACTTTATAACAGCAGTAATCCTATGTTATAGTTACTTTAATAAGTAATATTACCCAACACTGCTGACAACAGGATGGCTTAAGAACCAATCAGCTGAACGTTCTCCAGTTATGTTCTTGTACATGAGATCTTGGCAACACCAACAGATGTTTAGCCTGACAAATGCTGAGGTAATCTACTGTGCACTGGAGGTGGAGAAGTTAAACTAGTTATATTCATAACAACCACATTTTTAAGTTAACCTGATTTTGAAATACACTGTCAGCCACCAATTTCAACAATGTAAATGCTATTTTGTATTTCACCAGGAGATTTTAGAGTATAGCATCATCCCTGCTGCTTGGTGCAGCAAAGCTGTCATCATCATTCATTAATAGCCAGAGGGTTAAATAAATGCTCAGTTTGTCAGAGTGCAGTTTTGTACAAATGAGTCCCTGTTTTACAGGAGATAACAGTGAGGAGTCACTGACAACTCCACCTTCCTGAGCTTTTCAGTGGGACAGTCTGGTGTTTACTCACGTACAATGGATGGCATATTTCATGTCCAGATATTGGGTATGCTTATGCTAATAATCAGTGTGCTATGGACAGAAAGACATAAAGATAAACTTTCTGGATAAAAAAAAAAATAATTAGTTGTTTTTGTTGTGCATATTTTTTATTCAGGTAATTACCTGAAGAGAACCCCCCACCCTGTTCTTTCATAGAAAACCCATTGTTTTTCCTATATCATCACAATAATCTTTCAGTAACATCCAATGTGGAAGTGGGCGGTATGACTCAAAATCATTTATTTTACTCAGACACCACTCGAGAACTTGAACTGATTCATATCTACAAATTCATTAATTTTTGCCTCCCACACATCTGAAAGGGCAAGAAACAAATCTGAACATAGTTGGTGGTTCGAATAAACCAATTAACTAAGATTTTCTTGTACAAATCTTGACCACGATTATTTGGCCAAAATAATTTGGCCAAAATCTGGTAAATATGAAATTAATAAAAAAAGACAAAAAAAACCATTTGGGATAACAACATTTGAGGCAATCACACATATTATCAGTAAACTTCATTTTCTGTATAGGAACAAATTCAAAGAAACATCTGATAATGTCTTTAGAAAACAAAAAAGACTTCCAGTTTATCAGGATGTGTTTAATGGTGTTAAAACAGTGATTTTCAAAACAGCAATTCAGTAAAATCATGCTGTCAAAAAATAAAGTTTTAAGAAGTATTTTTCTATGCTGCACATATAAAAAGCCACCAATTGTCTTTCAGATTTTGGAATCCATAGGAAAAGGCTAGAAATATCCTAGAAAATATGACACAATATAGAGTGAAAAGCAATTTTGAGCTGAAAGACAAATCCACTTCCTGCAACAATGGTGAAAATGACAATGCACATCTAAAGGGGACCTCAGAGAATAAAGAGATGTGAAAGTTCCTGACGAGAGAATTGGGGGAGGAAAAAGAGGAGGAAAAAAATGAAAAAGACTGTCTTTGAAGATTGCTCAGAAGGATATATAAGCATGTGAGTATGTGAGTGTGTGCATATACATATGCAGTGGAAAAAAAGGAAGGGGGTGTGTTCTCATGGAGACAGGGGATGGCTTATTAGAAAATCATACCTCTTAGCCAATGGTTTCCAAGAGAGAGGCAGATGTCATTTGACTGAGACGTACCACCTCCCAGAGCCAGCACATCCCCTTCAGTGTACCGCGGCGCTGTGTGAGAGCACCACGAGCACTGCTCTCTCCTCTCTGTCTGCCTTTCTCTCCCGCTGTCCACACTTTCTCGCTGTGTGTCTGATTTCTCTCCGTCCATCTCTTTGTTGTTCCCACACCCCCTCTTCTTTCTCTTTCTGTGAGATAGGATCTCACAGATAGGATCTGTTACACTCAGCACCAGGTCCACCAAGAGCCTGGTAAGTCCTTTTTTGTTATTTGTTCACTTTGAACTGATCGTCCGTAACTGTGGAAAAACAAAGCAAACAAGAAAGAAATCCCTGATTGCTTGCTTTCCAGTGTGCTCTAATTGATTTCTTCACATTTGTAGTTTCTCCTCACTCTGTTCACTGTGATGAATTTGAAGAGGAGCTAAGAGGAACAGGGGGGCTAAGTTGTTTCAGATCTTTGTGAGGCACATAAATCTGATTTCATAGGCTCTGTCACTGCAACTAAGTTGTGCCATTAACAGCCTTAGGAATTAGACTTCAGGCAGAAGAGAGTGCTTCAGGTGTGCATGCAGGACTGTGTGAATGTACAGATAAAAACAGAGATGAGGACACTGTGAAAAAAGAGATGGGGACAGAGCAAAACAGACGAGGAGTTGGACTTCTTTTCAAAGCTGGTGGTAGGAAGTGAGCAAAGAGTTGCAGATGCATGAGCTCAAGTGTTCACACACCTGCAGGTGACGAGCGGACGGTCTATTGATCTGGGACTGGCATCCTCCCAGAACTAAGCTGAGGCTAAATCTGGAGCGGCTGATGTGAGAGATTTTTCCCTTTTGGTAAGATGGAGGGAGAGAAAGTGTTCAGATGTTACTTTATGCATTGCAAAGAAAAAGAAAAAAAAACTGATGGCAAGTCTATCAGGCTGTGCAAGAATCACTGATTCAGGACAGTTAGTTTTATCCAAAGACATTCTGTGAGTTGGAGCATCTGAGCCTGAATGACTGAATGTTTTATTTTTTATTTTTTACAACTTACTTAACAACATTAGTTCTGACTCTGTGTGCATGTTGAACAGGGAGAAAATAAATAAATAGTCTAATGCTATGCGATAAGGGAAAATGTTAGGTCACAGTGCAGGTTGTATGGTAATTGCTAATCATTGATATTTAGCATTTGTGAAAACAGTTCTCTTTAAAACTGCAAGCTTTGTAAATGTAGCTTAATATGCACATTTGCATACGCGTCTTCTTGCTTATCTCATGTTGAAGTACAAGGATATCCCATGAGCAATGCAAAGCCTTTGAAGTTTAAATAAACAAAAGGACAATGCCATGCTTCATCTGAAATTCAACAGAGAACACATTACTGTCACTTAAATCATGTCTCATGGTGGGATTGGATACTTTGGAGGAGCTTTGCAAGATGGCTTTTACTACAATGATTGATGTTTCATTATTGTTGAGTTGAGAGGTGGTCTATGCTGATAAGTAATCTTTGAAGTTCATCTTTAGCTAAAATTTTCTCAAGGACCAATGCCCCATCGGCTGCGTCTGAGGTATAAGAATAATCATCACACTGATGAATTTAAATGAAATCTGAAAATAGCTCTAAGCAAAGTTGTGTTAGGTCTCATAAGTAATACAGCAGTGTGCTTATATTTCATTCATGACATAGTTTGCAGCACTCTTTGGGGTGGGGAAAATGAGAGAAATAGCTCTGTGATGTGAAAAGACACTGGTTGTTGAGGTAAGAGAACACTGAGACACACTACAGTGGGTCTTCCTACTTAAAGTGCAGCAAGAGCTGAAACTGAAATATAACTAAAGGGATGCATGTAAACTTTTTAATTTCAACCACATTGGCTACAGCTGTAGAGCCACTTTGCAACCAATGTGAGGGCATTTATGCCTTTTAGTGGGCACTGACACCCAGTCTGAACACAATACTAAGAGAAAGGAAAATCCATGAAACAGGCTTTCAAAAAGACTGTCAATGACACAATCTTCACTCTCAGCTACAGAAATATCAGCTTTGAGATACATTGTTTATGTACCGTACTGCATATATTCCTAGGAATAAGGTTTACAGTATCTTGATATAAAACAAAGTGTGATTTTATCTAGTGGAGAAAAAAGCTGGCTCAGCTACTTGCCTGACACAGCCGCTGTCATTAACCCAGCGCTCAACCAGAGACCCACAAAAATATCTGCGTTTTGAGGAAATTAGAGTCAGAGAAATGGGGGAGCTGGTGCCTTTTCAGTCCACCGAGGGTTCTATGCTGACAGCTACACTCTGTCTTTTTTTTTTTTTTCTGGTTGGTTGTGAGCTGCCCCAGGTGTGACAGGCAGCCGGAGTAATGGGGGAAGTTTGACAGATGCATATTTCTAGCCTTGAAAGCTTCGTATAAAGAAGATAGACGGCATGGATTCAGGCTGAGCGTGGGACAAACTGTTGGGCTGTGAATCACCTCAATGAGTGTGCCACCTCTCTGCTCAATTGATCCGTCACGTGACTCTCGCGACCCTTCCAAGTTACTAATTACATCCCCACCTGATTATTGATTGAAATATGGGGGTGGTATATTGGAGGCAAGGCCGCAGGCAGCATGTTGCACCCTCTGAGGTTGGTTTCAAGTTACAGGCAGTGTGACCCTGCAAGCATGAAAAATCAGTGATTTGATTTAATAAAATAAATATTTTGAATGAGAAGCATGACTTCTGTATGGATTGTGTGTGTGCATGAGTGCTAACTTTGTTTCTACATCACCATGAGGGATTTGTACTAATATTGGAGACATTATGTGGTAATTAATCTTTTATAAGGCTATCAGGTCACATAACTGGGAGCCAAGGAAAAGGCATTACATTAAAGTTTGTACAGTAGAGTGCAGTGTTTCTTGGCAAATAAACTCAACCTGGCAGTCAGTCTTTTCAGAAAACGCCAAAGGAATGAAGTCCTCCATATACTGGAGTATCTTCTCTGCCCCTACATCATTCAATATCCACGAGTAATTTTTCTCTACAAATTCATTGTATTTCCTTGAGAAGGCCGAAACTTTTATTTACTTCAAGTCTCCTTTATCAGAAACAGGCTTTCATTTGTAATTCTCACTGTTATAAGTATGGCTTGTCATAAATCTCTACAGTACTTTAGGTTAATGCTTCAAAATGAAATCTGAAATGGTGCACATAAACACTTAATGCCTAGTGTCCACACACCTGTGTGTTCATACTCCAGTCAATCGGAAGTCCATTCCCTCCAGTGGTAGCGACTATATTCTCCGATAAATGTGTGAAACTTTGCTGATAGGTTTTCACCCTCTGGAATTTTCCTTGAATATGTTTGGAGAGTTTCACTTTTCTGATGTGCTAGGAATTTAGATAAATTAAGTCATCAACAGGACAGCCAATCTATACAAGCTGTTACTACACATGCACCACTTTATGATCGATGTAGAAAAAAAAAAAGAAATCCCTTTTTAATTTACCTGGATAGAAATCCTCCTGTTCTCAGTAGGTTTTTTTTATTAAAGATCTGTATGCATAGTATTAGCGACAGCAGACTGACTGATCCAAAGTAGTCCAGAGCGAATCAAATTGTGCTGAGAAGTGCTAAATGCAGAGCATCAAAATATTAGAACCGATGTGACTACATCAATGAATTGATTAGATAGATCCTGATGCATTGAGTTAGACACTACACTCCACATAAACTGTTGAGAATATGATAAATTTGAACTGTGTAACAAGTGTTTATTGCTCAGAATAACAGTTTGAAATGCTCATTTGCTCAAAATAAAAAGCATCTGAAATCATAGTGGATCTTCTACTGGGGATTATGAATTGCTTTGCATGGCAATATATTCAATTGTTGCTTTCGTATATTTCAGAACATTAATGAAACCGACAGATTTAAATGATATCCAGAGTTGTTTGGATCACTTATTATTGACATTGCTCCACCCCTTTCTAAGTTCAGTATTTGAGACTGTACCTCAGGAAGCATCTATGGACGATGGATGATGATGTAACGCCAAACATCAAAGCAGTTTTTGGCCATAACCCAAGTGAAAAGGAGGAGAGATTATTTATTGGATGTGCAGCTGTAAGATGGTAGTCAAATGTGTTGATAAAAAACAACAAAAAACTATGATTTAAGGATCCGCCACCTGATTCACGGGGTTAGGAAGACCAAACTTTAGACCAAGTGTCTAAAGGTTCAGTCTAATCATCTATGTAGCTGTATTAGAAGGCTGACATTGACAAGCAGTGTGGTACTGTAAGCAGGAGTTGCGTTATTTTCCGTCATTGACCGTCTTTTTAAAACAGTAACAGAAAAGTCTGAAGGCCATCCGTCATTTTGACAGATTGCAATTCATATCCCTGGCCACTTGGTAGCAAGTGAGCATATTAATTAGCTATTGTCTTGAAGCACGTCTGTGACCACTACAGGTCTCAGACCGGTGCAGCTGAACCACTGGTGCAGAAGGAGTGCATGCTGCTGGACTGAGTGCTTCAGGAAACCCCTCATTCAGTCTTACTGATTTCTGATGACTTCATAAGTGGAATGCTCTGGGATTTCAAAACTTTGGCTAAAGTGGTGCTTGTAATTCCAGTCTCCATTGTGGCAGTAGAGCACAGAATCAGCCTCCAGTACACCAAAATTGTAACGAAAAGTCATCTGTCCAAGGCAAAAAAAACAAAAAGTCCGTTCAGTAACACCGTAAATTCTCCGCCATTTCTGTGCTTCCTTGCTACATCCTGAGCTGACCTGGACAGAGGTCTCACTCTGACGGATTTTCTAGAACTAAATCTAACTAGTCTCACTTAACATATTATTTCAATCTTAACTTATTGAAACTATTTTCAGCTTCCTGTTACTATCCGGTACAGCACACACGGTGAGACCGAGAGGTCGGGGTGGGGCCCCTTTATGGAGTACTGTAGTGATCGACCACTGTCATTGCAAACTCTCCATGTTGTCGCTGCTCTGTCTTGATTCAATGTTGGCTGGCCACCTCTGTGTATTCTGCACATCTACTTGATGTGAGATGGCACAGTGTGGATTTTCTGTTTAGCTTGTTTGGACTGAATATTGATAAAAAATGAATGATAATTGGTAAAAATAAATTATGACCAGATTTTTATGACCCTGTCAGTCAAAATGACTGACAACAAAAAATTCTAGCACAACCTCTGGCTGTAAGTAACCAACTGTATATTTCAGCTGTAGCCATTGTTATTTATGCCATAGCTACCTTGTGCAATTTGGTCAGAAAGCCTTAAATCTACTTTTCATGAGGTCTATGTGCTGTAGGGAATTACTGGTTGACTTGTATGATAACAGTGGCAGAAATAATGAACAGAGAAAGACATTTTTTCCAGCCAAGTTCCGCACCCCAATTAATTATCCACTGATATTTCAAAATTGCAACAGATGTAATCACTTCAGGCAAAGTACATTAAGTTTAATTAACATGGCTGAATAAACCAAAGTTGCTGGGGTATATAACTCCCTGAAATGATGGTCATAAATAATGAACTGAAAAAAATACAACCATTCAAGCCTCACAATTTACTCAGCAACTGCTGTTTGGCCTTTATTTATTTTAAAGTGCCTTTGGCAAACAGCAACAATACTTTATTATTCTGAGTACAATTCACAATATATTACAGCATTAATTGAAGTCATATCTGATCATGACTTACCTATGTACAGCCTGTTCATTGTGAAAGTGAAATATATTTTTAAAGTCCTTACAGTTTTTTAAAGCCCCAGTGTGTAATAATTACTCCCATCGAGTGGTGCGCTAAATGAATCCAAACAACTGAGCGGTGCTCTCTGGTGCCTCACCGTTTATGCGCGTTACTACCACTACCGAAGCCGTGGAGAGTCATAAATGTGGAAACGTCAACATCTTGCAGAAGTTGGAGTGTCCTGTCAGGTGATGAGGTACAGAACGATATAATTCTGTTTCCTTATTGATGCAGACAAGTTACAAGCATACCCTCCATGCACTTGGTACCAAGCTACTGCTAATAGCTAACGTCATCATGTGAAATAGTTTTTTTTGTGATCTCGTGTCAAATGTGATGCTTGCTGCAGGTCTCAAAATAGTTGGTATGTAACAGTAAATTCTGTATATTCTGCCTGCTGACACAGTCACTGTGTTGTCCTGTAGGTTTATTTACTAGATACCTTCAGTTAGTTTTCTTTGTGTGTGTTTCTGGTACTCTGGTTTTAGTTGAGATACGTGGTTTCTTTCAGCTTGTTCATCTCTCCTTGGTGCTCTTGACGGTTGTCGGCTTTGACTTCCTGCAGGGATCGTGAGATGTTGTCTGTCGTGTGTCTGTACAAGTGTAGCAGGTTGTTTAGAGTCTGTGGTTGGACTGTATTGTTTTCTATATGGTGTTCCTTTGTCTCCTCTTTTTTTAATATCTATTTCCTGTTCTTTTCTGTTCTCTTTCTATCATTTTTCTGTCCCCTCTGGTCACCTCCAGCAATATTATGTAAATTCAGTAACAAACAATCATTCAAAATAACCAAACAATAAATTAAAACAGAATTCAGATTATCAAGAGGAGCTTTATAACCATACATTTGTCTGTCAAAGCAAATTTACTCGGCACAACACAGCAGCCAGACCATAATTCTCCTTGCTATTATGCTGGACAAGACAAGTTGCATTATTAATCGAAAAATACATCAAAGACGACCACGAACTCTTCAGCAGCTGGAAACCTATATCGGGCAAGAATCGGACCAAATTTTAACACCAAAACTCCAGGAACTCATAACGTCGATGCCCAGATGTCTTTAAACTGTTTTGAAAAGAAGAGGAGATGCTACACCATGGTAAACATGCCCCGTGTCAACTATTTTGAGACCTATAGCAAGCATCATATTTAACATTTGTTCATTTTGTGCAAAGAATTGTCAAATTTCTCAGACATCTGTTATGTATGTTCTGTTGTAAATGAAATATTGGTTCATGTAATTTGAAGGTCTTTTAGTTTACATTTTGTTCAAGTTTTAAAAATCCCCCAGCTTTTCTGGAATTGTTGTACATAAATCTATTCCCAATGACTTTTGTTCAGCAAGGCAGATTTCCGGTTTTAGAACATAGTCAGTGGTTGGTGGAAAAGCTAAAATGTCTCCAGATGCTTTAAGATAAAATTTTTTTTATAATATATGGAGCGATGAAATTAGTCATGAACTGTGAGCAGGTGTTCTTGTTTGCAAACTGAATTTCACACAAATATTTTCCTCATGAGAGTGCTGATGCAAGAAAGGATAGCTAAGGGACAGATGTTTAATTGTATTCATATATATGTCAGGGATATCCGCCCTACTTTATATCTCTGTCCTATGAGGATGCAATGAAAGGGTTGAACATGTAAGCTGTCTGTCAATTACATCTTTCCGCTAATAGAATGAGATGCATCTGAGAAGTGTGGGGCTGCATCATTTTCAAAGAGTGCTACAGACACAAAACTCAAAAACTTGCTTAGGATAAATAAAGTGTTCATTGATTCCACTAAAAATGAAACTGAATAAGTCCTTGTTTGTCTATCAGATTATTGAGCAAAGAAAAAGTATAATCTTTTTAACAAAAAGGGTTACATATTGTACATTGCAATGTAGATGCATAGCAAACCAATCAAATTGCAATGATTATCAGCTTGTGTTTAACTGGGAACATTAACACAAAACCCTTCTTATCCTCATTGTCTGTGTTCAGTTTATTCGGAATAATTTGATAACTTGTCTAGATTTTGAATAGTAACTAAATAAGACTTTGTTTACACAATATATACAAACTATTGTATTGATGCCAATAGTGAAGGTTCCTTTGTAATTCCCTTCTGTTGAACACATCTGCTAAACGTAGGAATGTGCTGTGAATGTGATATAAAAATATTGATTCCCCCCCCCCCCCCTTTTTTGATACTCTTGTCATTATTACCAACAAATGTTTTCCTGAAAAATGTGTCCTTCACAGAAAGACAAGTGATTGTCCATGTTTTTGACCACAACTCCAAATCCAAATCTAATTTTAAAATACCTCAGAAACTGGATATTTTTTCCCTGAATACTGCTTCTTAACAGTAAATTCATGGTAAGCAATGATCAAGCATATATTGAAATCATTTATAATATCTGACAAGTCTATACTAAGAAAATGCACTCAGCATCTCTGTTAATTGTTTCATTTTTCTAATACTTTGGGGAGTTGAATGTCAGTATAGATGCGTTCTGACAACCTGTTCATATCTAGATTTACTATATTACTGAAATTCAAATGAGAAAAAAACAAAAAAAAAAACAACAACAAACAAAAAACAACAGAGTTTACTAAGAAATGTGTTACACCTGTGGAATGGTTATATTATTGTGATTTTCTCTCTCCGTCAGTTTACAGCTTTATACTGCAGGCTGTGTAATACATAGGAATTACTGCATTTTGGGATTTCACTTATTTGAGAGTGAGTAGCCCATTCACTTTCATTCACCGTGCTTCAACACAGTTGTCCTCGTCTAATGACAAGATAAATTCCTTTGTCAATTCTGAGCATGGCCTTTATCCCATTTATACCACTTGAATGGAGGTCCAATCAATATTCTGCTGCTATGTTTTGAAAGGTATTATCCTATTAAAAATCTGTATTTTTAAATGCTCAGTCCCTCAAGATTGTTATTACAGATGTGATTCTCTTATTTCAGCCAAATCATTGTACACAAAATTGAGTGTGGAAAGGTATAGTGTTGTAATCATTCTTTGCTGTGAATAACAACAAAAGACCCTAAAACTCAGTATTAGTTGTGTGGAACATATTTCAGAGCAGTTGTTCTCATTAATCCTTTTATAACCTTGGTTTCAAATCCTTACAAGGCAATGATTTAGTGATGGCTTTATCCTGGTGTGGACTATCCATGTCTGGTTCTCTTTTCTTATTCATTCTTTCAAACTGCATTAACTGACCTGAATTCATGACTCTCTCTTGTTTCTTTGAAGTTGCCAAACAGAACCAGGGGGAGAGAAGATACTGTTAAATCTGACATTATCGTATCTTGGCTTCAACAACAAAACTGAAATTCCCATTTTAGATCAAGGGAACTAACATTAGCCCACTGTTTTTACCATAACACAATCTGCAGGATGATGGATGCATTAGTGACATATTTGCCCTCTTTGCTGCTAACTGCTAATGTAGTTTTGTAGATATTGTGGCAATTGCCAGTTTCAATATGTTTCAATGTATTGTGAAGATGTTAAATGGTACTTTCCAAAATATTTAGCTTTTTATAGGGACATTTGTCATGAATCACTCTGTACTGGACATTAATTTAACCTCTAATCCTCCTTTGCAGCTGAGATAATGCCAGGGCTGGTGTGAGGCGATTACCTAATCTCCTGTGAGTTCATTAAATTTGGACGCCGAAAACAGGTTTTCACTTAGAAAAACTGGTTCTGATGTGACAAAGCTATTTCTGGTCCAAATCTGAGAACTGCTAACATATCAGGCTCATTGGGAGAATCAAAACTTTACCATAGACCTGTCTAAATGATAAAGCAAAAATAAAAGCAGAGCTTCAGTATGAACATAGGTCCATACTGAAGTATAGAACTCAAGGCAGGAGTGCAGAGCCAATATCTTTTCCTTCATAAAAAAGATAAAACCCAGAGTTGTTTTAAAAAAGTACATGTGTCTTTAATGATATAATGACATAGCTCCACAGTTAATGCCTTAGCAGGTTGATTTACCACAACTGAGAAATGAAGTGAATGATATATGGTCCACATTAACATAACTTTAAGTGCTTTACAATGTATTTCTCCTCACTATTTACATTCACCCAATCATTTTTATCATACATTTCCCCCTTATATTTTACAGTATTTTTTCTCTACCGTCACATTCTAGTGATGACCACACTACATATGAACAACAGTCATCCTTGAATGACCACTTACGGATGAATCTAAAAAAAATCAATCTTCATAGAAGTTGCTCTTTAATTTCTCTGCTTAACATCAAATAAGCATGTTTACCTCAGTCATTTTCATCCCCAGAAAAACAAATAGAGCTCCAAAAATCCATGCTAGAGACAAGTAAATAACAAACTGGGTTTCAAATCAAAAAGTCCACAATGCATGATGGTTATCTGGTTTTGTCCACATTTTAAGAAGCACATCCTTTGCTCTTGTTGAAAAGAAATGCACAAACAAATTACTCCCAAATGTTTTTAGAATGAAAAAAAAGGAAAAAAATAATCAAACAAATGTTAAGGTTTTACACAATGTAAATTAATTATAAATAAGAAAATCAATGGTTTGAATTATGTCAATTTACAATAAATTCTTTGCTTCAGTCTCAGTCCTTTTGGATTCCAGTGGGTTTATTTACATGCACTATTAAGTCAAGCTGCCATTATAACTTAGCTAGGCAATTTAATTAGACTAATCTAATGAAAATATTCTCCTAAAGGAGGAAAATCGATTTATTGATTTTAAAAAGTTGTAATTTGCTACATCTTATTGATACAGTTATTTTTACAGCTGAGGAATCACATAATGGAGCATGAATAACAAACAATTCAGATTGATGCAAACTGATGCCATATTTCATACATTATGTTGTGCTACGTTTATTTTATTTATTTTTTTTTTACAAATAAGACACATGCTATCCCTTGTGGTTATTCTGTTTCTATTCCTTCTTTTTCTTTTTCTGTATCGACATTTTCTATTTCTGCTCTAAGCCTGGCATGGGAATCACAGAGCACGTGCAGACTGAGGAATTTGACTCTCAGCTGCAATATCTTTGTGAATTGGTCCCACTTTGAAAAATTGGATTTAGTGTGTTTTCAGTCAGACAATTATTTTTTGTAACTCCAGGTTGTGTTTGCCCCACAATGTTATTTGACTTTAAGTCATATAAATGTATCTTACTTCCTTGTCCCTTGTGATTTTAGCTCAAAGTCTGGGCCTTAATTGTCTGAAATATCTGTAGAGAGAATAAAAACTTATTCCTGAAACTAATCTCAGTGATGTTCCCATGTTTCAGCTCCATGAAGGGAACATCCTTTCATCACATGGGGATCTTCCAGTGTAAACATACCGCTTGCACTGAGTATGAATAATAATCACAGCTTTAATATGCACCACATTCATCTTGGGTAACATGCTTTAGGATTAGTCAAGTGCTCAGAATAATAGCATTGAAATAAATCTCTTAATTTTATGAGCTACAGCTCTTTTGGTTTTCACATCTATTTACCCTTGTGGTATTAACTTTCTGGGGAACATTAAGTCCCACCATGAAGATTTTAACTATAGGTAGATTAACAAACTGCTAATTGTCATTGCTTTGAATAAAAAAAGAAAAGAAAAAGGTTTGCTTCAGGAGGAACTTCTGCATTTCTTGAAGATAACATCCATCTCAGCATCTACAGGTGTGAGTATGTGCTCACACAGTGATTAACCATGATAGCAGCACCCAGGGATCCCTCAATGTTATTACCTCTGGGCAGTAAAACATCTCTGACACCAGATGAAGGTCAAATCACTTAAGACAGACCTTTAGTCAAACTCCTTTTAAATAATACTTTCCTTTTTATATTCATTTATTTGAAGCAGTATATAATATACCTTTTTTTCCCTGTCACTCAATACATAAAAACAATGAATAAAGAATCCCAAGAAGAAATGACTTGCTAAGCTTGATTAGAACAGCTTTACCCTTTTTTTCCACTGCAGTTGACATATTACTAAATCTTATCTGGGAAAAAAAAAGAAAGAAAATAAATCCTCCTCACCTGAAACCTTTTATTTTGGGAAGCATTATCATTGACATGGTTAGTGATGATGATTTCATGCTCCTATCCCTCTTCACATCAGCCTGATAGAGGGCAGGCAGGAAGCTATTATTTGGGTAGAAGAACCATAATGCTCTGTTGGGCTATTGCTGCTTCACATTGCAACTCAGAACACAAAACCCTTTTTTTTCTCAGTCTATTGAATTTGCTGACCCCAAACACCTCAACAGTTTTCAATTACATTAGCCCCCACCCCACACCCCTCTTGGAATACAAATGTAGCTGCTCGAGCAAGCCTTATCTCGAGGGTCTTTGTCAAGTAGCCAGCTTATTTGTCTGTCGCTCTTTCCGGCTGGCCACACAGGTTGTTCTTTGAGTGTTATGCCGTTGTCAGGCAGCTGAAGGAGGCTGTCACTTCACCTGGTCAGTCTCCTGATGGTCCAATGGCCTTTAGTTTGGATCCCCTGCTTCCATCATCCCTATTAACTTTGGATCACTCGGTATATTCTCTAAATCTTCTTTGCATGTAATAGAATTAGTGCAGCAATACACCTCTCTTTTAATGGTCAAATGTGTGTTTTTGCTCACCGTCTATACAGACCTTCTGTCTCAATTGACATTCTCCTTTTTTATCCTCCTGATGACTTTGGCTTGTCAACAGTAATTACATCTAATGAGAAAGAAAGGGAGTTGTTCACCTGAAGCGAACACATGACCTTTGGCTAATACACGTTGTTCCTCCTATTACTCTAATAGAAATGTGCTGCTTCCAGTCAGTCAGTTTTGATGTGATGCCACATTGATATTCAGGGTTAGAACTGCTTTTGAATTCAAACACTTGTTTGTGTCTTAGGGAATCAGAAAGAGATATTATACATGAGAACATGTCATGATTGGTAAGTGAAAGGTATGTAACTCAAGCCTTAGTTATGTTTTCTTGAAAGGTGAGAGGTCAGTGTACTCCCACTCGAGCTTCTTAAGATCAATACACTTTCTATTCACATTCTTTGAATGTTACCAAGATAAGTAGCTGTCTTCATATTGAAATTACAAATGAGATAGGAAAATAGCTTATGTGAATTCTGAAGGATCCAGAGTGCATCTCTCAGTGCTTTAAAGATCCACTACTTAACTTTTGGACCTTTAAACTCTGCATTCCAGACTTGTTTGATGGCACAGTGACATCTATTGTGTGCATTTCTGAAGCTGCAGCATCCAGAGGCCGAGATACCGCACTATACAACTTTTTCATCCGTGACTCTGCGTGACGTTGCAGCTGAGTTTCGCTTTGTGCACGCATCACATACTAGCAAACGGATATAAACACACCGGCCATTTGAACGCATACCATGGCTGATTCAGCAAAGAAACAGAAAAAGACATTATTGGAGGAAAAGGGGGAACAAAAGAGAGCCAGGGACAGAGCAGGAGATAAGACAAGAGTCAAGATAGACTGTCTTTTACTGTCTGGAAAGAACTCACAGTACAAGTAGGATGCAAGATTGAGGCTGTCGATAGGAGGCACATCACTGAGCAAATGTCAAAAAGTTTTGTAGTGCGTCTTTAAAGCTTTTTTCAACCCTCTATGGTAGAGGATGAGTGGCTGGATGAACATATTTTTATTTTCCCACTCATTTCTAGCCAAAATGGGTAATGTAAACTCTGAGCATCAGTCTCCTCCCAAGGAAGTAAAAGGCAAAGATACAGTCTTTAAAAGGGATGCCGTTGACCCAAAAGAGCCAGAACCACTGAGTTTTAAAGAGTTCTATAGTATTGTTATGGGCAAGTAATCCAGTTTTAGTCACTAAATTAAATTTATGGTATTGATCAATCTATCTATTTTACACAAGCGCGTACTGAAAATGCAAGAAATCTGAATATAATCTGGTTTGACACAACTGTAAGGAACCAATATCTTGGGGACCCGTCCACACCAAGAGCCATCAATGACCACAGCGGCCGCCACTACAGGGACAGCGCAGTTCCAGGCAGGCCAGGGTCCTCAACCCAGCCATTAGGGCAGTAGTGCAGCAGTGCAGGACCCACCCAAAGCCATCCCCAAGGCAACAACCATGCAGACCAAGCAGGCAAAGCTCCCAATTAAGTTAAAAATTAAGCTAAAAAGGTAAGACCCTCTTCTGAAAAAACAAAAAAAACAAACCGTGTCTGCAGCCCTGAGGTTCTCTGGCAGGCTGTTCCACAGTCCAGGGCTGTAGTGATGGAACGAGGCCTCACCGTAGGTCTTAGTCCTGACTCCAAGAATGACTAAAAGGCCGGCACCAGAGGACCTCAGGGTCCATGAGCACTCATAATTTAAATGGAGATCAGATAAATAAGAAGGCCCTTGACCATTTAGACATTTATAAACCATTAAAAGAACCTTAAAATCAACTCTGAAACACACAGGGAGCCAATGCAGCGATTTTAAAACTGGTGTAATATGTTCCCGTCCTCTGGTCCTTGACAGAACTCATGCTGCTGATTCTGACGAATAATCTTACCTTCCCACCTCCTGAGCTTTCTTGTCATGGGGGAACATCAGTGATGTCACTGTGGTGATTTTTCCAGACTGTGTAAGCATGTATTGAAGATGATGTGAACTCAGGACTAAATGAGGCCTTACAAAATAAATAGATAAGTAATTGTATATCCTGGTAAAATATTTGGAACTACAATTATTATGTGTATACGTGCTATATCTAATTATTT
Organism: Leptatherina wallacei; assembly: GCA_028567055.1. Classification (NCBI taxonomy): domain Eukaryota; kingdom Metazoa; phylum Chordata; class Actinopteri; order Atheriniformes; family Atherinidae; genus Leptatherina; species Leptatherina wallacei. The sequence continues at coordinate 21,519,385 of JAOXYM010000013.1, forward strand.
ACTCCGGCAGAGCTATTTGTAAATGCTAACATCATTTATTCCACTGTAGTCCGAGAACAATTAAAAGAGATACGTAAGGCACATTATTGTGCTTTGATTACACATTTGGTCTGTTTTCTAATTTGAGTCCATCCTCCCTTATCTGGTACATATACTGTATATATATGTAGAGCTGGATTGAATGAACGCCTCAAATAGTTTTTTAATTCAGCATGATAGTTTAATCTTGAACTAGTGGTTGTTAATGATATTTTATACTAGGATGTTCATATTCTGCTTTTCTTATAGCTGATAAACCTTTATGCAAGGAGGGATGCACATCAGTGTTTCATTAATTCACACTAAATTACCATGCACATTTCTGGCACGGTGTCATTTAGTGTAAACAGACAAACACACCCACACATATGCGTACTTAATCCCATTAACAGCCCTAATATTTTCTAACTTTGGAAAGAACATTTTATATAACATGAACGCATTTATAATAAGGAAATCACTATCAGTGCATTTAAAGGATGCATGCTTGTGGGAGTTTGGAAGCCTAAGGCTCTGATCTTTAGAGGCTAGTAATCTACTGATGTTGCATTCCCCTTATCTTTCTCATTCCTTCTCTGAGTGTTCCGCTGCTGTCTTTTTCCCTGAAGTCACACTCTGTCTCCAGCCTTTCTTCATGTGGGTGACAACAGGCAAGCATTCATTTGAAAGACTCAACAATTTTGCATTCTTAGTAACATACTGTAGGACAGACTTTTGTATTGCATCTTTAAGGATTTTCTATTGAGTTCAGCTTCTATCTTAAAGGTATAACTTTAAGATAGAAGCTATGGAACCAATAGATATAATCTATCCTATAGGATAGGAGATTGTTAAAAAGCAGTTCTAGCAAGCTACATTTTGAAAATATACTTTTCAAAAGTCCAAACCCCTTTCTTCAGATTTCCCCCTGAAGCCACGCCTCCAGAGCACAGGGACGTGCAACGCTTGTTCCCAAGGGTTCACGAGCGCTGAGTAGCATTGATTTTCTTCAGAAGTCATAAAGACATAAAATCATCTTACCTATCAAGTAGAAATAGGTTCACCATGGCATCACTGCAGCCCTTTCTGTTGCTTCAGTTGACGCTCTTGCTCCGCTCTCCTTCAGCTTTTTTTCTTGGCAGAAGTTTCTCCAAAACAGTTTTTCTTTTTCGACTCGATATTGGCACCTTTACTGCCATATTGTCCCTTAGGTTTAAGTGTGTACCGTATTTTGATGTAGTATGCTAGCTAGTGTGGCTATCCAAGCTTTGGCTCTCACTCAGAGTGCTCCAACCCTCTGAGGGCACGCATTTCGTGCATGAAGAAGAGCACACACAGAGGGGGGAGGGACAAATGGCAGTTGAGTTTGATAGACATATCACCATCCAATCTTTTAGAATGGGTCAGCTAAAATTATTGGATGGTGTTTTTACAGTCCTGTGACTGAAAGTTTTTATTTTTGTGTTAGAGCATATAATTAATTGGCTGCAATCGAGGTGTGAAGGAGATTGTAAGCAGTAGGCCTATAGTAAAAAGTGCTCCTGGAAAACAGCTCCTACCCAACCCTAAACATTCTCTAGTGTGTCCATTTAAAATGCTATAAAGATCTTTAAAAACAACATGAAACTCTTTTATTCCCATGGCTGCAGTAAAAAATGAATTCAAAATCCCTTCCAGACGTTAAAGTCGACAGGAAAAATAAAGAAATAAAGGTGATGAATTTTTCTGAGAAAAAGAAAGTTTTTGTTACTTGACTTGCAAGCAAAATGGTTGCAGACAAACAACAAAGTCAAGATGTCAAGATCATGTTTGATTTTCTGGGAAGAAGTGAAACACTTAGGAACTTAAAGGATTCTAGATGAATTCAGTAAAATTGCAGCAAAGACAATAAAATTATACTTTATGTGATGCCAGATCTTGCAAGGAGTCTGGTCAACAACACATACACATCCTCTTTGTCTGTTTGAACAGCCTGATGCTTTTGTTTACAACTGTTTTCTGTTTATCGCTGGCTTGGTCCTGTGTGGATGTGCCTGAGCACGGATCAATTTTTATCGATCAAATTTCACCCTCATGCCCTGACACCCGAGGTGCAAGAATCAGTCTCTTGTGATGGCCCTTTTTCTCTTCACAGTGGTTGCCTGTTTGAAAAGGCTCCCTGTTGATGTCCATTGCTCTTTACAGAGTATATCTTGTGGTAGTTCATTATTTCATTATACGCCGACCTGTAGCAGCAGGCAATGAGATGAATTTCTCTATCCTCATTTGCAGTGCCACTATATACAGTTTCTGTGCTTCTTTTATTTTATGCATCTAATTAGGACAGGCTGTGTGCCTCTAAACAAACAATGGTATAATGACTGGCACTGGCTCGCTGTGCTGTGTTGAGTGGCTCCTGGCCAAGCACCAGAACCTTTAAGTGGGAATAACTCTTTACACAAATGTGGCACAGCCATGAGTTCCAGGCCATGCTGGTGCTTATTGGTCAAGCACATCACGTCATGGTCTCTGGAGGCCTCACATTGTGCTGAAACATTTTGGAAAGAGGTATTTTTGGAATGTTATTTTTCACTTTTGATTTCATAGCTAAAAGGATCTTACCAGCTTTTCTCTGCACTAAACAATCGAGGCTACAGAACATCAAAACAGAGCCATAATCCACCTGTAAATAAAAGGCACAAATGAATAATGTTGGCCATGTGGCTTACTGAAAGGTAAAAATGACATACTCTATTATGTTTATTATGTAAGTAACTGTTGTCATTCGAATTAGAAATAACAAGCTGATCCACAAACATAATAGTAAGTTATAAATGTTCACACAGAAAAAATGAGAATGTCTTGATGCATTACATACCACAGAATTAACTGCAGCAATTTTTGCCGATCAAAGGTAATTTCAACGTTTAAAAGCTGGACGATTAATTAACTGTGAACTGGTGAGGATCTGTGTTGTGATGTGAATCGGTTTCTTAATAAACCACCATTTTACAAGACTGGCCTTATTAAAGATGCTAAATATTTCGTATGAAAACAAATCCCAAGCTATTTTGTCAGGAATCCACTGACTGTCTTAGGCAACCTGGATGCATTTCATGGAGATGGGAGGATTAGACCCCTTAGCCTCTCAAATATGGAGCCCTGAGGATTCTTCCTCAAATAGCTTTGTGCTCCCTAGAGCAAATCTATTTATAGGTTTGAGAGTGGTTCATTTTTTAATCCAATATTTAGATAACTCTGAAAGACATTTGAAAATTACTCTGTGCATATTGGGTTTCTGGTAGATATAATATTTGTCATTTTTGTGGCTGTCTTCCTGTACTGTATTTGCAGAACATAGAGTATTTTGTATTCATTCTATCTTATCTTTAACACAGCACATTAGAACTTCTTAAACAGCTACTGATATGAAACCCAAATCAGTGCAGCAATTATCAGTCACAATGATGTGACTGTTGTCACTGCGACACAGCTGTTGTGGATGGCGTAAATTACCTTCTGGTTGCGAGGTCAATCATCCATTGTGAGGCATACAGAGAGTCTCTGGCTTCCCTGGTTGAAATTTTGGCCTAGAAAACTTCAAATCTCATTAGTCATAATTCTCTTAGGACTGTGCTTTTATGAATCATGTCTTGATTCTGTTTTTATGAGATCACATTCATAAATGCCACAAAATCTAATTCCCAACTCTTAGCACTGACTCACAAGTCCAAGATCACCCCATCTGTTGTTTACAAGCACTGCAATCCCTTCTCTTTTACTGTTACATCTTTGTCTGCCAATGTAGTCTGTAGGTTGGGCAGAAAGGTGTTATGTTGTATTCACACCAAACACAAAGTGAAAATGTGCCCTCTATTCACTCAAATTGAACTGCTGGAGAGCGTTTGCAGAATTTCACAATGCAAACGTTCCCTTTTGAGCTGGTGGTTATCACCACAGAAACTACTTCCTTTAGCTATGAAAATTTTATGCCATTAATGAGCTGCTTTGCGTCTGTCACATTGAATACTTTTGAATTCTTTTAGGTGAAAACATGGATGTCAAAACTTCAAATATGCAGTCAATTTCATGAGTTCGAGCAAATACTTGCTTATTTATAATGGTTAAAGAAAATGTGGAAATTTTTTGTCACAGGTCAGTAGCAAGATGTGAAATAAAACAATGAGATCATTAAAAACAAGTTTGATTAGGTTGCTAGTTCTGTACTTTTGAATCAAAGTCATGTTTATTCCTTAACATTTATGTTATGTTATGTTTGTCAAGCAGAAAAAACACAAAAGTGAACTTAAAAAAAGAACAAACAAAGCATTATTTAGTACGGCCAACAGTGATATATCTGCACATTTAACATTTGTCCTGCCACCCTCCAGCTAACTTACTATAGTTGTTAGGTTACAACTCTGTAAAGTATGACAGCTAAAGAGTAACAGGTGGTCCTACAGCTCTGCTTACTATTTTCTATGTTGCTCTTTTTAATCTCTGTCTCTGGCATATAACAGTTGTCATCATTGAGCTCCTGGATCCTTCAGACAGCTAACTTAACTTTTCCCTCCATTATTTATTAGATCTCTGTCATTCATTCATAATTCAATCCACTGATCCACCGTTTCTGGTGACGCGAGAAGAACCTCAATGCAGGATCTTGCGCTGTGTAAATTGAATGTACAGGTTAAAATATTATCAACCAGCAGGCACATATTCATCCACATGCTTCACATGACACAAACACGCTGATGCGTGTGTTTCTCTAATGGATTTATATGTCACTAAGCCATCCACATAGTTCAATTTGCATTTGGTCTGAACATACCTTTAAGAGACCCTTGTAAGTCTCTGAGAAGCAAATCATACTGCCCACTGGATTTTCCATGCAACTGTGTTTTTGTCAGGGGTCTGAATTCATCCATTTCATCTGCCAGTGATCTCATGTTTCCCATAACTTTTAAAGAACAAAGAAAGGCAAAATATGTCCAGAGCTGCTGCAACAGGGGGCCTGTGTGAAACAAGATGTTTGAAACGGTTTGGGAGCAGTTCAGAGAGAAGTTTACTTCAGGGTAATGCCTTCAAGAAGGTTCTTGGTGCAACATGTGAACTTTTTTTTTTTTTATCTAACAGCTCATTTAGGGCATGTCAGCCTAAATAGGACATTTTTACTTTTAGGGTGCCTTATTTGATATATTCATCTGCTCTCAACTTTTCCCCTTGATAAAAAGAACATCCAACCCAAGCAATATCTAAAATCTAAACTAGTGTTGTATTCACTTATAAAAGAGCACAGTTGAAACTTTTTTGTCCCAAGCATAGTAGAAAAGCTGCATCCTCTGTGGGAGAAAATAACTCCTTTTGGTGTGGACTTTGGGTTCTGTACTTCTTCAGACTTTTGACATGTGCAGAAATGTTGCAGTTTAGCACTAAAGGAAAGAGAAAAACCCCAAAGTCTGTGTCTCCACATAGTTTTGATGAGCAGTGTTACAGATCTCTACATACATGCAAACTACCTGTGAGATCAGTCAGATGGATATTTTACACACTCAGATGGATAAAATACATTATTCCAGCTTCTATCCTTCCATCAAAGGGATTTCCCAGAGGACTGTAGGCATGTTGCTTTATTGAAATCAGAAGACATTAAAATGTCAATGATTTTTATTGGCTCTGTATCATCCTTTTACTGTCTAGCTGCACTACACAGTCACTTAAGAGTTTCAAGTCCATAGGCCAGGCCGTGATGTCATTAATTCAACATACTGAACCTAAGTGAAATGAATGGATCTTAATATGGCTTTGTTTGTATAAACTTAGATGTCACTCAGAATTTCATTTCTTTTTTCAGTTTTTTTCTTTCTTTCCATCAGTGAAACCAAGTTTTCTGTCTCCATGCCAAAATTTCCAACGCTCATCAATGCTGGGCTAGCAGCACTATAATACTGGTAAAGATTAAGCTAGAATAAGACTTAAATTATATTAGCAGTTTCTGCTTTCAGACAAATGTTAAGGTGGCAAATGTTTGTTTTACCTTGACATGTTTTGACAGACGTCTGCAGTCTTCCTCAGAAATGTCATCTGACAGATGTGACATGTCGTTTATCAGCTGTTATTCCTTGGTGAGGCCAACCTGACGGACCTGACAGACCCACCAGGTTGGCCACGCCCCCCATGAACATCTCCCGATCTAACCTTTGAAAGAAAAAAAAAACTGTTAATTTATTGAAAAAAAAAGACAAAATTAACCTTTCTGAGATAAAATAAGACTTTGTCTTTTTTTAGGTTTTATGAAAAACATCAGCTTTTTCATTTTTTATTTATTTAATTTTCAAGTGACCATTTACAATTTCCAACATAAATATTCCCATATTTTCTGCATTGTAAACACACACACACACACACACACACACACACACACACACACATATATATACAGAAATATTATATATTATAGAGACATTTAGTTAGCGCCATGTGAAAAGAAAAAAAATGTCAAATTTAGAGTGATTTCAGTCAGTGGTTGCAGATTTGAGTGATCTTCAAAATATTTTTCAGTTGAGATGTAAAACTATGGAACTCCAGGACTTTTTATCATCTGTTTTTGCAATTCACTTCTCCCAAAATAGACATCTTAAGATGGAGTAGATGCAATGATATATTCTTGAGCAGAAAATCAACAACACATCATGTATCGCAACATGCTGTACATTCATTTGTAGAAAAAGAGTACAGATTCACGTATGAGATTTTTGTTTGTCTGATACAAACAATGAGGGTAAACTTATTAAGAAACAGCAGGCATGCAGGATTGCCCCTTGGGTGCATAATTTGCATCTGCTTTAACCTTGGCAGTGTCAGTATCATCGCCCTTTTACACACTAATACCCTCTTGCACCTAAATATGCATGTCTCTCCTACTGAAAAGTATATATATGATTAGCTAACAATATAGTCACTTAAAAATGTCCACACATTTTCATTGCAGTTGATTTAAAGGGGAACATTTATGGAATTTGATTTCACAAGACACCGTTACATCTCAAGTTGCTTTACAGAAGCAACACCGTTTTTGTCACTGTATCTGATAAGAAGCAAACATTTAGTTCCTCCTCAGTTATTCATAAAACTCTCAACATATACAGTACATTTGTCTTTATTATCAAGCTAAAATATCCCAGTCAAGATTCTATGAAATTTGGACAACTGCCTGATTAATCTACAAACAAAGAGCAAAACACTGTATAGTAGCAGCAGTGAAGCCGAACCAATTCTAATTTCTTTGGTGTCTTGTCTCCCCCATTTTTCAAAGGTGGCTTTTTCTCTGGCTTTATGAATGCAGTTGAGAAAAAGAAGAGGAGAAAAAGAGCATTCATACAAAATTAGAAATGGTGTAAAAGCAGATTCAGAAAAAAAAACACGAAACTGTTAACTGTGCAGTTCATGTTAAACATGGTCGAACAAGCGCAGCAGAGAAACAGTGTTCATGGGAGACAGCTGCATGTTTACTCTGTAAATGGATTACAAAGAAAAAATGTTGGATTTTCAGCAGCTTTACTCAGTTGGTAATGTCAATCAAACAAAATGCTAAACTGTAAATGACAGCACAGTTTATGCTGCTGACAGCTGCACTAAAGATCCATTTTGATTACACAAAAAAAGGTGAGAGCACCTTTCTGTGCTAACGCCTTTACTTAAGTTTCTCATGTTGGACTGACACAAACCAGATGTCACACTGACTCATTAAAATCTCTTGGGCTCAGCATTGATGATGTTTAAAGAGTGGATGTGTCCTCCAGGTGCAAAAAATAAGTCCTATAGTGATGTGCCTCAATCTTGCGCTGTTTCTTGGGTTAAATCAGAAATTAGTCGTCTATGAGAAAATGATGTTTTAAGTCTTTTTTCAATGCACTGTGAGGCTCATTGTGTTAGTTATAGTTGCTGTATGAACCATCATACCATCATTATCTGTCAGATGATGATCCATTCTTTTCTCATCATGTCTCATCAACAAACAAGACCGTGATATAAGAGAAACTTTAGGAATCCAAACATTTGTCTACAAACCAATGTGGCATTACTGAAGCTGATTTATAGAGCTATGTCAGGTTAGAACAGGGCTATCTGATCTGGCATGCTTACTGTAGATTTACTATCTCTTCTACACTAAAACTGGATGTCTTTGACATAACTTCAAAGCTGTAATTTATTCACTCTCACTCTTTTGATGACTCCAGTTATTTTTTTTAATGTTTTAATGTAAAGTTAATGAGGGCCTGTTCCTTTAATGATGTGACTGTTTGCGTATGTAACGTGTCAGATGTGAAAGGAGAGCAGTTTCCACAGTCTGATGAACTTCAGTCAGACACAATATAAGAACAATTTCAGTAAAAACAAACAAACAAAGATCATTATTCAACATATATGATAAAGGGGAACATGTAAAATCTGCACCCCTTCTCTCCATCCTGAAGACAGATGCTTTGTTACAAATAACATCCTGGGAAGAACTATGTCAAAACAGCTTGGAAAATGACAATTATTTTGGCAATAAATAAATAAATATCTGTCACTGTGAATGATTTCAACCACTCAGATCAATGAAGCAGAGCCAGTCAGTAAATAGAAACCATCAACGTTCCCTGTCATTACACCTAAATTCTACCTGTACCCATCCCATAAATGTGGTGTTTTGGCCACAATTGAATAGACTGGAATCTGGGTAGATGGATTCCCTTGTGATTATGATCTGGGAAATCTCAATCAGTCTGCCTCACAAGGTTAACTTCTCTGACCTCTAACGAAGAACAATGGTAGTCTGAGCATATTAATTAACAGGACACAGTGTTCGACCAAAAAGCAGTGTTTGAATCAGATCAGTCAGGTAAAATCTTTACTTTTTATATTTAAATAAACAACACAAAAGAACTTGTGAAGCACTTAGATCAACACATTGTTTTTGATTATGTTCTATAAATAAACTTAACTTGACAAAAAGCACCATCCGCCATGAAAACAGACTATCATGCATAGCTGCTTGCGTAAACATTTTGCCAAATCTTAACACATACTATGTATTTTTCTGTACTTAAATCTACTTTAATATGGAAACAAAATGCTTAACACTAAAATGAAAATGGGACACCACACATAGAAAACATTTAAATAACTTTGTGAGATATTTCATGGAAAAATATGAAATTATTACATCATGTAATGTAATTCTGCTGAGCCAAAGTGTCATACAGTTTTACAGTACATTTAATTTAGCTCCAACATGTTAACACTCTGTTGAACTACCTAGGCCAGGCTCAACACTATTAAACAACTTACATAAGTTGTCACTTTGAAACCTTTTACATCTCATCAGACACAGAGACTTCTTGCATTAAAGTTCTTTCAAGCTCTCATCCCTAAGCTGTAGTGAAAGCCTGGTGAAGCACAGCAGAAAATCATCCGTGGTACAGTCTCCGAGAAATAACCTGATTTTATCAGTGTTCTGTGTATTGTGGTAAAAAATGTGTTGGTCTTGCTCAGATTTTGGCATATTTTCTTAGTGAGGCGCCCCCCTAGCAACAGTTAATTCATCCATCTTGCATCCTAACTGTACTCTCCAGCGAGTAAAAGTCACCTCGATGTTGACTCTTGTTATCTCTTGCTCTTTCTTTTCCTCATTTCCTCCAATAATGTCCTCTTGCGTCTCCTTTAATGAATCAGTCGTGGTGCACGTTCGAAACAGCCAGTGTGTTGATATCCAGTTATTGGTGTGTGTGACGCAGTGTGTAAAACGAAAATTAAGATAAAACGTGATGCTTCAGGCTGGACATGAGGTTTCTCAGGCTTGGGACACTGCTGGGCAATGACGGCTCAAGGAATGCACATAATAAATGTCACAAAACGAGTCAGAAACATGTATTTTTAAGGTCAGAAAGTTACATAGTGGTACTTTAAGTCACAGATGGTATGTGAATTTAGATCAGTGCGTCCACTTATTGTGTCTTGCAGATGAAATCTCAGTAGTTAAGCAGATGAACAAGCTATGCCATTGGGTTAAATTGTTATGTATAATTTGCAGGGGTGGGACTCGATTAAAAAAATGAATGTAATTAATTAAAGGGTTTGTAATTAATTGATCACGATTAATCACATTTTGATGGCATAACAATAGTTGCCCCAAAAAGAAACTGAATCAAATATTAGACAGAAATTGATATTGTAAAGCAAACTCTAGTAATGTCTTAATTGCATTTCAGTTAAAAACTGAACCTGGCCAAAACTGAACAGACCTAAAGTTAAAGTGCCTTTCTTAACCAACAGCTGTTAACATGTTACTTTTAGCTTTTTAAATGTTTTCATCCACACTCTTCATTCATAGACATCTATATCTAACTGTAGTGACTTCAGCTGGGAGCTGGGACTGATGCTGGCCGAGGGCTGAGCCTCTTGTGTGTGTGTGTGTGTGTGTGTGTGTGTGTGTGTGTGTGTGTGTGTGTGTGTGTGTGTCTCCAGTAACACCAGAAAAAGTCTCTACATTTGTCACTTGTCACCTTTTTGAAATAGAGTTGCTAGACAGGTCTGAAAATGCGCTAAATACAGCGTCAAAGGCACTAAGTTGGCAACATTGCATTAGCCGAGCTCTGATATGTACGTCACTGTTATCGTTGTACCGGAAATCATGCATTGGACAAACTGCCATTAAATGCGTTAATTCTTTTCACGCGTTCATTTTTTTGTAATTAATTAATCGTAATCAACGCGTTTAATTCCCGCCCTTAATAATTTGTTATACAATTTAATAATTCCTAACATCTGGTTATTATGCTGCACTTATATTATCTTTACATATTAAGGTCACTATTGAGACAATTGTTCAGGTATTACTCTTATTTAAGTGATTAATTTGATTGAAACTTGATTGAAACAAGTCATGTGAAGTTCTTCTTTTACTCCTACTGAGATAAAACACAAGTAGGGTTTCTTCACATTTTTTACTTGACCACTTTATCTCCCTTTTGTATTTGACTTAAGTAGATTATCTACATCCTTTTGCTGTAATTTTTTCCCCCAGTTGCGATAAAGGTAGATTTGATCATAAAAATTCAAAGTAACAAGTTATTGATAGTACCAGAAACATATGAGTGATACCTTATAGGAAAAAGGATCAGCTGACCATAACGGTGATAAAACTGGTTCCTGAGTTACAAGCAATCGGTCTTATAGAAACGATCGAACAGTGTGCCATTTGCTTTACAGTATAAACCATCAAGAGGAGGATGAAACGGGAAGAAAATTAGGATACATTGTTTTATTTAAGCCTCTTATCTCATCTGGTAATTTCTGCCTGCCATTGTTTCTCTTTTTGCATGGTGAGCCTCTTTAACTTGAAGCTCACCCCCTAAACTGAATGTGAGCGTTATCCAGCTGATGACTGATTCAACTTGTCAGGTCTTAAAATATTTGATTGAATTTGGCCACAGTGAGGCTTCTGCTTTCACAATGCGAGCCTTCGAAGCTTTCTCACAGAGACAGAATGTTCAATAAAGTCCCACTTTTAGCCTTCCCTTTCTCCTTCCTCTCTTATCTGAGGAGCACAACCAGAGAAGTGCCCCACCCAACCGAGGAGATAGAGCCCTGACACTGTGAGCCCATTTGTCATGCAGAACCTTCCTTACCCAGGAGTTGATGGAGCAACAGACTCTAATGTGGGAAGTTAAATATTCTTTAAATTGTTATCAATAGCTAATATATTCCCGACGGTTTTCTATCAAAGTGCCTCACTTAATGATGTCCACTAATGGTTCCATCTTCTCGGTTAAGTTTCATCCTACTGCCCTTCTCTTTATTAGGGTGGATTTATTCAGTGGGACTATATCTGAATTATCTGCATATTTCTCAATATAACTAACTTTTAAGTCGGAAGAAGGACTTAATATTTTATACATCTTAACTAAAATATTAAAAACAGCACACTAAAGATGATCTTCCAAAAGGGGAAGGGGGCAAAATCGTAAATTCTGCAAATAGAATAAATTGGATATATGGTGACTCAATAGATGATTAATAAAGTGTGTGGAGTGAAGCTGTACATTTAGATTGGGTCAAAGAGTAGGACAGCATCTATCTATGCAGATCAATTCATGGATAACATCAAACAGTATAGATATTATTAAACATTCTTTGATCCTTGTGTCTCATTTCTTCTCTAAAAGCTGCTCAGACATCACTCACAAAGAGGTAAACAGCTAATCCCGGCATATCGCACACAATTATTCTCAGAGAGGCTCATATTTAATGAATGTCAGCAGCTCTCAGTTTAATTGCATGTTTATACAGCACTGCCATTTCCATAAAGTCACATGCAGATTGCTTAATCTTTTGTGGATCTTTTTTCCTGAAATTGTGAAAGGCTTCAGTGTCTTTGCCTTTGGTAGTTCCTTTTTCAGACTTAGAAGCTGCAGCAGGTTATGAGCTTGTGGATCAAATCTAGAACTGAAATGTTGTGTCATACAAAATAAGTTGAGATGTTACATAATACTGAAACTAAATGTTGATTAAAATCGGACTGCCCGTAAATACAATTATTAATAACGATCGAATGCTTGGAAGAAATTTACATTTTTGTATCTTCAAAGCCATTATTTTGCACTTTCATTAATAATTTATGTCGGGATTTAAATTAAATGCAGTAAAGACTCATTTTGTTGCTGTTTTTGTTGCTCATATGTTGATTTTAGAGAGTTTCAGGCTTCTTTAGAAGCCGGATATATACTGATATCGGATTGTCACTAGTGTCCTGCTGGAAACTGTCACGATCCCTTGAAACAAACACACACACACACGATGACATAGAAAAAAAAGTAAATGCATATTATTGGAAACATTTTGAAAAAATACTGACAATGCTGTAAATGGCTGTATAAACTTTTTTTTTAATGCTGTCTGTAAACATTTACAATGTCTGTATTTCAGAACTACTTCTGGGAAATTGAGACCTGTGTTACTTGTCAAGTTTTCAATTACCACTAAATTCACAGCAGGCGCTGCCCTCCCCTACTCTGTCTCACATGCCTCTATGGCGCATTGTTTTTTATGAGGTCTGCATTATTCAGCGCAGCAGATTTTGGTTGGTGTGTGTTGATCTGAGACTCTATTTCAGATTTGATTATTCAAATCAGACAGTTGTTAAGAAGCTGTCTTCATGATGTGCCACTGAAGGTCTGAACAAATTACAATTCTTGAAGAGTTAGAGATGTTATGGTCCCTGTACTGTGGAGTTCTGAGGCACAGATGCACTAAATGCTGTGAAAGTCTCACTGTTCTGTATTTACAGGGATTTAGAAAGTTCATCTGCAGACTGCTCACAGGGACAAATGTTTTCTTTCCTCCAAGGGAGTAACCATCACCTCAGAAGTGAGGGGGACACATTTTTTTGAGGTCTATTGAGTGATTTATCATCCTCTTGCATTCAAGTACCCCTCTTTAATGGCCAAAGAATCACACAACAGCCACAGTACAACACCAGGGGACCAATTTTAGTTCTATAATGCTTGAAAGTTTGGGATCACTTTACCATTAAATCCAATGGGTAAAGGATCCCAAACTTTCAAGTAGTGTATATACAAACAAAACCTGAAGTTTAAGCGGCCAAACTCTGGTTGAGTTTACACAATGACCCCTGTATATCTACAGGGTATTTATTTAAAAAAAAATATTCGAAAAAAAAAAACTAAAAATGTCCTACATTCAAAAGACATCTTTAAACATTAATATAAGTTTTTTCTTCATAAGTAAGGCAATCAATCATCTCTTGATCAATTTTATAAAACGATAATATCAGTTCTAGATTTCCTTTGGACCTAAGCAAAAACAATAATATAATAAAAATCAAATAAATAATATTAAAAAAGAAACAAAGTCTCTTTTTTCGTCAACCCTTGTTAACTAGCTTTAATGATACCTTGGCATAATGAGTCATCATCTAACTATCATCTGAATGCAACAGCAGGTCTCTAATTACACAGTTTATTCGGAAAAACGGTGCAAAGTTTTCTGCTTGTTGCTGTCGCTGGTTTGCTGAACATGATTATGACGCACACTGTTGCAATGCTCAGCAGCACTCTCCTCTCCCATAGAATTCCGGTGTTATGTGTACACTCATGGTGCGTTTAATGACGGCTCAGAAAAACAAGATACCACATGTTACTAACAGATTAAACCGCTTTAACGGCTTAAAAAAGAGTGGGGGACAGAGGGTACAGATACCGGAAGTGCGGGGAACATGTTCCACGTGTACCCTGCGTCCGTTACGCCCATGGTTTCCTCTCAGTGGCAACTTTCTTGGTGCTATTTGTATACCTATGATATATTGTCACATACTTTTACAATGCTCATACACGCCATCAAAAAATATTATTATTATAATATACATTTGTCAAATGTGGTACTTGCCAACTCTGATATCTGATTGGATACCCAGGTGCCACTTCAGGTGCCCAACAGGTCACTGGAGATGGAGGAGGACACAGCGACACGCATTGGATCATCAGCATTGCTACACCAGTTTGAGGTCAATTTTAAAGAAGTTTTCTAACTTTTCATCCTTTAAATATTTTTGGCATTCATCTGCACATTTCTTGAAGAGATTTTATCCCTGTGAAAGTACAACTACTTAAATCATGAAAGGCTATGAACCTGATGTTAGCCTGAAGCTGAATGTTATTGGTTTGTATGTGACCTGTACGTGATCATGTCACAGTCCAGCAAGAACATAGCAGACATATGTAGCGTAGTACAAATATACCTGTGGCAGAGACTCAAGAGAATAGGTAGCCTATATTCCAATTTTTTTCACATTAACATTTTGAGTATGAAATTATAGTCATGGCCTTTAGAATAATGTTTCTTTGGGGGAGGTGGGGTAGTGCAGCCATTTGTCCCTAATGACTCCCCCCCCCCCTTACATTACTTTTACTTTTATACTTTAAGTAGTTTTGAAACCAGTACCTTTATACTTTTACTTGAGTAAAAAGCTTGAGTTGATACTTCAACTTCTACAGAAGTCTTTTTAAACCCTAGTGTATTTACTTCTACCTGAGTAATAAATGTGGATACTTTTGACAGCTCTGCATTTCATGTAAGAGAGAATTAAAAGTGCCTTACATAAAATATTAAAAGAATTACAGTGGAGTGCAGAAGAAGCATTTAAAAGTGCATTAAAAACAAACTTCCAAGATGGAAAAAGCTTAAATAAAATAAGATAAAATGCCAGAAATAAAAGTTACCGCGGGAGGGATTAACAATTGTTTTGATAAAAGGCAACTATACATTGATTCAGTTAAGATTTCGAAATTGCAGCTGAAAATCAACTGTAAGATAAGCTTAATGAGTACCTCAGTATCCATGTTGATAAGCAGTGACTAAGCTACACAATCCAGTTTAATTTTAACAAGAGACTAGCAAGGCTAGTAGTTGATTTTAAAGTAAGCTATTGCATAAAATCTGGAGAAATATAGCCAGTAACCAGTCTTAATTTGTATAAGAAGATGTGAGAATGAAGAACAAAGGGGATATTTTAATTGTTTTTTGCAAATAGGAAGGACCCAACATCAGCAGTCCAACAGTTCCCACTGTGGAGCGAGCCATGCAAGTTATTGTTGTCAGACACAAGGATCCATCGAACCCCCCCCACTAGTGTATCAAGCCCTACTTACTGCACCTCAAAACAACCAATTCCATTTGGTGATCCAGATTTTTAATGTAAAAATTTTTTATTTTTCATGTCTCTATAATATGACCACAGTTTTATGTGTGAGAGTAAGGAACATAATCTTTTCCTTCTATATATATGTATATGCCCCCCTTGGTAAAGTATTGTCCGTACTCCAAGGCAATAGCTCATTAATATGCTCATTCGATAAAGTTGTCGGGGGTGTGAACTGCCATCTGTCAAAATGACGAATGACCTTCAGATTTTTCTCTCACCATCTTAAAAAAACAGTCATGATGGAAAATATTTGGTTAACATGACCTCTGGCACTTCTGTACCGAAACATGGTGCCGTTTGATTTTATGTGAATAGGTACTCTGTAGTACTGATGGAATTATGTAGGTACCAATAAAAGTACTCATCCCTAACCTCTGGCCACCCCAGAAAAAGTCTAGCTACGCCACTGCATACACACGTCATGGTGACCTAGTGCTTTGTATCCAACATGTTATATAAAAATTAAGCTAGAATGTGAGCTGCAAGTGGACACACATGAAATCTTAGTCAAAGAACCATATCCATACCCAAGATGACTCCAATAAATGTGCTTGCCTGAAGGTCTTTAAAGAATGTTTAGATGAGATCCATATCTTTAAGAAAGTCAGCTCTAACCCCAGGATTTGTATAATAATTTTCAAGATTCATATCTGACATCACATCCCTAAACCAGTGTGATATTGTAGGCTGGGAAGCCTTGTTCCGTCTCACAAGCATCAAGCAGTGTGCTGAAAGAGTTGTTGATAACCATGATTCTATGACCACCTACAGGTAGATGTGTCCCCCACAGGAGCAGTTTCAAAGATTGAAATGAGTGGCTTTGGTGTGACTTTTAAAACTAATCTTGTAGACAGCTTATCAAAGGTTTCCTTAGAGAAATGGGAGAGGAATGGGAGGGAGCCAGAACATGAGGATTAATGATGCAGCAAACAGTTGCAATAACAATGCAGGGGGAACTGATCAGTTTTGATTTGGGAGGATATTCAAGGTTAAATTGAATATGCTAATTTTAAAGCAGACTGGAATTTCTTGAGCATTTAATCTATGGTTTCAACATACATTAGCTGTAAAATCTTGTCTTGTGACTCATGATTACGTGATACTATGATCAGGATGTTATACAGCTCAACCACCCATTTATATTTGAAGAAAAGCATACTATCAAAAGGCTGAGTCATGTCTCATAAGAGGAAAGAAATATTTGATTTGTCCCAAAGTAACTGCACATTTACATTATACTAAACATTATAGTGCAAAAACAAAATATTCAAATGGTATACTTTCACAAATAGTTTTAGTATCTAAAATCAAAGTATTTTACTGCAAAATAAAAGAATGAGACAAAACAACAGCATAAGATGTCTTTCAACAGCTTTATTTTTGCTGTTGGTATAAGCCGATCATATTCGCTGAGTGTTAGTGGGGGTCTCTCCTTTTACTGTCCTTCACACTCAGGGTACCAACTTTAAGATTCAAATAAGACAAAACATTCCAACAACTTTATGTAAATGTAAACATAACATAGGCAGTAAAGCACTTAAAACAAATTCATAGTGTAGCAACGCAAAAGGTTAGATTCTTGCTGAATATGTATTTCTTGCTGTATTTGCACAGTTAGTTCTAAATGATTGATTAGGTCTGACTATGGTGGCCTGGAAGTGCAAAACAATTTTACATCCATCAAAACATTTCGACCAAAACACTTTAACAAATTGACTTAGTGGGTTGTCCAGTAATGTAAAGGTTGGCGGTTTAAATCCAGCTTCTGCCCCAGTAAACCATTGCATCTTGGTCAAATTGTAAAAGTGTTTCGATCAAAATGTTAGTGTTTCGGTGGATGTAAATTTGTTTTGCAACTGTCGAGTTGAACTTAATCAATTTACTTGAATGAAATCACTTGTTACAAATGGAATCAGTTCATTTAAGTTGGTTCAACAGTTCTCTTGATTTCAAATAAATTAAATTAGCAAAAGTAAGTTGGTATCACTGACTATAAGAATTAAGTGGGATTCATATGAAAAAGTACTTCAGATACACTACAACCCCAATACCCTTTTTAGAGTGAAGGGCATATCCTTCCAGGGTGATCTGTTCTAGTCTCATTTTTTCTCTTCCTCATTTAGTTTCTACTTTCTATTTGATAGTGGTTGATCTATTGAGGCCATCTTCTTGGTGTATTTCTGGATCTTCTCTGTTTCAGTCATAAGTCTGATGCTCAGCAATCACCGGCCTTAGTACTTGCGGTGAAACCCCTCCATACATTGTAAGGAGCCTCCTTGTTTATATATATACATATATATATAAATATATATATATATACATATATATATATATATATATATATATATCCATCCATCCATCCATCCATCCATCCATCCATTTTCTGTACC
>JAOXYM010000013.1:21545976-21556980 GCA_028567055.1 Leptatherina wallacei
ACCTGATTGTCAGCACCTGGGGGTACTAGAAGCTCAAAACAAGAGTCAATAGCAACAGCAGAATAAGCTGTTTAGCATTGGCAGAGAAGATTTGGCAAATTTCTCATGGGCACAACCCACATACTCAGCTGTGTTGCTCATCCCACAAATGCATGTTCCTTACAAATGGGGCACCATTTAAAAGAAATAAACAGGCTTTCCAACAGTATGACATTTATTGCCAAGAAGCATTGTTACACCAAAGAAATAATCTACCAAACACACATTTCCAAACTTTTTGTTCGATGTTTAGATGCAGTATGTGCAGGGACAGACTGGCCACCAGGCATACCAGACATTTTCCCAGTGGGTTAATGTGTTTTTTAAACCGTCACAATTTATTTGTCGGTCCGATTGGTCCTTAAAACTCTGTAGATCAGCTGCCCGACTAACACTGGGCCATTCCACTCAAATCTTTTAACACCACCCCCTTTTTCTGTGGTCTCTTTGCCTGAGTAATTAATTTCCAAATAGTCAGCACAGAGCTTTCTTTCGTGACCACTGGCCCATGAAACACATTGATCTGCATCCCATTGGTTATTTTCTTAACTGACACCAGGCTGAACCAATCAGATACTTTTGACCCATTTTGGCTCTTTGCCAGTGGATCCAGCTACCAGTCAGAACCAAAGAAAGAAAACAGAGAGAAGGTGCAGAGAAACTGTGCGATAAAAAAAAGAAAAGAAAAAGAGCTGCAGAATTTCCTAAGATGATTGACTTGTTTGCCACAAAAGGACCTTCATCAGCTGACATGGATGATAATAATGATGGTATAAACTGTAGTAAGTGCTGCACTGCTTTCACATCGTTGAATTTCCGTTCTAAGTAAAGAGTCCCATTAAACCCAGTAAGTCTGAGCAATTAGCGGTGAACATGCAAACTGTGTACAAAGTTATGATGAAGTGATGGAAACACGTCAGTAAAACAGCTTTTTTATTACCATGTTAGTTTGTCTCGTTACATTTATGAAATAAGCTGATGACGTCAGAGTTCCCACAAGGACAAGGGGGTCCCTGAGGCTTTGACCATTCAGAGCCATTTTGATCAATATCCACACATTGTAGCTAATTTGAGAAAAAAAACAAGGCTATATAAATAAAATCTTCTCTTCAATCCCCCATCCTGAGCATGCACAAGACAGCAGGCAACAATCAAAAGGAAAAACTCAGTTTTGACAGGAAGGAAAAACCTCTAGCAGAACCAGAGTCAGGAAGGGCAGCCATCTGCCTCGACCGGTTGGGGGTAGAGATGACAGGAAAGAGGGGTCAACAATCACCATAACTCTAAGCCAGGGATACGTGCTAAGAAAAACAGAAGCACAAGTTACTGACAACAACAATGTCATATATTTATATATGAAGAATAAAGAGCAAGGAGAGAAAAGTCTAGGGAGGTATTTAATGCATCATGGGACATCCCCCAGCAGCCTTATGCCTATTGCAATGTAACTAAAGCAATTGGTTTAAGGACACCCAAGCCAGCTCTGACTATAAACTTTATCATAATAGAAAGTTTTAAGTCTAATCTTAAAGGTAGATGGTGTCTGCTTCTGTACCCAAATGGGTGGTTCCATGAGAAAGGATCCTGATAATTGAAGGTTCTGCCTTTTTTAAAGATACATATATTTGTTGTGTTACTTAATGTCAATACTTTATCTAAATGACAAGTCTCTCAGTCCTGACTCTGAGGTTTATCCTTTTGAACGTTTCCCCAAAGAATATTTTCTGATATCCAACACAGTCTTCACAATGTACACTGGTGCTAATGAAGGATATTTTTTGTGTTATTATCTTAACAAGTCGCTATAGATTATTGTGTTATTTGATGTTGTTTTCTTTAAGAAAAATCTGTTGTTAAATCTCAGGGTTGAACCATTTCATGACATCAGGTTGGACTTATATACTGGGCTAAATGGATGTACAACTTAAACACATCAATGTCAACAGACAGACCATAATTATGGTAATGCAGCTCATGACTATCACTTGATTTTATTAAGTCCATTTGGACAGAGTTGCTTTTTTCAAGTGTTGATTGAGCTTCACTTCTTAATAACAGTAACATAATTACTAATGAAGACAGTTATTATAGTCATTCAGTGCACTTTAGAGTTCTAACGAAGTCGCCATATGTTTTTGTGTCTGGCTATGTCATACAAATGTCTGTGTTAATGTCTGTATTTGGACATTTTTGAAAATGGTCAGATGTTTGTTTTTTAACATTTCAAGTTTACATTTTCATTCCGAGTCATCCTTACATGCATTAAAATGTATTCATTAATCCACACTCAAAAGGCAACCAAATGGCTAAATATTTCAATACCAGGCTCGTATTTATCTTTTTAAGCTTTTCTTGTTTCATTTGGCAAATTTCCAACATGTTATAATGTTCATTTTACTGACAAATGGCTTCATAAATGCTCCATAAATGCCTGAACTGGTGGAGTGCTACACTATTCTTTTGTTTCATTCTTCCATTTCCACATCTATTAGGACAGTTCGTGGCTCCTAAATTCTTTCACCTGAGAAAGATGGAAACTGTAGTGCTCTTGAGCATTTTCAGTGCCCCACAAATTCTTTAATCTTCCCTAGACGTGTGCCGTCGGACAGACCTACCAACAACTCTGCATCTGTTTTCTCTGTGATGTACTCTATCAAGTGTGCATTAAAATAAAGACAGGTGTGTGCCCTCTCAGTTATGTCTATTGAATTCAGTCAGGCACTCATGGACTCTATTCATGTTGTAAAAGCACCTCAAGGACACAAAATAAAACTAGGATAAACACATTTCAACAAAAACTGCTTTTGCTTTGTAATTTTTGAGAATTGTACGTAGTTGAACTTGACACACAAATAAACTAAACATTTTTTTAAAGTCATGTATTTTATTTGGAGGGATCTGACAGCATAATATCTATGCATTTGGCAAATGGGAATGACCTCATCACCCAGGTTAACTAGAGGAAGAAGAGTTTTGGACACGCTGTTAATGTGATCTATGTTATTAATGCTAAAACTTGCTACAGACCCAATCAATAATGCACCACATATGAGCGGTATGGGTGGCTACGTACATCCAGTAATTACAGTGCGGTGCCGGCACACACAGATGGCAGCAGAACGAATTACTTCAAAATTGTCTTCAATAGTAAAAAAAATATATATCTAGGCAATATATATAATGAATTAAAAAACACATAACACTCACAAATTAATGCTTGTCTTTTTATTTAAACGATACCAATAACCCTATTGAAAATAGAATATAACCTGAAAGTGGGCAATTTTTTAGAGCTCCCTCTTAGTGTCTTGCTTTAGTGTTTTCAGGGCAATTTGAACTACGAGCAGGAATAAATAAGACAAAGTTTTATACATAGAGCACATTTTAGCAGATATTATGATAAGAAATTGCACAATATGATGTTTCTGTATTTAAATATTTGGCGCTATTACAGAAAATGGTGGAGCACATTTACTGAATTATAGCTTTATAAAAATTATCATATCATTATCAAAAAAGATTAAAAATTTGATAACCTAAAATATTTTGACTTAGTTCAAAAATGTACTTCAATGTTTCCCTCGAAAAATTTTTTGGGGAAGCTGTTGTAAAGCCTGTAGGCAACAACAACAACATACAAGATGACTGTAACAATCCACTTAGTCCTGCAAATTACATTCAGCCTCAGTGCGTGCTGAAGTGTACCAACAGAAACGTATCATCAGTCTTTTACCATGGGCTCATAAATGAGTTGATGTATATGCTGCAATCATTGCAATCCTCACAAATTGTTGTACATTGGTTTAAAGTCTGCAAGAAGTGAATACAACTCTCCTGAATGCACTCACGCTAAAGGAGCCTTATCCTCCCTGCCAAAACAGAGTAGTTACTTATTTCCTTTCCTGCTACACCCTCCATAAACACTCATGCGATGAGTGATAAATTGCATTCTGTCATCTCCATTTCCTGCTCATCAACCTTGTGTGGCACCAACACTTGTGACTGATGGCAAACCAGCACGCTACCATTCTTTTAGTGTACATACACCAGCTGCTTGTTACATCTGGGTCAGACTCTGTTTGCTAATAATGTAGATTTATCTTTGCTGGTGTCCCTGACAGGTAGAGTTTCTATAGCCCAGTATGCTCATCTAGGCTATGTTGGGATTCTTTATTATTTTGAGGTTGCCATGGCTTTATCCATGGATTTAAACAGGACAATCGGGCTTCAATGGCAGATTTTAAATTAAAACTGAGAAACCAGAGAAAGGAAGTGTAGCAGCTGTCTTGAGATAAATGCCTTTCCTGTGTATCCACACATGCAAGGTAAACTGGATCAATAAGGTCAAAGTTTAATCCCTGGAACACCCATCAGTCAATACAGGAAGTTGCTCATTTCAGTGCTTTTCAGTGCATGGAACCACCGTTCCCAGTAGCAGATGCTGGGTAAGCCTTCTCACATCGTCTCCCCTCCTCCTTCCCTTCTAAGCTTCTCTTTGATAATCCATGCAGCTACAAACTCAGCATCCATTATCTCTGACAGTATTTAATGTCCCAATAACGTATCTCCCAGCACTTGGTGGTGTCTCCTTAAAGTACAACACACCAACTTGTTTCTTTTTGCATCGCAAACTGGAAACTTTGAGCTCTGACGCTGGGGAACTTAGAGTCTACTCATATTATGCAAGAAACATCAAAGGATATGAGAGTGTGAAAGCATGACCTGGTCCTTGTGTTGTTTTCTCTTCACAGCTTGTTTAGACTTGAGTTTAATGTAGGCGGGAGGGAATCAGAGTAGTGGCTTACTTTGCGGTCAGGCGCAGGTGCTGCAAAGGGTTTTACATTAACATAGGAATTAGCCCTGGAAAATGACAACACAAATCAAACCACTTTGTGTTTTTCATTTATGCAAAGAAAAAACAACCCTTTTCTCCCCATCAAACCCTCAGTCTGGGATTGATAATGCCAGGCAATGACATCGTCGTTTGGCACGCTAATGAACACAACAGTTCATCGTCAGGCCATCGCCTCATTGTTTCAAATATGTAAATAGTATAGTCGCGTAGAGAACTGTGTGTTTGCTCTGTAAGTGCTGCTGGCAGTGGTGATGGGTATGGAAAGGTCAATAAACAAAGTGAACATAATGTTCTGACATTTAGAACTGAGATAATCTGAAACTTATTAATAATGTCTCTGATGACTCAAACTAAAATTGCCCATCCTACATGAGCTAAATCCTTGTCTTAGACTTGTCTCCTACTGATAGTTCTTAATTTCCTGTTTTCTTTTATGTGTTTCTTAATCGCATCTTGGCCTATGCTGTATGACTTATTATGGTCTTGTTGGCAGATTTGTTCTTTTTCAAATGTTTGTAGTCTCTTGTCTGTGCCTTGATGTAAAAGTCTGCCATTCTACATAGCGGACACAATTTGTATGCATTAATGATGTCAGCCTTTTCAGTGCAGTTTAGTCACACAGAAGTTGTCTTTCACATCTATTTCTGTCAGACTTGGGGACAAATATTAACCATTAAACGTCTGTATGGTAGTTCGATGTGTCTGCAAAGTAAAATCAATGGCTTTTGGTTAACTTTGAAAACTATAGTAGCTACACATTCTTGAATCCAACAATTGTACCTCATGTTTGGTTCACTCACACGTCATGCATCAGTTTCTGCTTTAAAAAAAAAAAAAAGAACAGACTTAACATTGTCACAACATTTCACAAGAAGCAGGGTTCTAATTTCACCCATGATGCCCTTCTCTTGCCATATTTTATTTTTCTCCATCTACATAATTGACTTTTTATAGGTTTCTGCCATCTCTGGACATCCTCTGCAGGCTAAGCAAGCATCACTTCCTCCTCCATCCCACCCACCTACACACACACACATGAATACACTTGGCCCTCAGTATATTAGCCGCTATTTTCCAGAGGGACACTCATGGCTTCAGGGTCCAGGTGTCTCTGCAACTGCTGACCCATGTTATCAGCCAGCTTCAGCAACCAGACCTCCAAAATATTAATCCTGACGCCGTCACGCTGTTTCTCTTGCTCACAGTGATGGCTCCCTTTCTGGGTGACTATCCCCTCTGGATCCACTGCAGTCGGGACACAGACACGCTCACCTGCATACTCCACTCCCATGAGAGGCGCCTATCAGTTTGAAAAAGGGCAGGCAGAGTGGCCGGGATTACAGCCAATGCTGCGTTAATTATAAGCTTTTTTAATGAGGGGGGAGAATGCAGGGGCCGGGAGGCCAGGTGGAACAGCTGCACAAAACAAATCGGATTATGCAGGAACGGTTTGTTTCTCTTTCAAGCTCTCTGTTTTTTTCTCATTCTCTTTTGTGCGTTCACTTTTGCAGCTCCACCTCAGGAAGCAGAAACCTTCAATTTCAGCATTTGTTTCATGCTCAGATTCTTTGTGCTCTATTTTGCACATGGTACTGCAGCTTCTTAAGGAGGTGTAGTGACTTAATTTTAAATGAACTACTTAAAACATAACCAATTAGAAGCCTCCTTAGAGAAATGAGATGGTATACCCTTTCACTTTCTTCTAGAATAGTCTTATTCCTATAAATAATGTTTGCAGCAATAAGAAGAAAAAGATTTTTTATTTTGCTGCTTTTGTTCTTTGCTAATTTGACATTCTGTGAAATCTTTTTTTTCACGTCTTTGATGAAAAATGCATGGTGTGAAAAAATTATTCTGTGGGAATTATCTGGCTAACGAGACGAAGCTCTGTGACTTTGTTTTGGGCATTGCATCAATTAGCGTCATTTTTCTCTAAAGGCCATTGATTCACTTTGAGTAAAAAAACGTGTATGCAAGTAATTGGAGCGCGATCTAGCTGTGGAAATTAACACCTTTCATAAGCCTGGAGCTGATTTGATGCATGAAGCTACTTTTCCCTGTTAAACATCAGGCTCTGTTAACATTAAAGTACATCCATGTATCTTTTGAATGCATGCCTGCATCTGACTGTCTGTGTGTTTTGTTTTTCTTATAAACACACGAGGCTGAGTTGCAGTCAGTCTCACTGAGCACTTATTCTCAATGTTTTTCAGCTGTTTGATTTTGAACATTTCAGCAGGAAGGCTCCAATGTTAGCACAGCTGTGGGATTCGGCTTAGCTTTGTTTAATTGTCTCCTTTATCCGAAGATAATCAGTAAATATGAAATATTACAGTATAACCAAGATGAGCTGAGAATTTTCAGATGAGTCCATAAGAGATACATATAGGCTACTTAAGCATAATGGGGTGTAGATTTCCACAGTAATCATATCTGATGTAACTAATTTGATTAAGAGATTCTCTTTTGCTCATCATTTTTACCTATTTCAAATGTACCCTGTCTGATCGCATTTGCTTTGGAGTTAATCTTTGGAACTCGGCAGTCCTGCAGAGAGATATGTGAGTCATTCAACGTCCAGCCCAAATCACGTTTTTTGTTAATAATCTGTCAGAGTGATAAAGTAAACCTAGAAGCTGAAAAGATGAAAAAAAAAAAAACTAAAACCATTCCTCAATTCTGTGAGGTAAAAAAGCGATTCAACTGGGTGGTATCATTTAAGTGATCTTTGTGTGGCAAGCCTGCACAGATTCAGCTTATTTAAAATTCTAACCCGCTGTTATCAATGTTGCGACCCTGTCAGCTTGCTTAACTAACAGTACTGCTGCACCTGCAGCACACTGAGGCAGTTTGAAAGAACCATAGTATGTTCAGAGCCACAGTGATAAACGCACAGCTGATTGAGTTGACAACCCCGGCTTTAGGAGCAGCAGCTTTGGGCAGTCTGAGTGTTTGAGGTACTGGTTGGGTAGAGATACCTCTCTCTCTTTCAGATAATGCCACTACGACAACTTAACAGTTTGGAAAAATTATTTTTCAATATCTGGAAGCGTTGCAAAAAACCTGTTTTAATGATGTGTTGTTACTGGCACAGTCTGGTCCAGCTTAATCTCAGAAGAAAATGTGCAATAGGTGGGTATTCTCTATATAGGTACATTTGTCCATGTGTCCAAAACTTAGGTTTGCATATTTTTGTAAGGTAAAATCAGGTATGTAACATTTTTACAGCTTGGAAAATGTATTAATTGTGCATTTATTATTACATTTTAACCTAATGCAAAATGTAGGTGTGAAACAATTTAAGGGTTCTGAAAATGCTGAAAGAAACCAACAAAGTAAATACACTTTCTTAAGTTGAGTGTGGTGTCAAGTCTCACATTAGTTTGCTGATGGGAGCTGTTTCTGTAGAGAGACGCTCTACATATAATGTAAGGATTTACAATTTATTTGGATAATAGCCTTAGCTCCAGAATATTAATACATTTAAGAAAACAACTTTATGGATTTGTGAAGTTCAACATCCCCAGCAGCAAAAGGGTATGACTATTGTTTCAGTATTGCATGTTTGTACTCTAAGCTCATATCAGCAACAAGTTTTTGTTTCCCAGAGTGAGTCGGTTATCAGAGAGAAATACCAGCTTTCACTTATGTGCAATTTTCTTCCTTTTCAATTACCACAGAAATGGTCATGGAGCTTCACCTGGAAATGTTAACATTTGGCCAACTTGTTGTTTACCAACTTTGAGTTTTAAAACTGGTTAAATATCTTGCAACATACTTGCACTGAAACGGATGGACACATAGAGACAGGGTGAGTGGCAGCCTGCACAGTCTGGATTTATTTTGAAGAAAACCACATGTTTTGCAGAGCAAAGGCCCTGTCACCTTGTCAAGCCAGCTTTTAGCTTTCAGACAGGAGGAAAAAATCAAACCAGACAAGGTAACTAGTTCCTTAAGCAATAGAGAAAATCAAAAGCAGCTTTAGGGTTGGAGGTGATTGGTGTCTCAGTGAGAGAATGACACTTCTCCCTCTGGGCTCAACTTAAAGGCCAAATGTGTTGAACAGAGAACGCTGCAAAGGTGAAACCACCCCAGGTTTACTTTGATATGGTTGTGTAACTTAAGGAAACAGAAACAATTAACTGCATAACTTGCGATAAAACAAACAATTTATAATATTCATAAATGAAATAACATCTTTTTAAATGATTTTAGGAGTGTAATCAGTGCTTTGAGCTAATGGTTTACTTTTTATTTTTGAGTGCAAAAACATAATCTTTTTCAACCAGAGAAAATTACCATGGTTGCATTTGTAACTAAAGCCCATTTCAGCTAAGTCTGAAGGGTTGAAAAAATGACAATGAAAATATAATCAGATCAGGGAGCTACAGAGGTAGTTGGACTTTGTTTAGAATTGTATGTTTATTATATTTTGCAAAGACATTACCTTAATGAACATCAGATTTTCATTCTGTATTATGGTTATTCATAAGCTGCACTTGTGGACCAATTCTAATCAGATTTGGAGCTTAATAAGAGTGAAAGTACCTCATTTATTGACCTCAGAGATATCAGACTATGGCTCAGTCAAATTGCATTTTCAGTAAAATTGACATGTTCATATCATGTTGGGTTAAGGGAACATAATGAGTTTCCGAGGGATAGAGACATGAAAAAAAATGCTTTGAGAAGGATGCAACTTTTCTTTTGGAGAACTTTAAAGTTTAAAATGAACTTAGAAATTATTCGACAGTACTAAAATACTGCTCGATACATTCAGAAAGGATAGCCGTCTCCAACATTTCTCTTTATCTACAGGCTCCTAGTTTGCTCCTGGAACAGGGAACAGAGTGAACTGAGCTGTAAATGTCCTCTTTCACTCTCCTCAGTGGGAAAAGTAGACTACTGTGTGCAGTTGAGTTATATTTTCTTTTGTTATATTTTCTGTACATTAGTAAGCCAGGATTTACACCCATAAAAAGTGTTCTTGTATATATACAAGAAATTATGAAATTATCTATAGATAATTTCAATCACACAGAGAAATATAAATCCATGTAAACATAGCCATTGGTCTCTGAAACATTGTCTTAGTACTGCCATTCCTATGCACAAGGCAGTCTCAGTTTGGACTGCTCTCTTAGGTGGTTAAAAGTGTCTGCTAAATGACTTGGTGTAAAAGTAGAAAAAGTCAAAATGATCCAGTGTTGACTGTTGTAAGTCATTGGCAAAAGTATGCTTTGTGCTCCCAGTATCTGTGACCTCTTTGTAAGGCTGCAAGCAAACATTTCTGGTACACTATTTACTAATCAGTCCTGCACATCAGCTTGCAATAATTTCCGTCCATATCTCTGTACCAACCAGCTTTAACTCTGGGTTTGATGGGAACATTCATATTATCCAATGTGGGAAAAAATGGCCTGTAAATGCTTTGAAGTCACCTTAGTTTCCTTTTACCTCACAGAGTGATCTTTGTTGGTTGACAACTGCAGAGAGGAGTGATGGTCTTCAATTCCTTAAATTTGCACCTGACTATAATGAAGGCTGGTGCCCCATCATGTTACCGGCTTTTTACGTGAACTGGTGACATCATTGTTGGGACACAAAGGAGTGAGAAATAATGTGTTAAGTCACAAATCAAGCACCTGTGATTTCAAAGAACTTTTGAGATGTTGCCTAGCGACAGTGATGATTTGAGCTTTTAACCAACATCAGATCCACAGAGCAGAAGAGGACCCCGAAATGAGAAAACGGTTTCTGAAATGAATGAAATGAAATATACTTTATTTATCCCTCTTAGAGGGAATTTATTGTTGTAGCAGGGCATTTTTTTATTTTATTTTATTTTATTTTATAATGATACAATAAAAATTAATTAATTAATTCGAAGATGAAGATAGGGACAGGGCCTTGTTCCGGAGGGTGATGGCTGCTGGCAGGAATGATCGCCGGTACCTTTCCGTCTTACAACGGACTTGACGCAGCCTCTCACTGAATACACTCTGTTGTTTCTTCACTGTGTTGTGAAGAGGGTGTGAAGAATTGTCCATTATTTTGAGCAGCTTGTGCAGCATTCTTCTCTGGACAATCAGCTCCAGCGGCTCCAGAGT
>JAOXYM010000013.1:21578432-21596416 GCA_028567055.1 Leptatherina wallacei
AGATAGATAGATAGATAGATAGATAGATAGATAGATAGATAGATAGATAGATAGATAGATAGATAGATAGATAGGAGTATTCATGCAGATGGATGGATGCTCTTTTCTTTTTTGTGCCATCAAACAACACTTAGAAAGTAATGTAAGCCAGTGGGATGTCTGGTTAATGTCTCCAACATGTTGTGTGTGTTTTGCCAAAGCAGTGGGAATTGTCACTAAGTAATACAGGAAAATAATATTTTTGGGATATTTTTTCCTCACAAAGTCCCTGCCCACTGAATCTAAAATAATGTTTAAAAGTAAGGTTACTTTAAGCACCACTGGTTCAGACTGGAGTCAACCTCTACTTTTCAGTTTGATGTGCGTCTCGGGATATAAATCAATATATTCTTCTGCCGGTTTCATGTTTTGCAGTGAGACAGCATGTTATAAGAAGGACATATTACTCCAACCCGTCGATTTTCTCTTACACAACCATCTGCAGTGTTTGCATACTGTCAATACTCTATAAGGCTTTAAAAATGTCACTTGCTCTGCGTACAGTACCTAAAATAGACCCTTATTCAACTCTTCAGGTTTTACACATCAGGTCATGCAATCATCATCATCGTCGTCGTCGTCGTCGTCGTCGTCATCATCATCATATCTCAGTTGGAATAGAACATATGACTAATTTTGATGAGCTAAACTGAAGAATGTGTGAAAAGCTAGCAAAAAAGATTTGCGTGAACAGTCAAAATCAATGGCGTTCATAGTTTCTGTGAACTTCAGACTGAACAAGATTATTTTTAACTGATTAACTTGAACAAAGCAGCTTCATGTTCACATAATTGAACATGCTACGCTTTGTTGGGGCAGTAGCAACTCCACGGGAGCGCACTCCGGCGGAAGGCAGAACTCAGTGGTCTCTGCTTCTGTCCCGTGTATTAATTAATACTGTAGCCTATAGATGAAGACATGTTAAAACATGTAGTGAAGAGAACTACAAAGGAATGGAGAGTGATGCCAGTCAGCTAACTGTGCTGGATAGATTACTTTAAAGCAAACAGAAGAAAGCCAGAGGAAAACACCTGCAATGTAAGTTGAACATTTGTATTTGGCTATTTGGCCTTGGCTCAGACAGCTGCGAGTTCACCGATTCTGTGAAGTAGTGCTATTAAGTAGGATTTTATTTGCTGCGTTAGGAACTGCTCCCACACCTGCTTTGTCACACTGCTGCTGCCGTCATTTCCTAATTTATTTTAAGCTCATGACATGTTGTGGATGCTTGAAAACGTAGTGTTTGAATCGCTGCTTCCTCAAGTTAGTGTTATGTTAATTGTTTGTTTGTAAACGTTTGTTTCTGGGCCCGTGCTGGCTAATCTCTTTTAATCCATGTGGAAAAATAAAGTGAGTTTTGCACTAAAAATTGTTTTGAATAACAGACTGATTTTTTGAATAGTTTGATGATGTTTAATAAATGCAGAGATGAGTCCTCTCAGATGGCTGTTGGGCCCATCTTCCTGTAGGACTATGTAATGCCTGATTAGTAGGGGTGGGTCAAGTTAAGTTAATTCAATATCGATTCATAAAACTAAAGATCGATTTTTTTTTTGTCCAACTTAAAAAAAAATATATATTTTTTTGCAGGTATGTCCATATTTTCTGATGACGTTACCCAATTTAGAGCAATATTATTATCATGCTCTGTGTTTTATAAAAAAGAGTTACCTGAGATTAAAGAAAAATAAGTGTTGTTAAACAATTAGCTGTAAATGAATCGAAAATTTAATCGAATCGAAAAAAATCAAAATCGAATCGAAATAGACTACTACGAATCGAATCGATTCAGGGAATTAGTGATGATACCCAGCCTTACTCATGAGGAGAATGTGGAGGATGTCATTAAAATTTGGGAAATGAACATGGAGTAGATCAGTTTGAACCCATATGATCTGAGGTTTGAACGAGTTCTTGTGAAGTGTAAATTTGTGTGACATCTTACAGCAGGGTCCAGTCCTCCAGAGCTACTATCCTGCAACTTTTAGATGCATCCCTTCTCCAACACCCCTGAATCAAATGAATGGCTCGTTACCAGTCCTCTGACGAGCTAAGTGACATGCAGATGAGGGAATTCTGCCATTTGGTTTAGGTGTGTTGGGGAAGGGACGCAACAAATCAAATGCACTTGATTAATTGATTAACAATAGGTGTAAGCATCTCTGTAAAAGCAGAACTTTTGGCAGCTTGTTGGTCTGGGGCATTCAGTTGAATTCAGGAGAGATCAATGACGGTGCAATTACAAAAACAACTAAATAGATATAACTTGCTTGGAAGGGTTACTAGGAGAAAATTTCTCTAAAATGAACATGGTAGCATAGTTTAAGGTTACAAAGTTGTATCTGACAAACCACAAGACTTCTGGAACAATGTCCTTTAGACAAACAACACCAAAGTGGAGTTGTTTGACCATAATACATGGTGTCATGTTTGAAAAAGACCCAACACAACAACACCTAATACCAGTTGTGAAGCATAATGGTGGATGTGCAATGATTTGGGCTTGTTTTGATGCTACAGGACCTGGATACCTTGCAGTCTGATGCAATTCAAAGTGTTCTTGTGTCAAAAGGCCATCTGTTCTGGCAGCTAAAGCTTGGCTTAAATTGGGTCATGCAGCAAGACAATGATCTCAAACACAGCAGCAAATCTACAATGGATCAGTTTAAAAAGAATCAATGGCACAGTCAAAGTCCAGACCTCAGACAATTTACAATGTTGGAGCAGGACCTGAAGAAAGCTGTGCATTAATGAATATCTGAAAACCTCGAGGAACTAAAGCAATGTGGAACAGAAGAGTGAGACTAAATTCCTCTAACAATGTGAGGGTATCGTACAGAGAGCACTGATTCAAGTTAGTGCTGTCAAAAGTGTTTCTACAATCTATTGAATCAAGGGATTGACGTTGTTTTTGAAACAACTTTTGCATTTTGGCTTAGTTTTTGTAAAATAATTATTGCCGCATTGTATGTTACATGTTG
Source organism: Leptatherina wallacei (assembly GCA_028567055.1). Lineage (NCBI taxonomy): Eukaryota > Metazoa > Chordata > Actinopteri > Atheriniformes > Atherinidae > Leptatherina > Leptatherina wallacei. The sequence continues at coordinate 21,581,453 of JAOXYM010000013.1, forward strand.
TTCACCTGAGCTTGACTTCACCTAATTGTAAGAACTTGAAAGGAACAAATGTATATATTATTTTGTTTTTAGTGTGACTTGACATGAAAAAAACCTCAGAATGAAATGAGGGTGTTCTTTCTTTTTGTCATATATGCTCCATTGTGAAACTTAGCCTAACAAATGCAGTTCTGCTACAATATAGAATACACCAATGTGGTTTATTTTCTCTCACAAGTTTCTTTCGGGTTGGCCAAATCTAGCACACGATTAGCACCTTAGTGAATAAAATTCACAGCTGCATATTGATGTGAGACTGAAATATGTTGCCCCACTTAGATTTTCCATATTTCTAACCCATTCTGCATTCTTCAATATTGCTGCATAAACTGTTAGTAACTGAAAAAAGTATCAACATGGCAAGGGCAACATGGCTCTGCTTTGTCTAATCTAAACTGGCTGCATATTCCAGTTATCACGGCAACCTTGACAAACTTTGACACATCTCTCGAAAAGTCCTAATGATTATTCCATCGATATCTCACTTTGAACTAGCGTCCTTCCTGACTGGCAGGAAACTGATTGAGGTTATCATAAAAGCCTATGGCTCGTCTCATGAGTGCTACAAGGCAGAAGATTCGTAATACTCAGATCTAAAATCCCATGAGAATGTTCTCTCGGAATAGTTAGCTTTCACAGCACCCCTCTGTTCAGAAGCCCCTTTTATACAGCACGGGCCTTTCACATCAGTCTTTTACAAAACGTTCCAATTCTGGACAAATCTCCCACAGTGTGAATTTTTCATAAGAGGATTGAAGAAGGAATTGGGAAAGACACATGACTGGTTTGTAACTGGAGACAGAAGTAATTATAAACCGTTCATATGACTACTGAAAATATCCACCCTGAGGTGTGAATGTGTAAATGATGAGGATAAAAAAATAGAAGGTCATTTTATTACAGAATGACTCCTAAATCTTCAAATAATACTGAGACGAAAATACACAAAAGCATCCTTATACTTCTGTCTGATAAAGCTGAGAGTGTGCAGAGTATTCATCTCTCTTATACGCCAAAGTTACAGTTGCAGTACTAAACAGTTTTATAACATTGTATCACATAAATGACACTAATACACATGTGCACAGTGCCTGTTTAAAAAATAACAAAAAAAAAAACAGTTTTAAGTAACAAGTTAGACTCTGCTTAAGAGGTCAGACACATAAAGGAAACATAAAAGCAAATTGTCTCTGCATGAAATGAACGGACAAAGCTTCTGACATCCTCTGCTACACAATAAATTAAGCTGCGGCGTCACACAGCTTTATTAACGCTATCATTTTGCTTCTCATTTTGTCAGTGTTCTAAGGCTCTATTAATGCTTTCAAGTGAGAAGGCTTCTTTTTAAATCCAGATTCATGAAAAAAAGCTAGTTGCTGCTTTAACAAAACACAGCAAGCCTGTTGTAATTACAATAGTTTTAATGAGACAAGTTCCTTTTTAGCTTGGCAAAAAAAAAAAAAAGAAAAAGCTGAATGTCTCAACCAGACTGAGGCAGCATGAGTCCAGGGAGAAGCTGCAGGATATACAGGGGGATCTGAGATCCAAATACTAAAGAACAAAAAAAAAAGAAGAAAAACAAACAATAAAACCTCTGTTTCATCTCCATCATAGCACAGTTTCCCTGACAAGCTGCTCTACATGCTGAAGTGCTCTGTCCTCGTCAGCACAAGTACTGATACCCCCTACTGCAGACGGAGTTTCAAGTAAATAGGTTACTGACAATATTTCTCTTTTCTTCTTTAAGTTCCTCTCAATTTGCATCACTGTATTTTCAATTGTTTGTTAATTAATAATGTGGCATGTATATTGAGGCAAGTTATTCACTTAATAGATCTTTTTAGAATTAAGCAGGGTGGGAACTCTTTGGAGATGGATTGCACACAGTGGGAGAGAAAAGGGAAATGTTAATAACCTCCTCTGTGTTTGAACAGCAGCCTCTTCAGAGACCTGTTAAAATAGTCTACTCTGTTTACTGTGTGTTTGACCCAGTAGGAAACACGTTGGAGAGATGGCGAGGTGAGACTAAATGGATTTTCATTCCTTCCTGAGAAACACTCCCACATGCGTCATTTTCTGATTGCAGAGCACTGTCTATCAAGAGTGCTTGTTTTATTTCACCCTTTGATCAACTGCTGTGCTCAAGCAGACAAGTCAAAACTGAGGATCTATGCATGGAAGAAAGAAGAAAGAGGCTGTGCAGAAGGGATTGCCGTGGGATTATCCTGCCAGTATTAGCAGCAAATGCAAATCATAAATTTTGAGTGATAGAATATGTCACTGATTAAACTCAAAACAGAGTTGAAAATAGTATGTGTATGCAGACTTATTACAAAATCTGAGATAATCATTAAAATGTTCGCCATTTTTCAACATGGTAGATGCAAAAATACCTCCATAGAAGAACACAGTTTCATCACACATGAAATGTAAACAATGCATTATGTTCAGAGTATTCAACACAGCAGTATAAAACTAAAGAGCCACATTTGGATCTTGTCTCTGTTTCCTTCTGCTTTCACCAGGGACCAGTGATAGGAATAACGGCATCAAAATAAACAATGTTACTAAGGGGCGTTACTTTTTTCAGTAACAGGTAATCTGACTAATTACTCTTTCCATCGTTACAACGCCATTACCCTTACTGACGTTTGCCGACACAAGTTACTATTGTAAGATGAGATTCATTTTTGTTTTGGCAGACAAAGAGTTTCACATCTGTTTAGACTATAGGCTAATGTACTGCTGATGTAGCGAAGAGGAGGCGCAGTGATATGGTTGAAACTGGAGAATACCCATGAGCCACAACACCCATCAGCCTGAGATTAATGTCCTTGATTTTTGAGTTACTTTTTGGGAGAACTAACTAGAAGCCTAACTATAGCCAAATTAATTGGGCATCTTACTTTTCTAAAGTAAAATGCCCAACACTGCCAGGGATGGACAGGCCAGCGGGCATTTTCCAGGTGGACCTATGGATTTTTTTTTAGGACGAGACAGTTTATATATTGGTCTGACTTGTCCATAAAACTCAGCAGATCGGCGGCCCAATTAACAATGTGTCGACCTGCTCAAATGTTTAAACACCACCCCCTTTTGCTGCAGTTTCTGTGTCTGAGTAACTCATTTGTTGAAAAAAAGAAAAAAAAGACACTGCCAAATTTCCAAAGATGATTGATTAGTTTGCCACAATAGAACCTTAATCAGCTGCCATAGTTGATGATGATGGTAGAAGCTGCACTAAGCTGCACTGCTTTCACATCCCTGAGGTCCTGTTCTAAGTAAAGAGACCCATTAAACCCACTAAATGGGAGCGATACAAGCCAGTTAGCGGTGACCATGCTAGCTGAGTAAAAAGTCATGATGAAGTGAGGAAAAATAGGGCTGGGCGATGCTGCAAATTTTGGTGTTGATCCAATACCAAGTAAATCCAAGGCAAGTATCGCTGATACCGACATTGATACAGATACTTTTTTTGGCTTAAAATTTCACAATTATTAAATGATTTTGCCTTTAATTATTGATCATATTTATGATCATAATGAAACTCATAATACAGATTTTTCAAATAAAACATTTTTTAATTAAACTGAATGGTAGAACACAAAAAGAAAAAACTACTAATTATTTGGCTCTAATTCGTATTCTTTAGCTTTTTACCCCCAGAGTCCTCTATAAGAAAAGTATTGATCTCATCACGTTGGTATCGATCGATACGATTCTAGCCTTGGTATCTATGTTATCGATATTCGGATCAATGTGCCCAGCCCTAATGAAAAAACATGTGAATAAAACAGCTGTTTGAGCACCACCTTAGTTTGTATTATTATATTCATGAATTATGAATTTATGAAATTAGTTGATGACTTGAGTGCTTCCAGCAGGTTAACATATGGTTAACTGGTTGTGTATACTGGTTAGCTGGTTGTGTTAACTGGTTAAAACTGGCATATCTTGAATTTAGTTATTTTATATCTTCCTGAACTAAATCCTATTGAAGTGTGAACATTATATTTTAACATCGGTGAGTCAGCAACTTTCTGACTTTCTTTTAAAGCCTATTTGTTACTGGTTGTGGACTGATAGTCGGATACTTTTGGGTTAAAATGTGTTAGAGGCAACTTTTGATTAGGTGTTTATACACAATATACAGAAATAAAACACTTTTTAAGAGTGTTTATTTACATTTTTGTTCATATGTCATACAGATGCAGCTGTTTGTGTCTTTATCAGAGTAATCCAATCATTCTGGACCTGACTGAATCATTATGTAAAAAAGAAAAAAAAGTCTCCATTAAATCTTCCAAGAAGATCCCCCTAATGTCCCCAGCTTTAGTGACCCCCTTGGAGCATTTTTCCAAGAGAAACATTCCTGTTCCATGGTATTACGCATTTTATAATGAATTCTGTTTTTAATGTCCAATTCCGTGATTCCCTGATCACCGATTTCATAGGGCTCTACATGATTGTATGGGCCGGTCTGGCCAAAATAACACAGCCGATTTTAATTATTTTGTCCCAGTCCAGCTCTGGTTTTCACTGACTGTTTCAAAAAAATGAGATGAATAAGGCTTAAAAATTAACATAATTACCACCACCAACTCCTCCAACTTAAATAGGTCATATCTGTATTTGGTTCATCCCTTGAGATATGACTTGTAAATTCATCAAGTAAAGTACCATCCCTAAGTGTGGCATGAGGGAAGCAAATCTTGTACTGATTGGAGCTGATGTCACTGTCAAGTCTTCTGTTTGAGAAACCGTATAATCCATTTAAGGAGGAAGGAGAGTTTCAGATGGTGCAGTTTAATGTAATGCTTTCAACAATGGACCTCATTATTTCAGAAGAATTAGAAAGTGATCATATTGAAATACATACGTTTTACACAGTGAGCTTCGCATTAAAAACATATGTGCAACTTTGTTCTGAACAAATGATCAGATCCTTAAAATCACGTGTGACAATTTTCAGAATTCCTAAAATGCGACTGAGAAATGGATTTTGTGAAACCAGTGCTGTCAACAATAATGTATGAGTAATGTAGGTGTTGTCATTTTATTTTATCATTCACTTTTAAACATTTGATATCAAAATCTATCAATAAACCTATGAGAGAGGAAATTAAATCCTAGAAAAGAATTGAGTTTTATGGTTGAGTTTTGTTGAAGCTGCTTGTTTAATTGTGTTTGTAATTTAACAATATTTATTTGTTTTCCTGGCCTGGAACTGCAGAACTGGTGGCTGAATCTGGTACAATGCATCTTTCTTCTCTGAGATTGTTTTTGGTGCCCTAGAAAAATTAAAACTAACATAACATTCATTGGCACCATTTAACTGGTTCTTTCTTTCAGTTAACCCAAAGCAAATGCCAAACCACTGACATCTACTTACTCAGTCATTTTCAGACTGTGAGACAAATCATTTAGTTATTCACTCACTTTCCATATCCACCACAACCTGTTCAGGTTACTGGGGGTTACCATCAGATGGGAAGTTGGTTCACCTTGTACAGATCTATCACCAATTAACCTAACATGAATGTTTTTGGACTGCAGTAGGAAGTTGGAGAACCAGGAGAGAAAGCACACATTTGAAATGAGAACCTTCTTGCTGCGAGCTGACAGTGCTAACCACCACACCACAATTCAGCCAACACAGACAATTATAGATTTGATTTGTTTCCCTATTATCCACTTTCAAGAGCCATTTTTATTGATGAGATAAAATGTTTGTAGCACTGTTATCAAGCTGAAACACAGTAACTCCCTGACACTAACAAAATATAACTATATTGCTGTGTGTGTGAAAGGATCAAATAGAGAGGAGAGGATCAAATTAACTTGACCTTCTTGGGAGGGCTTTGATTGCCATGGGGGGGTGGCACCTCTAATAGTAGGGGAAACACTCCATTATTAGAAATAAAAAGAAACCTTAGACGGACCACAGATGGTCACTTTTATGCCAAGAACACCTGTATCCACACCAGGCCATTTTTCCTGTGTGGGGTTACCATGGTAATGCTTTTAATAGAGCTTTAGGACTTTTAATAAACCTGTCCCTGACCTGAAAGAGCCCTGTGAGTGTATTATATTCATCCTTTTAGACTGACAGGGAAATGTCTCCTGTGTGACTTGACTTCAGCTTGTGTCATTTTGCCCTCAGAATCAATGCATTTTACCAGAGATGGAGACTTACTTTTTAGTTATCCATAGTTTGAATGATGAGACTTTGCAAAACGTTCTATTTCAAAGTCATTTCTTCCTGTCAGCACAACAGAATGCAATGTCGAGCACTATGTTGAGCATTATTCTCTGACTCAACAGTATTATTCTTTGTTTTCTCACAACCCAACCACCAATGTACCTTGAATTTAAAGCATATTCTAGACGATAGATAGAGAAACTTCTGTTTTGAGGTTTGTCGCTACTTCTCATTCCTCGACAGTCAGCCAAAAGATCTACTACAGTTTTGATTATGTCTCATTTTACATGTGACTGAGTGTAAATTTGAGGATGCTCTGATGTGGCATGGTTATATTATTCCTTCCAGCTGGTTAGAATAACATCATCAGAGGTAGTGTGATGACCTCCGAGATTATGTCATACTCCTTTCTTGACCTCAGAGATAATGTCATAGTTTAGTTCACATAGCTGGGATTTTAAAAGTATTTGAGACTTCTGTTTTTACACTAGATTACTATTTACTTGCAGGGTATTAAAAGGGAAATATGCGGATTAACGAGCATCGTGGTAAAAGGATTCATGGAACATTCTGGCAACTAATGACTAATGGGCTTGAGCAATGTTCAGACACCCCAGAGTCTTCTGGTGCACAGAACAACATTTGAAGTTTTCCACTATTCCTTTTTTTTTTTTTTTTTTAGATTTTTCAGCAATGTTATTTTACTTACAAAGTTTTGTTTATAAGTTTGGCCACTAGCCACTTATGTCTCTGCTGCATGCCATTTGTTTTCATTTAGTTGGCTCTTTTTGCTCATTTTACATTTATCCTGTCCTGGGATGAGCAGCTGTTGTTCAGAGCAGCGGGAGAGCTGGATCAACTTGGACTCAGTGGGCGCAACAGAGCAATTAAATTAATTCTGTTAATGCTTAGTGTTTTGGTTCGTTAAGCATTGCTGTTGATTTCTCTATTTTTGCAGAGGGGTGTGTGTGTATGGGGGTAGTGACTTCTCAGTCACATTTTGTACTTCACAGTTTGTAATTTAGTGTTTTTCCTATGAGGTGAAAAAGGGTTATTTTATTGATGTGTTAAGAAAATTTATTCCAAAGGAGTATTACACTGAATTTCAGGCAAACAAAACTCAAACACTTTTTCTGCAGTTTTTATCATGTTTTAGATGATCATGACATATGTGTGGGAGAACTGGAGTTGTCTAACTTTGGCTACCAGAATCTCATTTTAACTTTGGTTAATACTACTTTAGTATATGGGCTCAGTAGCTTTTTAGTTTTCCATTATATTTTAATTAGAAATTCCAAATTAGGAGAGGAAGGATTTCATAGATACTAAATACAGAATTTCAAGTTAAATATTATCAGGTTTAATCTTATCTTGTACAAATTCCAATCTTTCCCCCCTTCTTTTTTATTTTTCTATTTTGCTTCCACTTACTAATGCTTACAGTTTGGATTTGAAATTACATGATTCGAGTTTTTACGTTCAAAAAGTGCACTGTTAAGGCTAGAAAACTGAACACTGTTACAAGCTACTCAGGGTAATGCTCACTGATCGTAGTTTTCATAATGTGATGTGATGCTCGCTGATAAAAAAACAATTGATCAATCAAAATGTTCTCATCTGACAATCATTTTGCCTGGATTGTAAATATACAAATTACTGCACGTATGAACAATATTCAAGTCCAAGTATCATGTCGTCTTCGATAGTAAGGTGATAAAAAGTAGTTTTAATCTGTTTATCATAGAGCAAGACTATTTTCTACCCCTTAACATCTTAAATTTCAGACATCAGGACAATGTGTCAAAAATTACTTTTATTGACATCAAATATTTTCACACAGTGATTGAACATAGTTTGTCACCACAACAAAACATTTCATGAATAAAGGACCTTTTTTTTTGTTGTTTTACACATAGCACATAACCTATATACGTTTACCGTAATACACGATAAACATGCGCACATAGATTTCACCCGTGAGGAAAGTGCGGCTTTACCGTGTTTTCAAATGACGGCTCACTTGACCACAGTCCTTATTCCGTGCTGATAAATTACCTTTTTGAGAGAGGCAAAACACACTCTGAAATCAGCAGTGTCCATGGAGGGATTTTGGCTGTTCCTGCGCTGCTGCTCAGTATGAAACGTAACGTAGGATGAAACAGTCGGAAATAAAAGCCGCCTAGAGTTTGGGCCGCAATTTCTGGTTCTGTCAGAAGGTGCACACTAACAAAATGTAAAACTTTGCTTTGTTTTTCCCATTAAAACGAAACATTGAAAAAAACGTTCTCTTTTTAATTTTTGGAATTTTTGTTTGTCTAATTTGGTTTTAAAACAACAAAACCTAATATTTTGTTTTTTCTCGTTTTGTTTTGAAACGGAAAAACCAAAGAACGAACCATACATGGATTCAAACTATTTTCCATTTTCTTGTTCTGGGCACAAAATGAAAATGGAAAAAACAACAACAAAAAAAGGATCATGAGCGCTGAGATCTGATTTTGGATTTTTCATATGATATCTTATAAACATGTGATACCTTATATCTTAAAAAAACACAAACGGCACAAACAAAATAAATTTTGGTCACTACTCATAGCTTGTGACCATAGATGAGTGTAGGTCTGTAGATCGACAGGTAAATCCAGAGCTCCTCTTTTCAGCTCCTTCTTCACTATGACAGACTGATGCAGAGTCTTCATCTCTTGCTTACTTTAGCACGCACAGGGTTGTTTAGGCTCTACTGTCTGCCTGAACAGAGTGCAGCTAAATAAGGAACAAAATTTAAACAAAGTAAATGACGTGTAGAATAAAAAACTAAAACACGGCGGTGGATGACAGTGAAAAGTCTAAGCTGGTTACAAGAAAGTAAAAGAGACAAGGGAGAATGTTGACAATGTAAGAAGAGGTGAAGGGCATTGAAATCTGGTATGCAGATAATATGTGGATAATAAAAAATGTTGAACCACCAAAATTTACTAAATTTAACTTTAAAGTAGATCATTTGAACTGTTTTAAAAGCAACAGTTGTTTTGTTCCTTTCTGGAAAAGAGAACATTAAGGGAAATTTATTTTGGTATTTTCATGAACATAGTCATTAAAACACAATCAAGAAAGCATGATTAGATGCATCCAGTTACACTAATAATCTGGTGTGTTTTCTTATACACCTATACATATATACATTTAATTTAACAAACCTGAAATTGTAAGTTGGAACTAGAGAGAAACTCAAACAGGAACGTTGTTCACAGAGATTTAAATGAGGCCTTCACAAAGTTGCATTTCAATAAGATTTAATGAAGGGAGAGAACACTGGTGCAATGTGAGACAGTGATGGGAAAAGGGTGCTGGTGAGTTTTGCTGTAGGGGTGCTTGGGGGCTTTCCTTGATCAGGGATCATTTTCTCTCAGACTGGCTTTTTTTTTTTTTTTTGTTCTCTTTGGCAGCCTGAGACCAGAGTTTGTGAATAGCAGAGGCAACTCAATGAGTCAGTAAGTTTATTGAACTTTGTCAGTGACTGAAAGCAATAAATGACTTCACATATAAAGTTAATAAAGAACCTCACCAGTTCAGAAGGGAGAATAACTGGGCTCTTCAGTTTGGGAGTTGTGCGTCTCTGAATGTGAACCAGCATTTGTGCCGAAATTGGTTTACTAACACAGCAGCAGGTCTAGCTGTGGTCATTTTTGTTACCAGGCTGGCAAATTGGATGCTCTTAACTAAAAGGTATGTTGTGTTCAGTGTGTTCAAGCCACATGTCAATTTACAATCCACTAAATAGGAATGAAAATTTACTGCAAGGTTAAAACAGTTTTTCTTTCACAAGATTCAGAAAGCCCTCCATGAGGTCCACATTTTATTTTTATCTCTCTCATTGGTTATGAAATTTTAAGCAGTGATCTCAGTTTAGGAATCACAAAACTACATTATCTTGTAAAGACAGCATACAGAAGACTTAGATCCTTACACAGTTTAAAAAGAACAACCCTAAAACCCGAAGCAGCTCATGAGTCAACTAGCATCTTGTGCCAGTAAATCATTGTGCATTTACTCGATTTTCTTCTTAAAGCCAATTCAGCAAGGTCTTTCAATAATACCAGAGCTGCCAACCAGATTCACAACTGAAAAAGGGTGGCTGCAGTTATTTATGGCAACCACAAGTTAGATGAGGGCATATTACAAAAGCTGAGATAAGAATCCATTCAATTCTCTCTCTCTCTCTCTTTCTTTCTTTTTCTTAGTTCAGTTTTAATTCTGTAATCTTTTTTCCAGGTTTTTTTTCAGGCTTGAATTTACGATGGCCCTTAAGTGTCACACCAATACAAAAGCCACAACAGAACACAAAAAGTCACAACACTCCACAACTAGCCACAACACAATAAGCCACAACGGAATTTACACTGCATTTGATGCGGCGTAACTTTCGCTGTTGCCCACTGCGTACATAGGGTTGCCAAACACAATGCCCAATGCTATTTTTTTTTTTCAAAAGAAGCCTCATTGTGTGGAAATCCGCCTGATCTGGCAACACTGTTCGCGGTGTAACATCCGTTGTGGCTTATTGTGTTGTGTTGTGGCAAATTGTGGAGTGTTGTGGTTTTTGTATTCCTGTGACACTTCGGGGCCACCGTATAAATTGCCCCAAGAATGTGTAAAATAATGATTTGAAAAATACATAAAGTGTATGTGCATTTTCATTGCACATTATTAGGTTTGACTTTGTCTGTAGGGAAATTGCCTAGATTTTGTGCATACAGAAAAAGATTACAGCAAGTCGTGTGTTTCCTTGACAGATGCCACCTAAATCTGTAATGGCCTCACGCATTAGTCAAGCTTGTATAGTAAGATTTAAAGCCCACACATATGAGTCAAGCAGCATGTTAGAGGACCTATTAAGAAATGACAGAACCCTGACACCATCTCAAAAAAAGGTAACATTAAGTGATAAGGACAGCATGTGCCCAGCAAAAATATTTTTTTTGTTACAGTTATATAATGCATTTATAATTTAGTCTGCAACCTTACGTGTAAGAGTATACATTGAATTTTCTCAGTGGTTCCTGCTTTTTGAGATCTACGACGTGTTGACCTAATTTAACACTTTGACAGTCTGTCAATTCTGGTTAAATCACAATAATAACAACATTTACATTTGCTGAGCTTATTAAGTTCCAACTTAGCATGGTCTGGGGTGAGATCAGAGCTGCTCAGTATTCATGGTAAAAAAAAAACCACATCATTAGACGTAGATATCTGGTGGCGAAGATATAGTGAAAATGGACAAAGCAACGGATCAGCACAATGTAGTACAAGTAATGCACATTATTTATTAAAAGAGTATGAAGAGCAAATATCTGAAGATGCTGTTTCCCATAATGAAAACATCTTGTCCTTGTAAAAACACATAAATAAAATTGCCCCACACACAGACCTCCTGAAGTTTTAATTGATCTACGAGAAAAACACACATTCTTTGGTAGATCATTTAAAATTGTGTTAGGAGTATTCAGATAAAAATTTTGGTGCTGCAGGATCAAATTTTGCAAGAAACTCCTAAGCACCTAATTAATGTAGGCCGGATAGGTCATATATCATTTTGTATGCCCAGACGCCCAGTGCTTAATCATGAGGAAAAAAGCCAGGTGAACTTTTAATTAGGATTTGTGGAGTGATGTTTGATCTTTTATTACCATCAAAGCAATTTCATTGCTTAGGACTTTCTGTGAATGTCAACCCTTGACGATGAACGTTTTCAGTTTGCTTTCTTAATTTGGGGTTACTTTGCCATCATGAGGCCAAATCAGTGACATTTGACTTGCCATCACGAGGAAGCAATTTATTGACTCTGACCTTTGCTTATAAAACAATATCAATCAGAGTAATTAATTAGTACCGAATTATATTTTTTCAATATACTACAAAAACTCTTGCTTTGGCATGTCCTGATTTATGACTCTAAGTATAATCAGTATATTGTAACCATTTTACTTTTGAGCCATCAGGGATTAAACAAAGAGGCAACTTAGTCTTGGTTTAACCAGTGTAAAGACAGAAGATGTCCAAATAGCACAGCTATACAATACTTTTTTTTTTCTTCCATTCAGCTGGCTTTCAATATGTGTGACCCACTGCAACATCTTGACTGCAGATTTCTAGGGAATAGCAAGTTGGGTTTGACATCTAAATTGAGAAAACTGGAAAAACTCTTCAAACAGCTGGGGATTTCTGTTATTTCTGACTTGCTTACTAATGTTGAAATTATTTTGAATAATGTTTTGCGGATGTGAACAGAAAAAAAATCTACTCTTTCTAATTTGTGTTAGCTACCAGCTAAAAGGTATTTGTGAGATCCAAAGAGCTGGTACAATACTAACTAAAAGATAATCCAAAAATGTATTTCTAGTCTGGGATTGCTTCTTCACCAATAATGGAGCTGTGTATGTATTTAAAAAGTTTGCTTACTTAGCATTGTCAAAGCATTTTTTAAGTTTTGCTTAGCATTTCATGCTATGCACATCAAGAAGACGACACCCAACCTTTTGATTTTACTGTCACCTGGACCATTTGGCATGTTAGTATAATAACGTAAGCTAATACACAGAGAGCAGAAAAGTGTTTAAATTACGCTATATTTATATACATTGTCATGAGATTTGTTTTCTTCATCTTAACTTACTGGTTAACAAATTTAAATGCTAAAAATGTTAAATATCCAAACTAACCCATTAGAGTTAGGTTTGGGATCATATTACAACATGCTATTTTGTGTTGCCTTCTAGGGTAGGCATCTCTGGTCCTCGAGAGTTACAGTCTTGCAAGTTTTTGATGTTTTCCTGTTTCAACACACCTGATTAAAATTAACGAGGCACCAAGCAGAACTTGATAAGCTGTTGGATCCATTTAATTCGAATCAGGTCGAGGAACAAAGTTGCCTACCCCTGGCCATGGTAATGCATCGATGAGTGTTGATATGCATTAGGTAAAACTGCCATAAAATAATGTTTACTACTTTTAAGTTGCCTGATCATCGGACCACCTGTCCCAGGTGCCATCATGAAACAATGAGCTTGAGCTGTCTTCACAGTACTGAGATGATGGATTTTTATTATTATTATTATTATTATTATTATTAACAACAATAATAATAATAATAATAATAATAATAATAATAATAATAATAACAATAATAATTATAATAATATTTGTAATCTGTAATCTGATATTTGTCATTTGCAATCTGTAATTTGTGGTCAAATCTTCTAAATTCTGGGTTTTGCTGAGTAAATGATTAATTTACCCTTACAAAACAGAGAACGTATTTCAAAATGTTTATTTTGCTACAAGAAACTTTACCTTTGCCTTCTAAAAGTATTGACATCTAACAGAAATTACACTCATGTGTGTTGTGTCAAGACTCAATAAGGCTGTGGTGGTAACCACACATCATTGTGAATAGCATAGTCATTTTCAAATGTCATTTTATTGCTTTGAAATATCAGTATGACAATAGGGCTGACCCAAATTATTCAAAACTTTGTCTGTTGCCATGGCAGTTGGTGTACAAATTGAGGGCATGTGAAGTGTGCATTGTTTGTTATGGTTTTCAATTTCAGTGCATGTATCACGGAACACTGCTTTGCTGCGTGTACTTGTGTACACATGCAACATTAAGGCAGTGGGTTTGTGTGGCACAACATGGTGTTTGCTGTATCTCTTTTTCTCTTCAGATTAAAGCTTTGTTACATTTTGTCAGGGCTCAACATTCGTTAGAATTTAAAAACCCCTTGTTTTCATTGAGTTATTTTACAGGGCAAACAGTAAACAGACCCTATGATGAATACCCTTTGCCATCTTCAAGGCTACAACCTGTCTGCCTTGGTTTTCAAGTATCTCTCTCATGTGTACTTGACAGCTTAGAAGCAACCTTTTTTAAACCTGTACTGCTGGATAGATGGTATCTATACTTCATATTATGTGAACTTTTTAAATGTAGCCAACTTCAGCATTCATTTTTGTATTTGAAGTCTTATTTCGTAATGTTACATGGGTAACTACAATAACTGACTGGCCCTCTAAGTAAAATGTTAAATGGACTGTACTTGTATAGCGCTTTTCTACTCATGTGACCACTCAAAGCGCTTTGACACTACATGTTCATTCACACAACACATTCATACAGCACCTATATTGTACCATATTTGGTGTTTGGTGTAAGCATTCATACACCCGACAAGCACATCGGGAGGCAGTGTAGGGTTCAGTGACACTTCGACATGTAGTCAGGGGAATCGAACCGCTGACCTTCTGATTAGTAGATGACAGCTCTATCCACCTGAGCTACAGCCGCCCAAGTGAGTGCTGCCAACTTCCACCCACTACCTTGCTTATGCACCCCATGTGCACAGCGAAAGAGGATTTAAGCGATGGCTGTACGATTTGTGACATGTCTTTGCTCGGCAGCTTGGGCAGCATAAATTGAGGTTCAGTGATAGAAAGTCCTAATAGGTTCTAGCTTCATAAATATGAAAATCTAAATAATTGTCACAACTGGACATTTTTTTAAAGTTATCTTCAATAATTTCTCACTAATGTTAGAAGGGTAAAACAGTTTTGTAAACAATATATTTTACTGTCATTTATTTTAATGTTCGGCCGCTTGTATTCGCGATCCGAAATGAGTTTCCTCCGCAGGGTGGCCGGGCTCTCCCTTAGAGATAGGGTGA
>JAOXYM010000013.1:21647934-21673649 GCA_028567055.1 Leptatherina wallacei
CCCGGATGGATGTTGAGAATCCATGAAGTCAAATTTTTTTCCAAATCTTTTGCAGCCTACTATGCTTGGCACATTATGCTATACTTGCATATCCGGATATGTTTTGTTTACCATAATGCATTAGAATTTTAAAGTAACCTAATGAAAAGCATTTTAATGCATACTCACATTTGCCCTGACAGCCGTGATGGTCACAACTTATAAATGTGTTTATTTAAGTTGGTAGATTAAGTTGCATTCTGTCACCAGCTTATTGTTCTTTCTACCTCTAGTTGCAGTTCTTCTTCTACACAACACTTTGTAGAGAAAATATATTTTGTGAGATTTTGAACAGCTTCTGTATGTCTTGTCGCAGCGCCTTTCTACTGCCAACCCTATATATGTATCAGCCAGTAACTGGCCATGTAGAAAAACTATAATGTTGAGCAACAGGAAGAAAAAAGGTCTGATATGTAACTTACAATCACAAATCTTGATCTTATTCTGTCTCTGCACAGAATAAATTAAAATTGATGGAACTTTACATGGAAATCTAATTCCCACCTCATGTAGGGAATATGGGCAGGAAATGGCAAACTTGTATTGTACTGCCATTTCTATTGAAGTAGCAGAAGTAATAAATCTTTCCCCAACACCAGATAATTTTTTTTTTGCTTTGCACCTCCTATTTAAAGTTTTCTAAATGACGTCTTGCTGTATCTCATTGCTCACTTTTCAATTCTAGGTCTTTGTGTCAATTCCTGTAAAAGGCGGAGGTAGATTTTCAGAAATCTATAGTCCATACACTGTTTCAATTTATGCTCACCTTGTATGAAGCTTGCATAGCTGGAACAATTACCTGGGTGGGAGTCATAGTGAACCATGGCAATGCATTCCCACGCAGCTTAAAGTTTCACTGTTGGTTCAAAACAATTATGTTAAATGCAGTTTCAGTTCAAGTAGATGCATTTAGGGATCTATGATTATGAAAAAACTTTCACTTGCATCCATCTAATGCTGCTAAAATGCATGAAAAACATTTTTTTTCCTCTTTTCTTTCTTCTTTTGCTATTCTTCGCTGGAATCTTCCCCATCTTGTATTCACACTAATGAAAGGAATAATGCACCGATGCAGTAGCCTTAGAGTCTTCACCATTATTTCAAGTAGACGATTGTCTCCTGCTGTATGCATGCCAGTTATTTTGATGGGTGTAGAAATGTAATGCTTTAACTTTATGGGGAAAAGGTTTTCATCTTCCCCACGGGAGTATTTCACATCTATCTGATGAGGCGTTACCAACGTTTACTCTCTCTGGGTTTACTGCCTCCCTCAGTATCAAGGGTATTTGCTTGGGGACAGAAAAACGACAAATTGATGGTACATCTGCCCAAGGGTTGTTATTGTTAAACCATATTCCATGATGTAGTGGCAGAGTTCAGCCAAGTTAATGATACTACTGAATGCGAGTGTATATCTGAAAACAATGCTTCAGCTGCTGCTGGCATTGTTTTGACATCAGGATGGCCTCCCAGTTTCTGAAATCGATCTCTCGAGCTCTGCAATAGTGAAAGCATGGGAAAATGTGTGGCAAATTCTCTGGAGAGTTTTTGAGAGCCAGCAAAAAATGCAAGAAATGTTTTGGGGATTTTTTCTTCTTTTTCTACTGCACTTTAGGTGATTAATCCCACAAAAAGACAGCCATTATTATCTAGTATGGTAAAGAGAGACACTTTGTGTTTCCCGTGGGTGTTTCACATTTGTAAAGAAGAATTAATTGGAAGCTGTAATACATATTTCATAACATGGCTGCAAGATGAAGGCTGAAGGACAACTTTTGAAACATTCCCAGAATGCCAATGAGATATCCTTATGATATTCTTTAGATTAAATGAAATTTTGTTTGTTTGTCAAAACACCTTGTAACTTGAGGAAGTCTGTTTGCCCAGTTTTCAGCTGCTATTTAGAGTGATCAAACTCATACATTATAAGGGATGTATTGACAGTATCCTATAACATTTAACAAAAAATGGTAAAACATTCCGAAAATAATTGTAGTTAATATCAAATTTACATCTCAAGAATGGAAACTAAGAGTTAATACCAACAAATTGCAATTGAGTTTTATTTTTATTGGATTAATTCTGTTGGCATTCATATTGTTTAAATTTTATTGTATTTAGTTATTTGTTTACCTGCCCAGGGGCTGCAGATTTTTGCGCATGGTCCCTGACATGACTTGTATTATATGTATATATATATATATATATATATATATGAGAGAGAGAGAGAGAGAGTGTATTCTTTCTAGTCCCGATGAAATAAACAAAGTGTACTTAGTTTGAAGCCTCAAAGCTGACATGGCCATTTAAATTTTCTGATTCTGCCTCTTTCAGGAGAAGATGTACCCAACACCCACTGTGGTGATGATCCTCCATCTTCTGAGGAGGCCTGTGAGGTGGCCTGTTCAACAGACTGTGTGGTTGGCTTCTGGTCCTCTTGGTCTTCCTGCTCACACAGCTGTGCCACTAAGACCTCAGAGGGCAGGCAGAGCCGTACACGCACAGTATTGGCCATCCCAGGGAAAGGTAAGCCGGATTTGTTTATGATTACTCCCTTCTGGATGGGCAGACATTTGATTTTTTCAGATTTTTTTCTATTTCAATCTGGGTTTTGATCTGTTTAGCATCAATGACTAAAAAAAGCTATTAAATGTATTAATATTTATAAGTCCAAAAATTGGTGAATAAACCAAAACAAGCAGATAAGGCTGGTCAAATGTAAATAGAACAAATTTTAAACTGTAGGTGGAAGAAAAAACAAAAACACGTTCGTGCTCTTTTGTATGTAATAGGTACAGAACCAATTTCTTGAAGTGATGGGTAAGATGAGGAAACTTATGATTTTATTTGGAAAAATAAAAGCAAAACCAAAAATCAACCAAAACTGCATTCATGCGTGGACTGTCCAGTGACTTAAAGAAGTTTTGTTCCTGTAAATGGGAAACTAGTTGAGGAATTTTCCAAACAAACTAAAAGAACCTGACTCAGCAAATAGAAAATAAAGATTGATTGAGCCTGAATCTTTATCAGAGTTGTTTCTCAAACACTGCAGCTTTTTTGTTTGCTTCTTTAGATTTAAAAGTTTCATATGGACATTTTTCATCTCAGAAAACATTTGAGGTTTGAGCTGACCATCCATAATCACAAGCTTCTCCTCTGGACAGTTCTTTCTCTGCATACCCCATGTGTTTGTGTTTTCAAGTCAGACAGCCTTGGCAGCCAGCTCCTGCACATTAATCCCTGTAACTAAACACATATCAGCAATAACAGCTGATGAAAGAATCCTGCAGTTCAAGCCATGTTTCAAACTGTGTTGTTTATTAGCATGTTGCTGGCTATCTGCTCGCTGGCAGAAGTGCCTGGAGTGTGCATGTTTGTGTGAATATTGAGTTTGTGTTTACATACCTGGAAAATTGTTAACGTTGTGAGGCAGAGTGGGAGAACTGGGCAGTGCAAGATGGTATGTATTTTTTTGGCTGTGGTTCAGTGACAGTTATTCATTCACCTCTGTAAGATTGAATTTTTTGGGTTCTCAAAGCTCCCAGTTAACACCTTTAGGAGCTCATGTTTAACTTCCTGAACTTTCGGCCTCTATTTTAATTGAATACCTGTGCTTTCATGGATCAATTTAAATCCCATTAAGAGTTTAATCAGAGTAAAAATCTATCTAAACAGCTCTATCGGATCGAACTGATTCAATTAAAATTAAACTGGCGTGAATCTTTTCAATAATCTGATTAACAGGAAAATGTTTATTTTAATCTGATGTATGTGTATGTGCTTTCCTTCTGCACATGCTCCAGTCAAGTGGCAGTAAGGCAAGGCGACAAGTTTCCAAAAGATAGAAAAAGTGTCAGCAAATTTAACTTGTCAGAAAATGTAGTGAGAAAAACTGATTGAACATAGACAATTAAATTGGAAAAGTCCCTCTTCTCTTGTTAGTAGCCAGCAAAAAAAGCTAGCCTATGGTTTTTTAAATAGGATCAAATTTGAGGAAACAAAATGTTTCTTTGTTCTTTTGTTATACTATACTGCCATACCCACTTTTTATATGGCAAGAGTTTATGTAATGAAATGCTTTGCAGCATGTAAACACCAAACTTTTTAGATCTCTTTGTCCATGTAACACTTCTATTTCAACCTCTGATCAGATGGTTTCCGACACATTGAAGAAATATTTGACCATATAAGCATACTTAATCATGCCTTTTCACTGAAGATGAATATGAATAATGAATGAATATATGACAACTAGGGCACGGGGGGCAGGATTAGGAAAAGATTGTCGTGTTGTGGCTGTGGGCAGTCCATGGATCAGCCCGGACTGACCTTCAGACTTTTATAACTTGTAGGATGTCTGTTCAGCAAACCTAAACAAACACTGATAGCAACAGTGGTTATATGGACATTTGACTTTCATTATATTGCAGGTATGTTAGGTGAAACATCTTGCTAATTCAGATTGCTTAAAAGCAATTATTTTAAGCCCTTTTATGTCCAAGTTCCATGTTGTGTAGTCTGTGTTTGACACTTTCACTATCTTTCTTATGTGCTCTCATGCAGAAGGGAAATCTTGTCCAGCTGCTCCAGCCCTGGAAGAGTGGCGAGTCTGCAATGACCATCCCTGCATGGTGTTTTACTGGGAGGCATCAGCATGGGGTCCTTGTACTGACGATACATACACTAGCCTGAATGGAACCAACCTCTGGAATGGGACCTCCCCCTGCGGTGTTGGCGTCCAGAGCCGCAAAGTCAGCTGCACAAAGATGAATGTCGGTCCAGTCATGAGTAAAAGGTGTGCCCTCTGTTTGACAGCAGCTTTAACTGTGTAATGTATACTACCGGTCAAAAGGCTTGGCCACACTTTCCAATTTAATGGGAGGTGTAGTGTCCAAATTTTTTGACAGGTTCTGTAGTTTTGCTGCATTTCCTGTTGTGTTCAGTGTTTTATTTTTTTTATTTGTAAGTCTGAATTTTGGTCTTTGATCACAAACATCCATATATTGAGTTTAAAAGATGTCATAACCACAACATGTCAGATATGTCTGAAGATGCCATTGTCATTCCTTCAGGAGGTTTTTCACATGCCAAAACTAGATTCTCACTAGTGTACCATCATCCTCCAAATCTGATATCACTTCAGCCGTCCCAACTCTCTCCATTTGCTTTTTAACAAGTTTATGGATGATTGTTCTCTGCCTTATTACTGCTTTATTCGATCTAAAGAAAATGAATAATTACAGTTCTGTTTTTCAGAAAAGAAGTTTAACTTTCTGTGAGAATATTTTTCCTTCCCTCCCCATCCTCCAGTGCTGCTTTGATTACTTTTAGATACCAGAAAATGGGCCCTCAGAGAAATTTATATTGATTAATGGGTGAGGAGTCAAAGATGTGATTATGTTTTCCTTATAGGAAAACAATCTTGAAAACATAATCTCCATGTTTCAAAAATGTCTCAAATGAAGATATGCCTTGTCTAGCTATTTGGAGACGATCCAGAGGAGTCGATGCACTGTGAAATCATATCCCCAGAGCTTAGCGTATTGAGCTCTTCTTTATGCTTTTGGTTTGCTTTTTTCTTTTTCTTTTTGTGTGAGTGTGTGTTTGTGTGTGTGTAAATTACAGATTCATCTTGCTTCTGCTACCCCCCACCCCCCCACCCCCTCCATTATCTCCTTCTTTCAGCAATACAATATCAAACACTGCTAAGGGTTTTTGTGCTGTCACTTTAATGATGTTAAAGCCCACACCAGTAAGACAGATTTCTAAATAATTCACAAAGTTTGCCCTTCTTTGCCTCAATATATTATTGACAGGGCCATAAAATGGATTATGGAGAGGCTTTTTTCTCATGCCCGTCTTGTCTCCCATCGCAAAAGCTTTAATGAAAGCTGTCATTTCTGCTCCACCAACAGATCTCTCCTGTACAGAGCGCTGCAAATTCAATCACTTCGTTCCTATTCATATGACCGAGGAGTGTCCATTTAATGGAACAGCACTTCGTGCATACACCTGCATGTTGCTATTCATCATAGATGATTTCACCTGTCAGTAACAGTGAAGTGAATTAGTGCATTTATTCTGTAGATGTAGGCTTTTGTTCTGTCACCAAACTATGTCATATTCAGGTCTGATTGTGTCCCTATAGAACAGACCATTTTGTTTAACTTAAAAAAACTTCACACCATACTGTAAGATTAATACACAAAAGATGTGGTTGCGTATTTTGTGTATTCAAAGAGTTAAAAGTCAAAATAGATAAGAGACTTTCGATTCAGGGGTTTCTGTTTATACCCTGGGTAATATCAAACTGTGACTTTGATGAGGAAATACCGTTAGTATTTCTGAATGATTCCCATCTGAGGAGGAAAAACCTCTCAATACAGTATACTGTAGCTGATGTTGTGGGTCACCAGACAGCAAATATCCAAATCACCGCAGTGTGCAGTGGCTCAACAAAAAGCTTAGTTTGTTTTTATTTTATCATTATTCCTAATCTATTTATTTTTGGCTGTATCAATTCAAAACTTCAAGGACAATTTTGGATTAGTTCTCATTTCTTATTTTTTTGTCATGTGAGGATGGGATGTTTATTGACTCACAAAGAGGTGTTCATATTATACATTTTATTATAATATCAACATATATGAAAAATAGCATTTAGTAATAATACATAATACAACATACAATATTTACAACACCAGTATTATCTTTTCATCATCAAGTTTATCTTCATAGTCAGAACTACAGTAAATATATGTTTAAGTCCATAAATGTAAATGGAACGTGTGTATTTACTTCTGAAATGATAATAGTTAGTTAATATTTGTACTTAGTCAAAGGAATTAGTTGGTTTTGTCATTGCTTCCTTAAAGAAATAATAAGTGACCTTGAATTTTTTTCAATCTTGTCACAGCTGAAAACCATGGACTTGAATTTAAGTCTAACACCCCTCACTTTGGGCAAATCACAGAATATTCCCACAGCCGCTGTGTTGCGTTGCCATGCCCTCTGGCATACATTAGTGCAAAGAAGGAGGGAGAAGAGTTAAAGCTTGGGAAGGGTGGGTTTTATGTATCCTGCCTCCTTATGCTTTGGCAGACTTTGATCTCATTCCTGTGCGTGCTTGCTTGCTGCAGTCGGTGGGATGTGGCACCATGCTGGGTCTCTAGTGAGACCAGGGTCTGGTCGTCGGGCAAAGGAAGTCACTGTGTCTGAAATAAAATTTGGTCTACATGCTGAGGAGGAGGGGTTTGCCTGCTGGTTGATGAAGACATCAAAGCTGATGAATTATTTGATTTTTACATAGATGCATTAATCTGCAACACTTTCATGCTCCGAAACACAGCAAATTCAACACAGCCAAAGGGCTGATATAGATGCATCACATAAAATGTGCACCAGCCTTAATAGAAAGGAAATGCATAATTATTTTCTATTTAAAAACTGGGAAATTGCTAGAAGTCTGTGAAGAATTCTCTGAACTGCGATGCTGCGTCTAATGTGATAGCAATAATCCAACTATAAGCAGTTTGCACTTTTTTGTACCTTAATTAACAAAATGTTGATTGATTTATTTTCTTTTTTAATTATTTATTCACTTTTCTTCTGAATGCTTTCAATTCTTATTTGTAGCAACATTATACAGAGACAAATCGCTCACCTTCTTGTCTCAGCTCATCATACATTGTTTCTCCCACTTAAAGCTGCAAAGCTCTCTTCACTAGTCATTTATGTTTTGCCTGTCCAATGTTTTGTAGAGCTAATGAGATTTTAGTAGACATAGCTGAAAACCGCTTCCTTTTTCTGCAACATTGTCCCCTATTAGGTAATAAGATCAAGTCTTGTAGACCTAAAAAAAATGATATATCTAATGAAAAAATGTTTATGTATCAGTCCTCTACACCCATTTAATACGATTCAGGGTCACTGGAGGGTGTTGAAGCCTAGCTGCTATCTGACAACAGATGGGATACACCGCAGATGGGTCACATGTCCCCCTAAGCATTTGTTTTAGAGTTACAAGATAGTTTGGCGATAAACTGATAACTTGTTATGAACCAGAACATTTGAAAGGTTGAAAAATTAATTATGATATGAAGATAATTCTTATAGAGCAATGGCATTGCAGGAAGGCATTGCAGAGGGTCATCAACACCGCCCAACAACTGATTGGCTGTTCCCTTCCATCTCTTGAGGACGTTTGTCTCAGGAGAGCCCAGAGTATCCTCAGAGACCCCTCCCACCCTGGTCACCATCTTTTTGAACTTAGAAGCAATGAATCTTAGCTGTGGATTAGAGCCTGTGCAATAATGTCAGTTGCTTTTTAAAAAAATGTATATTTTATTTCATTTAAGCATTATTTTATCAGTAATGCTTGTTTTTATAGTGTTGTATTGTGTCGTATGTATTTTCTTTAATTTATTTTAACATGAGAGTTGCTGCATCAATCCCATTGCACTTGTGCAATGACAATAAAGTTTATTCTGATTTTGATTCTGAATATTTATATCCCGGAAAGCAACTGAATATGTGCAAATAACCTTTTGCCTGAGCCTGTGAGCATGGCCTTTTGCAATCAATCATGTTTTCTTTGGGGATTTGTGTGGAGTCAAGGAGAGGGCAGTTGTTTCACTGCACTGTCCTCTTACCTGCGAGAAGTCGCTCATCTATCATCTATCGGAGTAACAATGAATTTAAGACAGTGTTTGTCTGTATGCTTAGGTGTTCAGATTCTTCCCGTCCAGAGACTGTCCAACCCTGCTCACTATCCTGCAAGAAAGACTGCATAGTGACCCCCTTCAGCGAATGGACCACCTGCCCATCAAACTGCCTTCCAGGTAGCTTATTTCATAATTTTCTATGAACTCATTGTACAAATTGTCATCTGATAGATGGGCAACTTTTTTGAGAATAAACCCAGTGATCTCTATAACCTTTACTCAAGGTCTCACCAGAATGTAAATATTTTTGTAAAGGGGGAATTATTAATGAATAGTGGAGAAGAGACCCAAAACAACAAGTGTAGCAGCGTAAGTCACCTATTTAACGAAACATTATTTGTTTAAGCATTTTGAGAAACTTAGTGATGTCTCGTTGCCACAGGAGAAAAATTACAAGTTGCCAGATGATATGCTCTTGTGTGGTTAATGGTTGCGTTTAATTGTAAATGACAGTGTTAAGTGTCCATTACATTAAGCTGAGACATCAAGAGGAAAATGGATATTTAATGGGTTTCAATATGTGTACTGGAGTATCTTGGAAATCAAAAGGATGTAATTGTTTTAAAAGAACTGAGCAGACATCTCATCTCTGTAAATATGCTGTAGTCCATTGGGCCTGCTGACGATGTAATCACTTTCTTAATTGCACCATTTTCGATGTTTAGTAATTAGTGTTGTGTAATGAGCCTTGACTCTCGAGCCAAATGAAGCCATTACGGGGTGTTGTGTCCGAAAACAGACTGCAGCGAAGTGGAGGACATCACAGCCATCAAGGGCAAGCTACAGAGAATTAGATCAATCTTGAGTCCACTTGTTTTTCCACCATGTCTGACATATTTGACTGCACCGGCAGTATTGAATCTTTATCCCTTTGGCACACTCGGCATATATGTTGCATTTTCTTTTCTTTCTTTTTTTTAAATGCTCACATAAATTCAACCGTCCAAATAATCTAACCGTATGTCCACTTTTTGTGAAGATTGTGTTTTGTGCTCTACAGAGAATACAACCACTGCCACGCAGTCACGGTACAGAACCATCATTCAGAGGCCTGCTAATGGAGGTCAAGAGTGTCCTGACACGCTGTATGAAGAGAGGGAGTGTGAATTACTTCATGTTTGTCCAGTGTATAGGTAAGAGCTCTATTTGTTATGAAGCGTTTTCTTATCTGCAGACACGTTAACTTCATTCAGCAGCTATATAACATCACACAGTGAGACAAGGTGTTGAGTGGAACCTGCTGTTGAAGTGTGAAATTATGTTGTGGAATGTATGTAACTGAGCTGAAAACAGAGACAATCCAAATAAGTTTATTTCTGTTCAAACATATTTCTGGCAGGTTAGAATCATGAGAAAATGTAAATGACATAAAAATTTAAACCTGAAATAATAATAAGGATGATGAATGGAAAGAGCTAAAATACAAATTGTCAAACGTGATGCTTATAGCTTGATACGGCTATAAGCAAAGCTTTCTGTGCCGTGTCATCACAGAGGTGTATACTCATTGTGCACATCTTTTTGCAGAGGCAGGTCCTCGGTAAAGAGGACGAGCCCGTTAACTGTAACAAGTGACAGAAATGATGGAAGCACATTATGTTGTACTCTGTGGCATTCAAATCCCTTTCCCAAGAGCAGAAGAAAATGGCTGATCAAGGCCTGTAAAAGGGTGGATTTGGGTCCTGCGAGTCATAATGGAAGAAAAGTTTCTGCACTACCCACTTTTGTGTTTCATAATGCAAAAATATTAACCAATGTGCCTTAACAGAGAACAGGATTATGGGCATATAAGGATTTGTATGCACACAGATTTTTCTCTCTGGAAATACAGGGCTTGTTAAAGTAGTGACTTATCAAGAACGGTGTCAGGATTGGGTGATTTCTCAACATCCCAATACTCAATTTATTGATATAATCAGCACAGTGTGAGCTATAATTTAGCTGTCACTCATGTCTTGTAAATTATGTTTATGGTAGTTATAGGTTCTGTTAAATGTGCCAGATTATAAAGGAGTTTCATTGTTGAGCCAATGTGATACTAACACTAACTTCATGCTGATAATTTACAACCAATACCAAAAACTAGATATGATTATTAAGGAATATCATTAGCTTATATTTTATGAGTTGATAAGCAAACTGAACTTTGAAAAAGCATTTGATGATTGTGTGATTTAATTATTGAGTCCATAAGAATTTGCAATGGAAATTTACTTTTTTTTAGGAAGTTTATTACAAAATTGTGACTGGAGTTTTATGTCTGGATGTATCCATAGATAATAATGGATGAGAGTGTCTACATGGGTGAATTGGTATTTGCCCTGCAAAATTAGTTCATTATTCATCAATATGTCCGGAAAATCTGATGCTGCACATACTTGGGACCCAGCAACATGCTCAAAAAATAGGAAAAAGATTAAAAGATCATTTATTGAGATGAAGGACAAACATACAACAGAAAGACAGAGATTAATGTATTACTCATAATTTTGAATCATGTAGTTGATTGTTAGAGGAAAGTTTAAGGATTCTAACTGCATCTAGATTAGTTAATGGTGCATACATATGCATGAAACAAACCAGCAAACAGAACAGCAAGCTTTGATCAGAAGTTTCATGACAAGGAAAAACACTTTTTGATTAGCCAATATAAAGTTAAACAAATTTACATATGTGCTTGTTAATATTTTCTCTAAACTCTTCATTTCAGCTCAGAAAAGCTATTGCCCATGGGCAAAGGAAATCACATTTGCATTAGGTCCAAATAGGTAAAGGTTTTATTGAAATAAAAATGATTAATTCTTATATCTATAGTATATGGTGATGGTATAAACTTGTGTATTTTAGCAGATACCCATGTTAAATGGCTGTAAAATATGAATTTGTTGAAATTAAAAAAGACTATGAAAATTTTATAGAAACAAAAGAAATATTGTACTTGCAAATTATAAAGTATTTATCATGTTAATGATGCATTTGACAAAAAGAGTAAGAGCGGGCATATTCAAAATGAGTTTTATGAATATAATCATAAAATTGTTAAAGCCCTTTATCACAGTTTATAATTTCTTGTTAATATAATTGCATAATTAATATGTTAATATTATCTGTCTTATTTTGTCATTTAAATTTGCAGTTTAGACTTACTACTCAGAAAAACAATAAAAAACATCAGTTTTAGCCTCTACCTACCTTACCTACTGTGCTGAACCTAATGACATGAGTGCATGTCTAAAGCCTCATTTCCACAGAGTGGCACCATATGGTTTGGGTCGGTATGAGTGTGGTTGTGAATGGTCTGAAACTGGTCAGGCGAGCGTTTCCATAGCGTTCAGTTT
This sequence comes from Leptatherina wallacei, assembly GCA_028567055.1. Taxonomy (NCBI): domain Eukaryota; kingdom Metazoa; phylum Chordata; class Actinopteri; order Atheriniformes; family Atherinidae; genus Leptatherina; species Leptatherina wallacei. The sequence goes on from JAOXYM010000013.1 coordinate 21,660,035, forward strand.
AGGACAAATGCCTAGCGTGGCATCATACAATGATATGATAGCAAGCAATGTTTGTAGTGCCACAAGCAACCAGACCTTACTTTTGTGGCATTCAACATTTGGTGAACATGAAGAGAAACTGCTGACCCCATCCATGGTGTTCATCTCTGTTACGGTCCCTTAATGAAACAGGTTTAAAATTAACAGTACCACATATGAGAGACCACCACCAAACAGCAACATTTAAAATAAATGTTAATCCAACCACAAGAAAATTAAAAGAGAAGGGAGCCCCAGCTAAAGTAGGCAAAAGACGGGAGCAGACCTCAGACCAACCCCGCATTGGGCTTTATGATTCGGGCTGCCCCCAAAACAAAAGACCAAACCAACAACTAAACAAAACCCGAAAACTGGACTACTGTAGGCTCCCAACTCCCTCCAGCCAATCACTAAAAGAGGAAAAGTTAATCATCATGATGCACAGCTGACAGAGGGCACGCGTAACAATCTGTCATGCTTGCTTTTGTTGCAGAAAGTTACATTTTTCTGCATCCAAGCAACAGACTGTATTGTGTCTGTATCCTGTGATGCCAGTAGCTCCGCCCAAACCGTACCATTCTCCAATGGACCTACAACTAAACATATGTATTTGTTTGTATTCAGTCCTAAAATGTTTGAATCTACACTCCAACTCCAAAGAAGCACACCAATATATCATAGTCAATTTGAAATGTCTGTTATTTTCATACAAAGTGGCCAAATTTAAATGCATAATTTATTCCTTTACAAGATGCATTTTGACTGTGGGCCAGATAACCAATTATACACTAATCGTATCAGTAAAGGATTATGACATGTTTATCTTTTGAAACTGCAATGATACGTTACCATCTAAAGCCTGTCTGTGTTGCTATTTCAATGTAGGTGGAGGACGCACAAGTGGCACAGTTGCACTTTGGTCCCAAATTCTGTTAGACGAGGATTATCTGGATCAGGAGAAGCCTGTGGAAACGGTTTAGAGACAAGAGGCAAGTATTAACCCTGACCTATTGTCATTTCTGTACTCTTTATCCTCCAGACAGCTGCTGCCACAGTCTATCACCTGTTTTAAGCCTTTTCTTTTTCTTAAGCTCCCCCTTTCTCTATCCTTGTTTAAAGAGATCTAATGTCACTTTCACAAGTGTTTCTTAATAAACAGGTGATGGAAACATTCAGCAAAGAGGACATTTGTCCAGTAAAAGCAATGACTTTCTGTCAGCTTAACCAGCTTCCTATTGATGTATGCAGCAAGTCAGATGCTCACAACCATTTTTCAGCAACAGTTTAAAAGAAATACTCAGCCAGTGTGTGTGTGTGTGTGTGTGTGTGTGTGTGTGTGTGTGTGTGTGTGTACTTAAGTATACATAAGTATAAAATATATCTTAAATGGTCTTATTTATAAACATGACAAAGCATCCAATAAAAAGCAGTGATGCTCCTACCCATTCTTAGAGAAAAGCTCAGGGAAATGTAGGTTTTACTAAACTATGGGGGAGTAAGGCAAAAGCAGTTTTCTTAATCATCTGTGGAAATTCACTAAATATCACACAATGATGCTTAGTTGGAGTAAGCTCTGTGTAATGATTCTCTGCTAGTTTTTACACTACAGGTTGTACAGAAGTGCAGCTGTGGTCTGCCTGAGGTGGTCCAATCCAAGTAATTGCAGCACTTTCTTTGCTTTTAAAAAAACACTCTGTCTAGTGACCTGGAGGTGACATGCAGTAAAAGGTATAGGTGTGTATTAGCAAAAATCTGGTGATACATTACAGGAACAACCATACGATATATCCCAATATATTGCGATAAGACGATACATTGGGATTTTTCTTAACTAGAATTTAATTGTAAGAAAACTGTCACGACTTAGTGAAAACTTAAACCTGTAATATGCTTGACATTAACCTAAATGAAAACAGACGATCTACATTTCTACAAAATTAATAATTTTTTCAGAAAAAATAACGATACAATATTGTCACGCAAAATATCGTGATATTTCGATAAATCTATATTTTATTACACCCCTAGTAGAAGGTTGAAATTCTAATCTACTTGCATAAGTGCTCGAAACAAAAATAAGGATGATGATGATGATGATGATTTGTGTCTACATAGATGCTGATATACTCTTGGCTTATATCACAGAACTTGAGGACAGCTCAGCTGTACCTGATGTCACAAGTGAAGCTTTTACATTATGCCTCAGTGGAGCTGCTTATTAAATGTCATTGTTGAGTGTAAGAAACATTTTAATTATTGAAATTCAATGAAGGATGAAGAGCATGATCAAGACAGGATTCTGTTCTCATTTCTCAGAAAATGGAAATGGTGGTGCAAGGAAGCAGAAGTTTCTTCATTTCCTGCAGATGATCTGAGGGTCTGCGTCCATTTGGTGAGTAACCAAAATGCCTTCCTTGAGTGAATTACTGTTGGACGGGTATGTTTAAAAAACTGCAGTATAAGGCGAAACAAAATCGGACTTAAAAACTTTTAAAGGCTCAAGCATGAAACCAACATCCATGAGGACTTTCTTGGCTGCTACTTGAAAGTTTGACAGAAAGTGGCTGTATGGTTCATAGTTGGTATTCAGTCCATACACTAATCTCTCCACCACCTTGTGGCCCTAACTGTGCTCCATCCCTTCATTCATAAAACCTTTTATGAAAATCAGTCATTAGATATTTATCGATCCAATCTTGATGCTTCAGGGTGTGAATCTCGTACAATCTGACCTGTTTCAGTCTTCATTTGAGCACTTTACACCCTTTACATCTGCACACTCCAGATGGGTTGGACTTCTGGAATAAGGTGGCAAATAAGGCTAAAATTGTTGCTAATATTATTTTGGTTGTATACTTCTTAGGGGATTAAACTGAAGTCTAAAAGCAGTGGTCAAAATTACACAGAGGCCATTTTTAGTGTTAAAGAAGAGCTTTCCCAGTTAGCCTGTCAGATCTGGACAACGGTAGATTTACTACTATGAGAGGAACAAAAGGGAATGCAAGCGAGTCTAAAGGGACTCCAGGGATCTCCTCGTGGAGACTGATGATTGGCTGATCAGTTGCTGTCCTGCAGTCCTGTCTCACCTGGCGAGGCCTCTGGACCACGAATAATTAAGGGCATAACATGTTAATGATGATGGATTTCAGGCGCTGCATTTATCAGGGTCCGATCATTCATGCGCTGGGATTGTTCAGATACAAACGTTTCATGAATCACATGTGGATCCAATTGTTAGATCATTCCTGCGATTTATATAAGCGCTTATTTCCATGTTGGTTAGATAAATGAGGGCCACTGTGTTTAATTTTGAAATCACACCCTACATTTAAGGCCTACTTTTCCAATTTTGTTGGGTTTTGGGTTGGTCCCTTTCTTTTTAGAGCCCATAAATTGGTTCTATAAATGGTACATTTTGTCCTTTTTTATATAAAAAAAAATAATAATATTTTCACAAAATCCAAAATGCCAGTACTGGGGCCTTCTTTTACAACACTGAACGCTAAAAACCGTGGCTAAAACATGCTATTGTTTTAGCCTTTCCAAATACCACTTGAACATTTCAGTTTTGGAAACATGACTTTTGGTTTAAACCCCATAAGAAAGGACACCAATGTCATGTCCTGTCTCTCTGGCATCCCCTGCGCTTCCTGGTATTGCTCCATTTCTCCTCCCTCTGCCTGCAGCTGCACTTAATGGGATTATTGCACACCTGTCCCTCATCACCCCATCAAACACTTCAGCTTACAACTGGGTTTCTCCAGTCACTCTTCACCAGTTTGTTACATCTACTCTCCATGTGGTATTGAGCCTATCCTGGTTGAAGTATTTTGGACTTTGCCTTCATCTCAAACTCTTTTGTTTAAACCTTTTCAGTTTGACTGAGATCAGCCTTTGAGTCCTTCCGCTGCTGTCATGACTACCAAGGATGTTAATTGGTAGATTGAGAACGTTTCTGAATGTCATGAAAACACCGAGACAAAACAACTGAAAATACACTTGTAGAAACAGTAGTTGGGCAGGATATTTGTGGCCTACTGATGCAGTTTTCTTTTTAAGGACACGAAGCATCAGGTTAGGTAAAATGCTAATGTTGGGAAATCATCCTGTTGTTACAACCGTCTTGGTACATGCTGTCCTTGAGGTGAAAAAGCAGCAGTGAGTGAGAGCTGCTAACCTTGGACGTGATGGATTGTCGCTCAGTTCAGAGAGCTTATGATGATTGCCCTGCACGTTTGAGTATGGGGTCACATATCTGGGTCTTGTTTCTTTCTTTCTTTTCTTTCATTCACTTTCACTATTCCTTGCTAGGAGTTAAAAATTCCTTCTTGCTTGGAACGTGTCTGCACATGGTTTGATGCAGACAAGGAGAAACCATTAGGACTGCTGTAATGCAGTTTTTGGCAAGACAGAGACCTGAGCATTCATTATGCTGGTTCCTCTTTAAGAACAACTTCGTCAGCAATGCCTTGTCATTTAAGGACAAAACTTTCCTTTTTTTTTTTTTTTTTTTTTATATAAAAATGTTTTTTTTTTTCAGGTTATTTGACAGCCGGAGACAAACAAAAGTAGTCATCGTCACAAGGGTATCGACCTTGAGAAATTAAGGAACAGATTGCCATTTATTTTTCCTTTGGCTCGTGTCCCTTTTTGTAAAACAAATTGTTCACCTGGTTCAACCCTGAATTATGCATTCAAACCAAACAGAAGGAACCAACCTCATCTGCTGTCATCTCTTGTCTGAATGTGAATCGCTCTACCATAAGATGAGAATGAAAAGTGTCTTTTTTAGCATGAGATTTAAAGTAAGTGACGGGGGGACGCTGTACTCTCATGTTGACATGAAAATAAACTATTCGTTCTAAATGAGCATCTGTATTCCTCTTGCACAGTCTACTCACTCTGAGTGCTTTCTTCTGAAATTGCTGCTCTCTCATAGCAGCCTCTCTTATGATGTGATCTGGTAATCCATCTTCAAAAGCCCACCCACCCCTCCCTTCTCCTGCTCTCCTGGGTTAACGTAGACGGATATGCTGTAGCCCGAATATCATATGCATGAAAAATTTGCCATATCTGCATTTTTTTGCTTCGAATGTTGCAGCACAGCAGGTGATGGATAGAATGTGTCACTTGCTGCAGCGCTCGGGGCAAGAGGCAAGCTTTTGGAGGTAGGGAGGGTTTGTCCCTGAGTGTCAAGGGACTGAAGACCAAACAGTAAAGGCCAATGACCTCATCGTTTTGTTCGCATTAAGTACTAAGACTTGACAGGGACACACATTTTATGGGAGACAGGCGTACTTCTAGATTATCTCTATTTTTGTTTCCAGATGTGCATTGTTCGAACTCCAGCAAGTAAAAAGATGAGGCTTTCTACTGGTTCACTTGCACTGTGAATGCAAACAGACCATCCTGGGAACCAAAGTGTAGTTTCTACGAAAGAGACGAAGTAATGTCGGACATATCGTAGCACAACATGTTGGATAACTTGGTGCCTCTACTGCTGCCAATACTGGACAGCAGTCCAGTCGGGTGAAAATTGCATTAGGTTTGAGCACCAAAGTAAAAAAAAAAAAAAAACTTAAGGTCTGGCCAATGCATTTTCCTCTTCTTTCTTGTTAGATAGCGGCCGTTACAGGGAATATCACCCCATAGTGAACAGCTGTTGTGACTGTGTGAAGTTTTCCAGGCGGTTTGGTCTCCTTGAGAAAAAAGAGCAGCGTGAATTCAAACCACGGTAATCGACGTTGTGACATTTTTCAGAAATCCCCACTCAATTGTCCTTGTTTCCTCTGATAATATCCTGATGGCTTTCTTTTGATGAATCATCCACGATGTGCGATTAAATATCAGTACTGTATATGTTACTAGTGAAGAATAAATGAAGATGGCACATACAAATACTTTAAAAATTTTACATGAATATCTCTTTAGAATTATGCTGCTGTAGCTCTAAACTTCAATCATATCATGAAGCAGAACCAAAATTGGAGAGTTGTTAGGGTGAGGTCTCCAAGATGGTCAGTTTGGTCATCTGTTCTCAATGTCTCTCTATTGGGGGACCTCTGGTTTCAATAGATTAATCTTGTAAGACAACAGTTCTATAAGCAAAGGTAATTAATTCATCAATCTAAGCCAGGGCAATTAAACTGTGGTCCTCAAGGGCCACTGTCCTGCAGGTTTTAGATCAGGGGTGTCCGTCTCTGGTCCTCAATGGCCACTGTCCTGCAGGTTTTAGATCAGGGGTGTCCGTCTCTGGTCCTCGATGGCCACTGTCCTGCAGGTTTTAGATGTTTCCCTGCTTTAGCACATCTGATTAAAATTATATGGGCCACAACAGCTTTTTTTTCAAGTTCTGCCCATTTAATCTGATTCTGATTGGCCACAGCAGGAAACATCTAAAATTCTGCTGGACAGGGCCGACTTTGGACACCCCTGGATGGATGGATCATTGTGCAGAACATGATGACAAGCTGTAGGATCTGTCTGATTTGAATCGGATGGTTTGGAGCATGAAAATATCTAAAAGTGTCTGGAGTTGAATAGCCCCGCTCTAAGCCCTATTATCTTCCAATTTTACGAAAGGGAGAACCTGCAAATTACTTCATTCGTGAGGCATAGGCCGGCATTTCTGCTTGATGAATGAAAACAACCAAATTTAAATGTTTTATTGGCTTATCTTTCGGACGTGGCATTAAGTGTGCATGTGTGTGTTCAGTAGTTGACAGACCTGATCGCAGTTTTGTGTTATAATTGATTTAGGTATGGCTATGATGTGCTATTCTGAGCAGGCAATGAGCAAGGCGGCCTTCTGTACTTGCAGGTCCTGATGATATTATTTCAACAGGCTCTCAGTGGCACGGAGAGTCATTGCAGTGGTCGGGAGCTAATGGGCCAGATGTAAGAGCCACCTGTCCAGCGCAGGGGTTCCGTATGCTGCCGCTGACGGAGGCAGTCATGCAGAGCGGCTGTCTGCTGGTTCCCGGGCAAGAGGCTCATTGCAGCTCATTTAGAGGAGCAACTGTGGTCATCACTGTTACATTCTTGAGTTTTTTCTTTTCTTCTGTGTGCATTCAAGTGTGGCATTTAAAGGTAATGCTGTAGGTAATTTTAAGTCAAAGCCAGTATTAATATATTTTTCTGATTATCATGACATTATCGCAGCTTGACCTTTTTAAAAATGGAGGTCACGGTGCAGTGCTCTGGAGCCAAAATCCATCACTTTGAATCAGCTTTCAGCAACATGTGGACACTTAGATTTTATTTTTTATTTTTTGTCTGTACACACCCAGGCCTTGTACACTGCTGTTTCTAGTATGTAGAATGGTGAGCGTGTTTGGCTGCCTGCCCATTTAATTCATTTAACAGTGAAGAAAACGGAGCACCTCTGGCAAACAGGCCAGTGGAAAATAGAGCTGTGAATCTTGATTGTGGAGGTAAATGAACAGATAGGTCTGGAGGTGTGTCATCTGTCTGTGAACAGAGATGCATTAGTGCGGCTACACCCCGTCGCTTCTCAGCATCCTCACTAACCTCACAAAAACGACATCCAGGGGAGAAAGCGGGTCTTTGTTTTCGATGTTCTCTTCATCACAACGTGTCTGGAATGAAGAGAAAACGTAAATAACAAACTCTGAAGTGTATTTCCATAGACAAAGGTTTAATTTAAATCTAACTTCAGGCAAGTGATGGTCTTCTACAATGCGAGGCCGCATTGTATGTATACTTGTTTAAATATTCATGATGGCAGGAGGGGTTTCTGTGCATCTGTGTGGCTGGAGTGTGATTTACACCAGCAATAAGTTTGTGTCAGCGCAGAGGTCGACAGAACCCCCAAGCTAACTCACAGAGCTGTGCAAAAGAGATGATGGCCACCCTCTGCTGATAACCTCTTAAACTGTCCAGCTGTTCATAATTATGTTACCTGCAAGTTAAAGCCTTTAAAAAAAGTAACACAAGTTTAGAAAAGGTTGTACCTTTTTAAAACAGTCAGGTTTAAATTGGATAACAGCTGGTTCGTTTGTATATGGGGCTAAAGCTTAACCTTGGAAACTGGAGAAAACCGCTCTGAACAAACCAGAGACAAAGATGGAAAATGTGTAAATTATGTACAGTACTCCATTCAAAACCGTAGTTCAATGCCAAAACCTCAGCAGAAAGCAGCCAGTTTACACATCAAAGTAACATTTTCTGTTTGCATTTTAACGTGAGTTTAGTAGATTGTTAGATGTCACAGACACTAGTAATGACATGGCATTTAACAAGTTGGACAAATTGTGCATAAATTCCACTCAAATCTCACCAGAGTGGCATCACTGGTGAAGCGCTAGACCATCTTTTTTTATATTTTGAGGTTTTGAGCGTGGTTAGCGTAGCGTAGGTAGACCGTTGCCCATGTTTGTGGGATTTGTTGAAAAGAAAAAACACCCTGAAAAAGGGCCTAAGTATTATTTTGGAGTTTTTGACCTGGTAGTGACTTTGACCACCAAAATAGATGCTTTCAAGCAAATAAAGAGATTTTTGCACAATATGTCCCTTTAAGTAAGTTTACATGGAAATGCAACCCCAGTCCTAAAAACTGGGACACATGTGAATAATATAAATAAAGACAGAATACAAAATGCTCCCTTAAATAAGTTGCATTTTCTGACAAAGAAACCAAGTGGTTGATGTTTAAAAGCCTTGACTGGTCTTTTTTTGGATTTGGAATCATTATTACTGCTCTTTAGGGCAAAAGTTCTTGTCCGATTTAATCCATTGGAATAATCAACAGATTACTCGATTTAGTTAAATAATTGTTTGCTGCAGCCTCATTTGTATGCAACCTTTAGTTTGTCAGGTTTATGTTTCAGATCTTGTATTTACCTACTCCAGCAGATACTCATGGCATTATCACAATGTTCATATTAATTAAATGTTACCAGACTTGGCTGAAAAGCTAAAAATGGTTAAAGTTTACGGTCCGTTTCTGAATGGCAAAAGACATAAAACAGTCAAAGTGCCCCTGCCCTTTTCACCCTGTACTCTTCAATCAAAAGAAAAACCTGCTTTTCTGAGACGTGAATAGAAATATGTGAACTCCAAGGTACATCAGCTCTGTTTGAATTTCCAGCTCTCCATCACCCATCACTGTCTGGGCCTTCCCCTCAGTCTTTAAATCTGGAGCGACAGGGTGTCACTGGAAAACCCATTGAGCGCACTGCGGGATGATGGCTTCATGCCCTTCCCCATCACACCTTTGTTCCATCGTCCTCTCCGAGCCACGACAAGGTAAGGGACGAGTTATCACGCCCGTCAGCTTTATGAGTCCCTGTCTGCTGGAGCTGTGGTAATAAAGTCAGTTTGCTGCTTCTTCAAAATGGGGTGAGTCAGAGCAAGTGATGGAAAATTGGTCAGCAGAGTGTCGTTGTGGGGGGGGGGGGGGAAAGTACATTCTACACCAGTAGCTTCTTTGGATGCATTGTTGGTTTGATTAATAATGAGGGGAAAAACCCTCATTTCTCCAGTGTATTTTCCACCTGAGAACCTGGCCATAAAAGCCCAAAATAGCCCTGAATCCTTCAAAGCTCACCGAGAACAGAATTTATATATATTGTCAAAGTGAAGGCTGCTGTGGAAAGCTGTAGTTTTATTTGCTCTGGAATGAAAATTCAAAGGACTTTCCTCGAACTCAGAAAGATGACCATAAACTGAATACATGAGCGCTGTCGGTCATTTACTGAAATCTACGCCATATCTGCATGATCAAAGGTCAGTCATCAGCCTCCATATCAACTATTTATTTTTGAGACAGTCATTCATAGTTTAAATTTGATCTTTTTGTTAATTTTTTACTACTATTGTTAGCATTGAATTAAGAAGGTAGTTTGTAAAGCTTTGGATAATTTGTTGAAGTTGTTGCAGGTATTGTGCACTTTTTTAAAACGAGGTCATTTTTATTGCCTGTCGCTTCACTTGGAAAAAAGAAGAAAGAAAACTTAAGATTACTGCAGTTAAGTGGTCATATGAAAATGTAGCATGCCTTTAGTCGAAGTACAGTACATGAGGCTGAAGATGACCACTGGACTGTGTCAACCAGTTAAAAGGGTAATCTACACATAGATTGATTTAGTAATTATCAGTTACAGTCTTCAAGCCGTGAAAAGTTTAATAAGAATCCGCCCTAAAATCTAATCTTTCCCCAGCTGCCAGACAGTTAAGTTAATGGTTCTGACAGTTGAAGCCACATCCCCAAAATAGAAGGCGCAAGTCTGTCATGCTGTCAAAATATCCATCCTGGAGGAGTGCTACTGACAGATTAGGATGCTACATTTACATAACTGTCACCGTCTGGTCCAAGGAGGAGGAAAAAAAGAGAAAAATCTGCCCAGTTCCTCACTTACTGTGTCTGCACGAGGCTCTTAATTTAATCAGGCAAGTTGTAAATCAATGAAAAAAGATCTGATTTATTTCAAGAATCCACAGAAGCAAAGTACGTATTGTTTTAGAAGGATTCATTGATCCTGAAAGGTGAATGGATTCCAACTACCAGGGGCAATGCGTGCCCTACAAGGAGAGCGACATTTTGAATCGGCTGGAACAGAATCCAACAATCCACCCATCTGACTGGATCTGTTTTTGTTCATGTCACTTTTTGATTATATTCAAACTGAAAAGGCACCAAGGGTCATCCGAGTCAGTCTGATTTTTGGAATTGCTTCATTGTTTTGAAGTTTGTGAGGCTCTGTTTTTCTCTGCATTAGTTTAGCTTGTCTGAAACGTTGTTGACTCTTAATGTGCTGAGTTATATCTGAGGACAAAGTCAAAGAAATGTAGAAAACATCACACAGCTGGTGTGATGTTTTCTTCAGTAGCAGCCCTATAGAGGGCACTGATAACCATCAGCATGGCACTTTTTGCTGGAAATGGCCTATAAATGCTCTGACATGACAGGACAGCCCTGGGTTCTAACCAATAGACCCCCCCCCCCCCCTTCTACCAATGCCTTGAAATGCTTGTCAGGGACTGAGGTCAGTTGAGGGATTTAGTGAACCATTGCTTCAAGCTACAAAATACAAATGAACCACGATTCGGTTAAGTGCCTCCTGCAAAACTAGCAACTTTTTTTTTTTTTTTTTTTTTTTTTTTTTTTTTTTTTTTTTTTTTTTTTTTTTTAATGGTTTTGTAAAAAAAATATACCTAATTTGTCTCAAATGATGACTAAGCCCATGTTCTTTTGGTTTGCATTGGAAATGAGGCTACTACAATCTGGCTCGTCTCCATACCCCTTCCTTGCACTCCTTCAAGAAGGAGTACAGCACATATGGCCCCCTGGGCGGTATGGATGGGTCGCTGCAATCAGAGTTGGGAGGACATGAGCACAAGAAGTATCCCATCTGTCATGATGTCCTCTCTCTCAGAAATGGGTTAACAGTTGAGAGGAGTGAGGAGAAATGAAAATCTACTACAGGTTGAAGCAATTCAGAAAGTGCACAACGGTTTTCTGATTTTATCAGAAATATTTGGTGCTACATTGGGGTTTTTAAAGTTTTTTTAATTTATGCATATTTGTGACCCTGTATATTTTCATTTTTCTCCTATTTATAGTTCAAGTTAAATGTTTCTGGTTCTTCAACTTTGATAAAGGTGGTTTTTTTTTCATAAATATTCTACTTTGGAATCAGTTTGACAAAGTGTCTTTGGATTTTTTGTACATAAATGCTGAAGTCCAAACTAGGCCTTATGGAATCAATTCTTACATTAAAAGCAAGGACAAGCGTGGAGTTCATAATCAGTTGGATAGTGCCATTTTCGGTGATAGTCATATGCAAACTTGTCTTGTTTCTATTTGAGATGGATATGTTGAGTTTTGGCGGTGACTGGCAATAACCAAATGTTCCAGGTGTGTGTACTGATGCTTATATAAAGAGTCGAAGCCTTATTCATTAAACAATCTTGCATATTCTGATCATAAGTATGATTTTAACCCAAAGTTTAAAAAGTAAATGGATAAGAAGCCATTAAAACCAGTTTGAGAACCACCTCCTTCACCTATTTTTTTTCTGACTCCTGTCTGAAATGACATGCCTAGAAAAACTCAAGTATATCTTCACAACTACAAGGACATGAGATTACACGTGTCAGAATCAAAACATGTGCTACTGTTTCACATGTTCACCTGAAATGAAGAAAATGTAAATGGTTTCTGCCTAAAAAGAAAAACATTACTTTCAGTGAAAACCAGAGGATTTCAGCCCAGTTCATCTAGGAATTAGGATCATGATGTCTGATGGGGATCTGAGCAGTTTTACAGATGTTTTTTAATGGAGGTGTTACAAAGGTAAATATATCAGAAAGCAATCAACATTCATAATTCCATAACTTTATCAATCGTCAGTCAGGAGAATAGAGGGATCGCCCCCAAATTCATCTTAGAAACACAATGAAACTTTTTTTCCACGTGTTTTTTTTTTTTTTTTTTTAAATCACAAAACAGCAAAAGTATGACTTTTTTTCCTTTGCTACTCTTTGGCTATTAGCTCGCAGTGTTTCCCCCCCACCGTGAAGAGACGCGTCTTTTTATTCTGCAGTCTCTGCTTTCATATGACGCCTTGTTTGTGTGGTTTGCTTGAAGAGGAGAAACTAACATAAGCTCTGAACTGGACAGTGCTGTTTTGCTTGGGGTTTGAGTTGTGTTTTGTTTGAATACCAATGCATGATGGAGTTTAAACCGAGTTGTTCCCATGATTTTGGCATGCTATTTTTAGAATTAGTACAGGGTTCTTCTGTATTGCTTATATCTCATGCTGCCCCCTGTACTGGGAGCTCTCATCAAACATTAAAGGTTTCTGGTTCTTCAGCTACGATGAAGAGGATTTTTGGATATTTTTCACTTTTGGAATTGTCATTGGATTTTTTTGTGATGATGATGATATATCGTTACTTACAATACCTCTGAGTTGAAGCCGCTCATAAAACAGATTCTACAGATACTGATCACAAGTATGATTTTTAAGTTGAAGTGTAAGGAAAAAAGGATAAAAACAAAGGCCTTAAACCTTTTATACGCCAGTTTCTAAAGAATCTTCAAAGACAGAATAAAAATCTGAGATAAAACCTCTAGTTTATATTGCAAATAACTGACTTATGTTCAAATCGTTGCTCATAAGGCTTGAGTATTGATTCAACTCTCATGTTGCATCAGGATCAAAACTAGACTACATTTCACCTTGTTTGTCCATGTGCTACGTTATTTCGTTTTTTTTCCCCATTTTTCCCTCAACTCTTTAACATTTTTTATCTTTTTTGCATGAAATTAAAAAAAGAATCATCATACATGTGCCTTAAGGTATGACGCAACACTCATGTTGCATCAGGCTTGAAAGGTAAAAACATGCAAGTCAACCCAAGTCTTAAAAGCAGAGCCTCACATGTTGCAACAGCCAACTTTGATGTGGATGATCTTATTCTATAAGCAAAGTTAGGCTTCATATACGTGAGTTTCCTATTGGTTATTGAGGAATTTCACATTTGGATGTTGTAGGGATGAACTATAACCTTTTTTTTTTTTTTTTTAAAGAAGATACCGATAACTTTCAGCTCCTCAAAACAGATACCAATA
>JAOXYM010000013.1:21678113-21691546 GCA_028567055.1 Leptatherina wallacei
ATATTTGATAATAAAAACGGCTGTTGGGGACACAGCTTAGAAGCAAAGCACCTTTTTTTACTAGGGTGCCACAGCCTGGAATTTTACAAAGAAACTTCCAAGACTTCCTCCAAACTGCTTCTTTTTGCTGTGGCCTTCACAGAAGGTCACACCTCACTCTTTGTCCTGGATCTCCGATGGTTAAGGTCACACTTCTCCTTTCCATCAGGCACCAGAGGAACAAATGCTCTACCAGAGGACAAATCCTGCTCATTTCAGCCTGCTCTCCCAAGCTTCCAGGATCAGCGTGCCAGAATCCACTGATCTCTCCATCTGTATCCCTTTTGGGCAGCAAGAGTCTGAGCTTGTATGAGATCCTTTCTTGAATAAAGGAGAGATTCCCTTCAAGAGATCTAAACAGTTAGTCTGGCTGCTAGCTCACCCTAAGCAAAAAGAAGCATCCAGCATCCTTTTAGAGCAGGTGTATCCAAAGTCGGATCCTCAAGGGCATGTCAAGGTTCTGGATGTTTCCTGCTGCAGTGCACCTGAATCAGATTAACAGATTAACACGCTTTGGCAGCACTTGATCATAAGCAGTTAAGGAGATCCATTTAATTTGAATCAGGTGTGTTGGAGTATGGAAACATCTAAAACCTGAGAGACTGCAGCCCACGATGACCGGAGCTGGACACAAAACTGGACAAAACTGGACATAGAGTACACAAAACTGGATAAACCAACACAAATATGTGACTCGACATATCGCGATTATAGCTGGATTAATTACCATCTCCGGCCCTTTTCTTCAAGGACTTTTAAACTGTGTTTGGGAAATGGTTTGACATATTCACCAACAAACCCTGTTAGAGTGAAACCAATATTTAGTTGTGAGTCTCAGTGGTGCCCCGGGATTTATGTTTTCCATTAACAATTTATTGAATATTAACAACTGTCCTTAGATATTTGTTTACAATTACCACTAACTAAACTAGCGGCTAACATCCCTAACAGGACAGTAAAAAGAGAGATAAGCAATCTCTATTTTACACTAACTACAACACACTGTGTCTAAATTGAGCCAAACACTGAGCCTCATACATATCTGGATTCATAATACTCCTCCCTTAGTTGAACTGGGTCTATTGCAGAAGATTATTCAGTCCAAAATGAGTCATGCTGATGATCTTTAGCTGCAGGAAAGATGTGGCTTAATGGCTATGGTGATTCCAGTCTACATTACTTTTCATGGTACTTTTTGTGGAAGAACATTATACAAGCAGTATGACTGAATTAACATGAAGATTGTATTTGACAGTGGGTGAGTGGGTGGGAGGGGGTTACAGGTATAAGCAATAAAACTTGCCACTGAAAGTAATAAAAGAAAATGTGGCATATTCTGAGTTGGACTGAATAAAAGCAACATGGATAAAAAAACAACGTAATTTTGCTATTTAAAGGATACCTCAGACTCTACAGCATTAACTTGAAAGATTGTAAAACCTGGAATGTGATGAGGATCCTCAAAGCGTGTCCTTTCAATTGGTCCTCAGAGACGGTCAGTTTTATTAGTTACTGCAAAATCAAAGACAATCTCTGACATTAAGTGTGATACCAGAAAAAAAATTCACCATTTGTGAGGAGATTATGTGAAAGGCCACACAAATGGGCTTAGGCAAGCAAAGACTGAAATAATTATGTTAAAAATGGATGCCCCACAGTTCAAAATTTGAATAGCTCTGCTAATAAAAGCCACTGGGGATGACAGTATGAGGTTGTCAGTGGTGGAGTCCGTTGGGTAACACTTAAGGTATAAGGACAGCTACAAATGCTAAGGAAGACATGACAATCATTGCTATAGAAATAGTAGCTGCACGACTTCACCAGTAGGCATTTTTTTGTTTTTTACAGCTTTCTAAAAAGAAAATGAGATTAACCTATACGGCTTCATTAAAAATCAGCAATATCCAGCCTTTTCACAAGCATTGCGGAATAAAATATATATTTTTACAGCTATAATTTGAAGCCTTACATAAATGCACTTTAATAATAGCTATTATCTTCTTTCTAGTGTCTGTCTAGAAACCTTGTATGTAAATGACCACCCCACGCATTCACAGCAGACATGTAAAAATCACAGTTTTTGTCAGAGGGCAAAATTTAAAAGTCAAATATAAATCAATACAATGGATTAAAGGAATGTTTGTAGATCAGGGAATCCTCAAAGACATTGAGCCGTGGGGAGGAGGGGAGACAATTCCCTTCCTGGCAACACTGCTTCATTTAAATCCCCTGTGACCATGAGGGAGCCATACATTTGGCACACTGTTACACTTTGTGCAGCAGCTTTGGGTGTCTTTCTGTTCTTATTCCTGGTTTAAAGAGACTACAGTCCACTCAGCTGTTCCAGTGTAATCAGTAACAAATATTGAGCCAATTACCACAATATTTGGTTCCCATCAAAAGGAAATGCAGACTGAACCATCAGGTGTTACAAAGAGAGATGGGAAGTCATTCTTGTATATGACTATTATTGTTCAAATGTTTGTATCTAGGGAGCGTTTGGATGGAGTATGGCTTTTGTATCAGAACGTGTCAGTCAGTATTGTTATCCTGCAAAAATTGCTGTGCTATTTTATTTAAATTACAATGTCAAATGAAGTGTTAGAGATGTGTGAAAAAGTTGTTTGTGGTGGTGTGAGAGTGGCATCTCAGGAATATTAAGTAACAGATATGTCAGTCTTCTACCTCATGTTCCCTCTGTAGGTGAGATGATTTGATTTTGGAGCAGCTTTTTGCATGTATTTACATATTAATCAGGGTTTCTGTAAGAGTTGTATAACTGACCTGCTAAAAAATATGCATGTTTAAAAGACATCTGTGAAAAATGTTTTTCTTGTTGACCCACAATTGAACTAATTTTTACTTCTCATTTGGGAAGTTAGTTTTATTATTTATTTTGTTTATTAATTTTCACAGAAGGTTATAAGGCAACACAAATGCTTCCGATTTTGTAATTTGATTACCTATGATACAGGTTTCGCTCTTCTTCGCTCTGAACAGGAGTTACAAGGAACCATTGTTATTGAAAAGTCCATTAACAGCTTTGTCATAGAACGTATTGAAAAGACATACTTTCATACATGAGTTATGTGACTTTTAAGAAGGTGAAAAACATGTCACGTTGTAGTTTTCAAGTTGTCATTTAGATACTAAAGCTTTCAAGCATATATTCAATATATCCTTTATAAAAAGAAGTAATCTATATTTTTACTCTACATTTCTGCTTCATCTGTGTAATTGTAATGATATTATGCCTCCCCATTTGCTTGCAGGAGTCAGCTGTGTTGGGGAGAATGGAGAGTCAGCCAGCATGATTGAATGCCTGCGATGGGCTGGCCCCATGCCCTTTCAGATCAGAGAATGTCGGGTGGCCTGCAAGGACAATTGCACACTAACTGCATGGTCCACGTTCTCTGAATGTGCTGGATGTGGCAGCTCACGAACTCGCAGGCGCTCACTCACAGGTAAGCACACCACTTTTCCTGTCATGCAGTGAAACCCAAGTATCGTTCAAGGCAGCTGTTTTATCTTTGTTAGTGGAACAATTGGATTGTCCTCTAAGGTTAGACATTCTCACATTCTTGTTGCATGCTTTTATTGATATGGCTGGCGGTGACTTTGGAAATAAATTAAAGTGGAGAAGATGAAAGCTCTTGTCAGGTCTGACTACGGAGTGTGAGGTCATAGCTGCTTCCTGGAGGAAGTGCGTAACGGTACGGTCTGATGATTATCAATCTCACCAAGGCAGCAGACAGGATATATTCATTCTTCTTTGGGCAGCACAATCTATAGCATATTCTCCATGCGCTGCAAAGCTTCTGCTCTTTGACATACTGATGTCTAATATACTGTAGCTTTTCACTCATTCAGTCATTGCTATGTCTAAGTTTCTACTGTCCCTCTGGTGTTCTGTTGGGTCTAAATGAGGTCTCTCACAGCTTGTAATCCCTTATTTCGGTGCAGATGGCAAAATCTGAATTACATGCTGTGGTTGCAAACCAGACTGGATACTATTTGTCTTCATGAATATTTTATCTGATGCCGGAGGGGTTGCAGTAAACATACCCTGTCTCCCTCTTTAATGCTCTTAGAAACCAACACATGGCATCAGAGTTAACTTTCTTTCGGTGCGTTTCTGTTGGAAGGATGTGTTCTTGTGTTCATTGGCTTATAACAGTCATAATAGGTCAGTGCTTCAACTCTTTCATGCCAACTTTACCGCCTACTTAAATTTCTCTGTCAGGGAGATTGATGGGAAGTGAACTAACTGTGGGCTTTAAGCTTCAGTATTTGGTTAAAGAAGTTGGCAGCACACCAAAGCCTGTGCTTAGATATTTCAGCTATGTTATAAAGCCTCATTGAGCCCTAGCACAATATATTCTCTGTATCTAAACTGAAAGTCATTTTAAGTGCCACAAGGCTGTTTAACGAAATGCTGCCCAGCTGCAGTGCATGGCTCTTGAATGTATTTGAAGTGTGAACATCCATTCATATCAGCAAAAGTCAGAATGTTTCAGTGGATTGGCAGGCATTAAGGACATTTCCCATTTTGAATGAAGCAGAGTTTATAGACAATAACAGGTCTGCATTGAGTTTTGTGTAGAATAGTTATTTTCATAATTGAATATGCTCTTTGTACCATTTCATTAAAAAATAATGCAAATAAAAGGTACTTAATTAATCCCTTGAGGGAAATTATAAACTTACCGCCCATATCAACAGTTTGCTAAAGAAACCATCCTTGACTGAAAGCATAAAACATTAAATTGACAGCATTTCCCTCTGCTTGCCGTTTAGTCTGCTTCGAACACTTCCATCTGTCTGATCTCCTATACAAACCTGGTTAGGGACACATACACCAGATTTAATGTTACACCTCTGACTTCAAACTTCTTTCTCAATGAGCCTTTTCAAATTAGTGATTGTATGTGGTGGTGTCTATTAGGGCGGCATTGGCTCTGTTTTCAGCAGCTACTTTAAAGCATGAAAGTCTGCAGTGGGGTTGCTGCCTTTCTGCGAGAAATCTGCATATTTGTTCAATGCGTGATACCTTCAGGAGCTTCAATTCCATGAAGTCTAAACACATGTAGATTAGGTGAGCTGGTGTTCCAAACTGCCTGTATGTGTGAATGTGCTAGTGTATCTGATGTATATGTATCTTTCCACCATTAGGCTGCCCCGAATACATATCCTCTGTACACCTCTACTACCTCTTGCTGTGTGTGTTTGGATGCTGCACAGTGGTCCAAAAATATCAGCACACTTAATTATTTCTGACTGGCTGGCTGTAGATGGGGCTCAGGCATATTTAATGCTCGTGGGCAGCAGCACTGGAGGGTGTTTTTAGTACTTGTTGTTGAATACATGTAGGGTTAGATTCCTGTTATGCATCTAATCTTTCACTGAAATTGATATGCTTTTACTTCACAGTAATAAGAAAGATTGAAAGATTCTGTTTCATTTATCTTCTTGATTGTTAACAAAATTTATACCAGTGATTACACATTTACAAGCTATGATTCTTTTTCTAACACGTGTGCCGATGCCATCCAAATCATGTCTTTGTCAGAGCAAAGGATAACTTAATTAGTTTAGAAGAATGTCATTAAAAATGATGAAATTGAAATTGATTCCTTTTTTTGTCTAGACACTTTCTTGGACAGTGTTAAGTTGTAGCTATGCTTTCCAGCATCGTGTTGAGTGTTGTATCGGGATTCAAACATTAAGTCTTGAGAATTATCTCCCCCACAGATCAGAGAGCAGAGTTTCTGTGTGTGTGTCTGTAAGAGCTTAACTCCAGATAAATGGTTTAGCTACCCCATCCAGCATTGTTACTGCACCATTTACAATTGCTAAGGGTCCTCTTAGTCTGGAAAAGCTTTTAAGTACCTCATGTGTATCATTTAACACTAGTTGTATACAGAAATGCTTCAGTTTTAATGATCACTCCAGATTTTTCATGGTTCAATTTAATTAATTTATTCATTTTCTCCCACAGTTTGTCTATTTTATGTTTTTTTATGTTTTTTCCTCTTTCTAATGGGAGGTTTTTTGTGTTTGTTTGGTTTTCACAATGAAACTAAATGTATGTTTTTATATTATGTTTGATATGTGCTATATAGTAGATAGTTGCCAACTTTATTCAAGAAAAAGGCAGAAAAGAAATGAACTCAAACACCCAGGAAACCTAAGAGAAAAATATTATAACAATTCAACTCAGTACAAGACAAGGATGTTAGTGGAAGGGATTCTTTGGATTTACTAGTTTTCTGTCATGTTACAGCAATATCATCATATCACAGGAAATGCAAAAAACGAATTAATTCATTCATTAAATGAATCAGCTGTTTCAGCTTTTAATTCCATTGTGAGGTAAATTATGAGGGATTAGATCAATTATGCAACAATAAACTGTAAAAGTCTGTTAATATTAGAAGTCAAACTGTGCATCAGTGGTGGCACTGTAATGGATGTGCAGTTAAATGACAAGCTTTAGATCTTCTCTTATACTTTTTTGAACAACTGTTTTTTTTAGGTTTGTAAAATCTAAAAAATTATTATTATTTATTATTATTATTTATATGATATGATTATAGGACCAGTTTGTTCACCCAGTGGAGCCAATTGGAGTTTGTTCAGCAGCTCCATACACTCAAGAAACATTTTACATTTTCAGGTTTTTCTGAAAGAAGGGGAAAACATAGTCATAATCTGCTCATCATCAACAGTACTGAAATGTTTTAATCTACAGAATAATCTTGTAAATATTTTGGCATGTTTAAGGGTCGTAAATGTTATTGGATATATGATGTTTATCTATTTAATATTTTTTCAAGCCGGGTCATCTTTGATAAAACTTTTCAAAATAAAATAAATATTGTTGTACACATTTCGCTTTCGCACTTAGTTGGCAGTGTTGAAAAACAATTTAACAATGCTGTGTGGACAACTAAGGTGAAAGAAAAAATGCATCTATAATTTTAAAACAGGCTGGAATTTGAAGACTTAAATGCTGACTGTTTTTGGGTGCATGAGGCCTAAAGTTGCTATTACCAGTAATGTGGTTGTCAAAGTGAAGTGATGCCGTACTGGCACTTTTCAATCTACAACCAGCAGTGGTTCAATTGAACAGATTGTTGGCGGATTGCAGTGTGACAGCAGTAAGTTCACACTCTGTGAGGAATGTTTGCAATAAGACCCACTTCAGAGACAGATGGGCGCTCAGGAGACTGAGGACTCATGAAACAAATAGGGGTGCAAAAGTATAGCGGGATTCGCAAAACAGCAGTGCAACTTTTTTCCTTTAACATGGTTATATTTGTGTGTCTATTTGCTTTCCATCTGGCTCAGGTCTAAAAAATCCTAGTACACTTTCATTTTACAGCACAGGAGGTTTTTACTTTGATTGTGACAATTACATTGTAATTAGTTTATACTTTGGAGACTTCAATTCATTAAAATGCTGACTGGCTCTGTTCTTTTGGGACACCCAGGGCTCAATTTCAGGAAGCAGCGAGAAAATTATCTCCAATCCAAATCTGTATGAAGAAACAAACAATATGCTGCCATCTGTTCTTTTTATATGCATAAATTATATATTATCAGTTTCCTTTTTTTAAAAAAAAAGTTAGTTTAAATACATTTATTCATGGCACAGAAAATATCTAATTTAGTTTGTATATTAAAAAAGCACAACAAATTATCAGCCATCCTGTTGAAAAAATAGAAAAATTGTATTAGTGGTATGAACATTGGCAGTTTTTTTAGCCAAAGTTTGTCTTACTGAGAGGTTTATCATAGAAATGTTGCAACTTTAAAAGGCTCATAACACGATTATGACTTCATGTAATTTTGTAATACAACATGACAAAACTGGTGATTCTGTGCCGTTATAAGTCAAACAGGCTTGATTAGCGTGAATATCCGACTTTGTAAAGAGCTGTGCACCAGTGGCTGGAAAAAACCCCTCGCCATGCTGTGATATCAGCAGGAGAACAACAGACTGTTCTACAGCATGATGAAAGCAGTCAGAATCTGTAATGGTTCCAGCGCATCTAGTCTGGAACTGGTTTGTCAAGGTGGAATCATCAGCTAGTTCCAATTCATTAGAGTGTGGTGATGCTGAGGAATATGAGGGCATCACACCTTACTGGATGGAACTGGACCAAGTGGACTTCATGCCTCAGGGTCAAGTTTACTTTTAGTTGCCAGAGTCAGAACTAAAAACGGAGAGGCAGCATTCAGTTTTTATGCTCCTCACATGTGGAACAAACTCCCAGAAACCTGCAGGTCTGCTGAGACCCTCAGCAGTTTTATATCAGGGTTAAAAACTTTTCTATTTACCACCTTTTATGAAAACAAGTGATATATCCTATTTTCACTGAAGGTTTGTTTTATTGTTTATTATTTTATTATTTCATTTTTGTTTTTAATACTTCTTAATGCTTCTAATGTTTTATGTAAAGCACCTTGGATTGTCCTTTACATGAAATGTGCCACACAAATAAACTTGCCTTGCCTTGTAATTTATACATAATTCATAAGTGTGCTGTATTTTAATTCTTGTTTTCATCTCTGCCCAACACTTTGATCAAACTGGTTGTTGTAAAGGGCTTTATAAATAAAATTTGATTGATTGAAAATATTCTAAAACACCATCTAATAGGCCATCTAATTACAGGTAGATGTTATAATCCAACATTGTTTGATCTGGATTATGTTGATATTCTGGATGTGGTGATCCAGCAGGTTCAAAATATAGGGGGTACTGGGTGGGCTGTTTGGCCTTTTGGGGGTTTTTCTCAGGTGAGGCATCTTATGGCTTGGCGGAGGTCCTTGTCTCTGAGTGCTTTTAGTTTCAACATCCAATACTGTGAGATCTGGTTAGAGCAAGGTGGAGGCAATATCTTGTGCCTGACTATGTTGAGATTTGCCAGATATGCTATGTTTTTTATTTATTCAAAAACTTGTTCTGACAACTCCACACTGACATCTTGTTTTAACAGCACAATCTATAATGTTAGCACTAGACAAGTTACAATTAAAAGAAGAAAGAACAGCATAATATTGCTTATGTCCTGAACGACATTGACCGCTTTTAGTTGCTGCTATAAGGGCTGTGGTTATTACTTAATGACAGGAGAAAGGACCTCTGTAATAAGATGTTATTCTCTGATGAAAGACAAGCAATCAATCAATGAAGACAGAAGATTTCTGAGCAGTTAGACAGCTGGGTAGGATGTATCTGTTTCTTGTCCAGGTACTGGCATTACATTTTATTGACAGGAATGCATGCCCCCCAGCTTCTATATTACATTCCTGATGATCCTTATCCATAACCTCATTATATTCAAACATTTTCCCTGCCGTTTGACTAATAGCAGGTGCACACAGCAAGGTAATCAGGTCGATTTCTGTCCCCATCTTTTTTTCCTTACAATCAAAGCCGACAAAGGCCTGATTGTCTTGTGTTTGCAAACAACACCATGTCTGATTTGCCTGTACTCTTGGATGTGTTAAGAGTGTTTTTTTTTTCCAGTCCGATCTTCTCGGAAGGTGAAATTGTAAATAATAAACATGTTGAATATTTTCAGCTATAAATCCTGTGGTGCGTTGTTTGCTCTGAGAGGAGCTGACCATGAACAGTGTGTATATCACGTGTCCCGGAACAAAAGGCAAACAAGAAACGAGCTGACACAGCTGACTGAGAAAGTAAATACAAACGAAAATTCTATAACACGGTTTTTACCATCAATGGTAGTTTGCAATGACTGTGGTTACATTACTAATATTTTTTTCACTTGCTAGCACTGGTGCTAGCATCTAGTGCAGAACCCTGCTCTGCAAGCCATCTGTAATACAGGTTGTGACAATTTTTACTCACCTTCAACTCATACTTTACAGCCCACAATTTCACTGTCTCCATGGCATTTTTCATTGTCATTTTTCTTTTTTGTTGTTTTTTTCCGGAAGTAAGTGGCCGAAAACAACCATCATTGCTTGCTTCAAACCATGTTTGTTTACACTGAAGTCACATTTGACTACACGAGATTTTAGAATATTGAATGTGAATAACCTGATACTCTCCCTAAGAATCGGTTAGTGTGTGGTGTGCTCCGTAGTGCACACCATACACTTTAAGATCAGAAGAGAGATATCTTGCACGATCTGTCTTTTGTTATTGTCAAGTGTGTGGTCTCCTGTAATGTGTGCCAGCCTTAAGGACTTGTAAAGGTTGAGACCTCTATGAGACACATAAAGGAAAATATTCACTGCTGAAATATACATTTTTCCAGTGTATCTAAAATCATGTTTAGTTTGCCAGAAGCGTTTTAGGTATTATATTTTCTAGATAGAAATAGAAATTTCGATAGATCACATGGCAGACTTCAAAACATGTATCCTGCAGATTGTAAATGAGTTTAGAAAGAAAGAAAGAAAGAAAGAAAGAAAGAAAGAAAGAAAGAAAGAAAGAAAGAAAGAAAGAAAGAAAGAAAGAAAATATAGAAAGAAAGAAAGAAAGAAAACAACTATTCTAGAGTTGTACTGTAACCAGGGTATGCCACAAGACAAGAAATGATTAACTGATGCATAGCAAGGCATGGCAGATTCATGGTCATTCTAAAAAGGGAATTGTAGAACTTTATCACAAAGTCACAGCTGCATCTCTGAGTGATGATCTAACAGTGTTGATTTGTGCAGCTTTCCATTGTCTCTCTGTAAACCCCTTGAATCAAAGGCTGTGTCCTTGTGATTATAAATAATAATAGAAAACCACAATGTGGTGATGTGATATCAAGGAACAAGAATGGAATGGAATAGTCCATCAGGAGAAAACACCAAAGATATTTTGAAGGAAGAGCTCTTTCCTGCTCAGTGGGAAGAAACTGGATGGCTGCAGCACTTTCCATTCTTCTGATCTTCGTAGCAGCAGAAAATGTCTGTGGATGCAATGCCTAAATATGTTGCATTTGCATACAAATAGCATATAAATGCGTATAAATATAGAGTTTCAGTTAAACTGCAAATAATTCTGTCTGTATTGTATTTTCAACTACACAGAAATTGTGTTAGTAGTCAAGTAATTTCCTATTACTGTCTGCTGAAGAACAATAATTCAGGTTTAACCTTTTTTGGGCTAGTGACATAATAAACAGAAGTTTGCCCCATACCTTTACAGGGCTTAAAAATAAATGGAAAAATTAAAGTTTAATATGCTGGAGAAAAGGTCCAATCATTCCCTGGGGATATTTTTAAAATCAGACAAAAAGGGAGAGCTCATCTGTTCAGCTCTTCATAATGTGCTTTTTTTGTTAATTTAAAAGTATTTCTTCTAAAGAAAATGATTCAGGTTATACATACCAATGAATTTATTCGCCACTAAACAGACAGACTTACATTTATTCTGGTACCAACTGTTGTAATGTAACAACACATTATCAGGTCTGTCATTTGGTTGCAATATTCTGCAGTGGAATCAGTCATATAGGAAAAGCAGTAAGCACATTTATGCAAAAAAAAAATAGAAAAAAGTTTTAGCATAAGAGTTCCATTATTTCAGACAACTTAATGGGTTTTATCCAAGTGTGAATACAGCTTTATTCTAAATGCTATGAAGAAAAAACCTGGCTAATGTCACTCTGCTCCATGATAATGCTTTATGAAATGCTCCAAACTATGCATGTCTGATACCACATCTTACAGAGCATATCGTGTTTCAGTGCACAGCTGCTGTTTGGACTCTGATGTGGGCGAGAGTAATGAAATGGTCAGTTTCTAAACCCAGTCTGCTTCCTCATAGACTTGGGAATAAAACAGCAAATAGTAGCAATGATCTCATTAGCTAAGCCCCAAATGCAACTTCTGAAGAGAAGAAGTTGAGATGATGAGTGTGCCATACCAAGATTAAAAGAAAATGTTCTTTAGGGCTTAATTATATTTCAGTGATGGTAACATCCTTCTTGAAAAGCACAATTCAACCTGCTTTCAAGACCACATATTTTTCAGGGCTGTATGTCTTGTTGTTTCTGCTGTTTAGAATGTGCTCCTAAACAGCAGAGAAAGGCAATATAAAACCACATTTTGCACTCATTACAAAGATAAGACTGAGCAAGAAAAGCATACAGGCACTGGACTGTTGGTATTGGTGTTATCAAAGTCAGATTGTAAAATGACAATGGCTGAACTAATAAGAATAATTAAAAAAGCTTAATTGCCCTGAGTTTCATTGCGTTGCAGACCTAAAATGGATAAATAAATGAATATGTATGAATGAAGTGGAAATGTGTTGTTTTGTAATGAGATATCACTCAGAATAAATGTAAACATTGCTTTTTATTAGATGTTGTACAAGCCATTTTTTGCAGTGGAGATTGTTGATATGAGTTAGTGTAAGTTAATTGTGTGTACATGAATGTGGCTACTGACAGTGATATAAATGAACAATTTAGACCCTGTAAGTGGCTAACTGGTAATCTAGTCTCTTGCCATAAGATAATGAATGCATGGTCATAAATAAATTACACCAGAAGTGACTATAGTTCATATTTTTATTAATATTTGATCCAAGCTCTGTCATTGCTATTTCCAGTTGATGAGCAGTGTTTGTTGGCTCTCTACCAACTGTTGTTAAGCCACACAACAAAGCTATTTATGCATTCAGCTGCTCAGCCTCAAATCCAATGGGGGGCAAAGTTGGCCTCAAGCTCTATTCACACAGCCTGAATTATGCACCGAGTGTAACAGGTTTCCATTGTTGTGTCCATCCTCTACTTAGGTCGCAGCAAAAAGAAGGAGCGTTGCCTGAATGAGGAGTTGTACCCACTGGAGGAGATGGAGACTTGTCCCTGTGAGGAGTTTTTATCTCAGCCATATGGGAACTGGTCTGCGTGCATCCTTCCAGATCCTTCAGTTCCTGGGTCACTGCAGGGTTGGATGAGCCACCGGGAGGTTAAAGAGTGTGGCCAAGGTCTCCGCTACAGAGCAGTAGCCTGCATTAACCAGCAGGGACACCTGGTTAACCCTATGCTCTGCACAGACTCTGGTATGATTACCTGAAATACAATGCTCAGATTATAGATTTTTAACCAAGTTTACTGAAAAAAATCTGCATTTTGCTTCTTGCCAGTAATTGGATCTGACATTATGTCCCTTGAAGCCCATTTTTAACTTGATCAAATAGATTAAATGCAGCACGACTCAGTTTTGCAAAACTTGACAAACTGCTGCACATGTTTGGGGTACAATGACAAAAGGATAACCAGGACTAGCCATTATACTAGATATTGTATATATTACCCTAGTCTTTGTTACACTATGTATATATATATATATATATATATATATATATATATATATAGATATATATATATATATATATATATATATATATATAT
>JAOXYM010000013.1:21715161-21752287 GCA_028567055.1 Leptatherina wallacei
GCCAAGATTTAAATGATATATCAGAGAATTGTTTAAGATTGGGAATAAAGTGCATAATATGTCTCCTTTAATAAAACATGAGGTAATAATTTGTTCATAAATATTTGTAAAAAGCAAAAGCAGTCACCTTTTTCCAAAGTTCTTCATGATAAACTCCCCTTCAAAATGCACACAGAAGTTATTAAATGCTCATTCATTACTAATATGCAAGAGGACTTGGTCAATTCAACCAGATAGACATTTTTCGTCTTTTAGTTGTTGGACCTTTGAATGTAAACATACTAACAATCATCTTCCAAACAGTTTGTTCTCTTTGGAATATTATTCATTTTAGGAAACAACCATTTCTGTCATTTCTCTTGCCAAAAACAGTGGATCAGTTTTTCCAGCTCATGTTTCAGTTTGGTTTAGTTAAATACTTTAACCCCTTAAAATCCTAATTTTTTTTCCCAAAATGAGTTTATATGGATAAAATACTTGTAGTGGACCAACTATATTACTGGACCCTTGCTGATGTAACAGGACCGTTGCAGTATCATCTGCTACTGGAGTACAGTATGGCTTCAAAGATAAATTGCATTGGTGACAGGTCAGAAATAAGTGTTTACTATGAGTCTAAAGTTATGATGGTAGCCTGGAATAGTATACATCATTCAAATCTCAAGAATCTTTGCTTTCCAATAGTGTATAACATATGTAGGTACTTGGACGGTAGAATGAGTAAAATACATATTTATTTGTCATGTCCCAACCACGGGACATCTGGTACCAACCAGGGAGAAAAACAAATTGTCGAGACTTTTAAGAAATAAAAAACCCAATCCTGCCTGAGGAGGAAAAAATGTAATCCATTCAGATCCAGAAACTTTTAGACACATTTTCAAACTCAAAGAGGTGCTCAGTTTTGATGGCTCATGAAGAGTTTAACAGCTGCATCTGTTGTTCTGCTAGGTGTGTGAAGAAGGGAACGATGAGTGGGGAGGATGGCGGAGTGGACAATAGTCTGTGTGATCAGGAGGAAATGCCACTCAGAGCCCAGGTCTGCCATCTGGCCTGCCCAAATGACTGTGTCATGTCACCCTGGGGCCCTTGGAGTGACTGCCCTTTGGTAAGAAGCAAAGCATTTTTACCTGTTTTCTGAGCTGACAGATCGTGAGCTAGAACAGTAAGTTGACCAACTTTTCTGTGATCATCATCCATAAAAAATGTATATGCATTTCAAATAATTTCAGTGTTTATAGGAGTTTATTGCCAACCATGTCAGTTTTTGCCTCTACCAGATCATACACTTTAATACACTCTCACACCAGAATGCGAGAGACTGCATCACAGTTAGTTTACAAAGGAAAACATGTATATTTTTTCAAACATGTTACATGTCAACATTTCATACTATCATACATTTTTAAATTGCAACTTTTTCAAGCCTCCAAAGCTGTTTCATGCCTTTCATTTATTTGCAAATATGTTTTCATTTTGTGTAAAACTGTTAAATACAAAATTGGACAAGTTGAAATGTTCCAAAACACCTGTAAGGAGGTTGGAGGAGTGAACTGTGGTGCCATGTCATAGACTGTCCCACGAGACAACCAAGTACATGATTACTGGGAGGACATTACTCAAGTTAAAAGTTGGTATATGTCACCTGAACATGTACTCATACAAAACAATAGGCAATGAAAAACATTACCATTTATTATTTTGGACATCTGAACAAATGTTCATAGCTAAAAGCTCACTTTAATTTCTATAAAATTTAAAAAGAGGCCACCTTAACTTTTGACAAGTAATACACATGTTAAGTGTCAGCTCCCTGAAAAATAAATACTTTTCATAATATATAAATATTTGTGTGAATTGTATGAATATAAAATGACAAACATTAGCTGCCAACAAACTTACGAATGCTAAAATATGCTTTCCGACCTCATCTAAAATCATGTTTGTATTATTAAAAATTTATGTTTTGTATGATCATAATTTCCACAATGCAAATATCTGATACTGTTTAAAATTCATCAGCTTTCACACTTTGAAAACTGACTTCCTTTCAGTATTTATACAACTTCATCTTTTTGTTCTTGGAAAAAAAGCCTCTTTCATGAATTGTATCAAAAATAATCTAAAACATAAGCATATACTGTTATATGATAAATAGCACGCGTTTACTTCATTTTATTATATTATTAGGTTATTGTGACTCATCTGTGAGACTGTCACACTTTGACACTTTGTGCGCAATTTGGGGAGAGAAAATAAATTACATTCACTAATCTGTTTCATTTTCCATTGATTTCAGCTTGAACAACGTTGCTGCCTGTGTTTGTAGCCACAGGCTAGTGGCCACATGACCAAGTAGCCGTGTTATAGGTTTTCTGTCAGCCAGAACAGTTCACTGAACTGGAACATTGGAATCAGAGAAAGAGCAG
This sequence comes from Leptatherina wallacei, assembly GCA_028567055.1. Lineage (NCBI taxonomy): Eukaryota > Metazoa > Chordata > Actinopteri > Atheriniformes > Atherinidae > Leptatherina > Leptatherina wallacei. The sequence goes on from JAOXYM010000013.1 coordinate 21,717,591, forward strand.
AATGTAGGGGGAAAAAGAGCCATAGATCACTTAATTAGTCTGACTTCTCTCCACCGACATTTTATTGCATTCAATCTTTCAGTCTACAACTTTTGGAAGCACTATTTAAAACTAAGCTAAATTTGAAACAAATTGTAGTGCATCAGGGAGTGAGATATTAATGAGGCTGATCAATTGAAAGATAATAAAGAACAGCTGTTGCAGAAAAACATTTTTAGCATGAAAGATTTTGCTTCAACTATAAATCTGTTTCATTTTTTTTTATATGTGGAATCTTAATCTCATACATCTTGGGAACCTGGAAGCATTGATGCTCAAAGCTTGCTAATTATGTTGTGCCTTTTGTTCTATTCTTGTCAGTAATAATGACTCAAGAATCTGAACATACTGCATATATTTTAAGGTGAATTGTTTCCAATCATTTAGCTGCATAATGCTAGCACAGGTTAGATAACAAACTTTAATTAAAAAAAAATCTTAAAAGTACATTGGATAATACTAAAATAAGCAGATTCTTTCTGAGCATTATATCTGTCAATTGTAATTGGATATAATTTTGTAACCCTCACTTAACTGAAATGAAGGTATTGTGATGCACAAAGCTTCAAAAGTTCATCTCATCACATATACATGTACACATGTGAATGAGTGGTATATTAGGATCTAAAAGTGGTACTTTGATGAAGGAGAGCATACTGAATAACTACCCTGTGATGTTTCCCTTCACTGTCATTGCACATTCACAACATCATGGAATGATGCCAGGTGATGTTACTACCTCAGTCTTGTTTCATTTAAGCCAAAGCCAATAAAAATGCAATTATGGGGAACTGTGGCTGGAAGACACTTTTAAACAGAAATAAATCACACAGCATAAACAGTAACCCCTGAGCGGTTATGTGATTATGGCAAAATCTAAAAAACAGTTTTATCTCCTCATTTTTTTCATTGCATGTGGCAAACTAACAGTCCAGCAGACATGCAAAATTCTCACTTCATTTTTTTTATGTATGTTCTATCAACCCTGTCTGGGTTAAGCAGGTTTAGTGGATCACTGACAGTGATTTTTTCCAAAATTTTATAGGCCTTTTTTGAACAGGTTCCACTAATTCATCCAATGAACTGAACCAAAATGAAATGATGGATAAAAAGCTGTCTGAACCTTGAAGATGTGAAACCATAATATTTAACATTACTTTTGTATTTGCTTTGGGAAGAAAACAGAAAATAAAATAATTTATGCCTACTTTCTATGGGAAAGGCAACACTTTGTCCAGGTCAGTCAACAGAGAAAAATGTTGCCATCTAATGTTTCTACAAAGAAAAGGGATGAATAGCCTAAATGTTTTGCGGCCAGATAATGCAGCATACGCCTTCAAGGCATTATTGCGTTATGCCTGGTAAGGAATATGAAGGATTTTGAAAGTTTTAGACAATTTTAAGCCAAAGCACCCTTTTTTTTTAGCATTAACCTAATTGTTTTGTAAATCTAAATCTAACTATATATGGAGTGAAAAGTAAAAAAAAAAGCCCAGTCTCACCAGATATTGTACAATATGAATGTTTTTCCACATGTACATTATGTAGTAATTTCACAATCTAGTCTTTAAAATCGAGAAATAACACTTTTTTAGACAGTTGTTAGTGACTGTAGCACCGAACAATGTGACAGTAACTGCAAACAATGAATAGAAAACTTTTTTTTCTGATATTTTCTAATACTAACCTTATATTCTTTGATAATGTAAACTATTTTCATTCATTCTAAACCCAACCATAAAAAGTAGGTATTGGAGATTTTTTTAATTTTTACTGCAGTTTTTTGTGACCAACCGTAGGCATTTTACAGTTTGTCCTGGCATTAATCACACAGTAAGTCACATGGATGTTACCCCCAAAATGACTCGTCTGATAATGAATATGAATTTCAGCTCTGCAGCTAGAATTCTCCCCTGCATTTAGTCCTAATTTCAAACAACAGTGAATTTCAGCGTATACCTGCTGTGTCCTCAAACAAACAACATTTTCAAATAAACATGATAATAATCAAACTATTTCCTCCTGAACACGTACATAGGTCTTATTTCACCTGAATGTGAAAAAAATCTTAATGACTTCATGATTGGTTACAATTATGACAGTGGGTGTTTTTATCAGTGATGGAGGAAGACATATGGGAAGGATTTCAGAACCTATGGTAACTCAGCTTGGATTTAAAAATTCACAGACTTTGATTTTTTTGGTATATTTGATTTTGGGGCTTTTCTTTATCTTAAGTAGCTATTTATCTTTTAGTCCCAAGTTCAGATAGCATGTTTTAGCCCTCAGACTGCTGGACTACATAGTATGTTGCATGTAGCATATAAATGTGTGTGTGTAGCTTTGTGACTGGCAGCATGAACACATTTGCCGTACAATGACTGCTACTGATTTATGAGCCTTGCACCGAGGTCCCTCATTAGGAGGTGACAGTGATTGAGGTGTGTGTCCTGGTGCATCAGGTGCAAAGGGACAAATGCAGTTCAATGCAAAGACCTTTATCTCTATCCTCTTCAATCAGAGGCTCACAAATGATCTGAATGTACACTTCCTCTGGCCACAGATTTCTATTCTCACATAATGTGGCTGTCTCTGCTTGACAACTGCTTGACATTCACCTGGGGAATGATTTAAAGCATCTCAGAGAAGTTTCAGAATTTTACAACCATGTGCTTCTAACTTGATTTGAAGTATGCCGATCTTTGTTATGCCCGATTGAAACTACCCTTGAGCACCCAGTGACTGAGATACTGCAGTTAACAAAAACTGGTTTCCAGCACATTTTCTTTTTTAGAGCAAAGAGCTCTAACAGGACATATTTGTACAGGTGATAGTGAATCTGCACGATCACAGGACAGTATTCCTTCATCATATTATTATACCAGGTTACAACAAAATATAAACAGAACTGAAAGAATTAAGGGTTTTATATGAGGAGCTTATGTTAGGGTAAGGAAGTATCATGGCCACAGGGAAGAATTATGGGGCATTGATAACCTTTAATACAGTAGCTTGTATTTGTCTATAGTGTTTTCCAGACATTCAATAAAAGGCTCAAAGTCAAATGGTTCCTTTAGAGTTTACATTGATGTTTCCCCTCTCACCTGGCTGCCTCTGTGTTTTTCCTATAATGTCTAGCTGACTTTAAATATGGCAAGCATTTTCCTTGATTCTAATACTGACACTTTCAGTTCACCTAATTATAAGATGGCAGGATTAATTTAATTTCCAAGTAATTTCCAGTCAAGAGGAATAATGAGAAATGTTTGCCTTGTGTTGGTCCACGAGAAAGACAACAGGAAGAGTACCTATAGGAACTGACTGAAGTTCCCATGCTTGTTTGCTCCATTGCATAGTTGTAAAGACTGTTATTACACAAGCTTAGGAATTGTTAAGAAATTAAAAAGGATTTCCTAATTAGCCATTTAAAATTACAGAATGATAATGCATGTTATGACTATTTATTTAGATTTTTTGTAATTTTTTATAACGGCATATAAAGGAGACAACTCTGATGCCAGTTGTATTCATCCTTCAACCCTTGTTTTCTAAATGTTGTGCAGCAATGTGACCAAGGAACAGCAAGGAACAGAAGCAGACAGACCATCCGCCTCCCAGGTCCAGACAATACAGCCTGTCCAGAGCTGGTCCAGTCAGAGCCTTGTGTTCTCAACAATACCTGTTTTACCTACCAGTATACAGTCTCAGGTAGGATTATCAACACATAACAGCTGGGCAGAAACTGTTATTTATTTTTCATAAGAAAGTACCAACCCTCATCTGGATGCTCATTCTGTTTTTGAAAAGTATATCTCCTACTCCTTGCTATTTCCCATGCCATGTGGTCTCCATGAATTATGACTCCATTATGTTTTCTATCAGCACCACACAACCACCCTGACCAGAACACCCCTCTGTTTTTAATGGAGATCTAATCAATCTCACATTATAAATACTCTGGACTCTGGCTAGAGAGAAAATTATCCTAAAGAAATAAATAAAAAGACAAGCATGGCATTGCTTAGATATTTAAAGAGGGCATATTATGCTAAATCCATTTTGTCATGGTTATTTTAATACAATTATGTGTCCCCAGTGTGTCCAGAGACCCGGGGTGTATGAGAAAAGACTATCCCCTCATTTTCTTCCCTTTCTTCATAGATCAGAGTGTGCCTATGAATTAATCATTTAGGGTTTCAGCCCCTTGTGACGCCTCGAAGGGATAAGCACTGCATGGCTTAACAGACACCTCTAGTATCCACCTCCTGGCATTCCAAATAAGCAGATCCCTTGCAGTCCATCTTTGTTTTATTCTTGCTAAAACCACCAAAGAATGTGCCAAATGCTAAATGTGTTAGCCACAAGCAGATGCTGTTTTGATTGCTGCAACTGTCATAGATAAGATAATTTATTATCACCAAGTTTGAGTCATTTTCTTTTAACCTGTGAAGTTTCTTGCAAATACTGATTGATAGAATCTATATTTTTGGGAGGTGAAGCTTTCTACTTGAAGTGTATTTAAGGCTTATGCTTAGACCGACCTTCTCTCTCCAATGAGTTTTCGTCCTTGCGCACAGGTCAGAACAAGAAATCAAATCAAAATGGCACTATTAATAGGGTTTCTGTTAGTTCTCTGCTAACAATGTCCAAGACTAAGAGTGAAAAAAAAATTAACAAAGAGTGAGAAAAAGGCATCTTAGAATGTGCTGTATATATTTTCAAATCTTAACCTGAGCCTGTTCTTCTGTTCATATCTAATCTAACACAGAAAATAAATTAGTGTAAACCTACTTAACAGATTATTCATTAATAAAAATTCACTTTTAATTTAGTCAATATCTTATATGATTTCATGTCATTATTCCTGTCTTAACTGAAGCTGTGGTGCTTTTTATATTTTCAAAACGTCTCCATTCAACCCTTTCCTCTTATAAATGAGGTGTAAGGTTTTTGTCCACTTATTATGAGTTCTTAGATTTATTTTGGAAAAAAAAATCTTGATCTTAGACCATTTGAGATTTGAAACTGTTGTATCTGTGTTTGCAGGCTGGAGTACCTGCCAGCTCAGTGAAAATGCCATCTGCGGTCAAGGTTCACGGGTGCGCCTCTTGGACTGTGTACGGAGCGATGGCAAGATTGTGGACTTACAGAAGTGTGAGCAGGTAATGACTGTAATGACCTTTAAATCATATTATTTTTTACTGTTACAAACCTGCACATATATGCTTAAATGTACACTCACCAACGGCTTTATGACGTACACCTTTCTAATAGTGGGTTGGACTCTGCCTACAGAACTTCCTTAACTCTTCATGGCATAGAACTAAGTTCAACTAAGTGCTGGAAACATTTCTCAGAGATTTTGCTCCGACATGATAGCATCACACAGTTGCCGCACATCCATGATGAGAATCTTTGGTTCCATCACATCAGGAGTGCTCTGCTAGATTGAGATCTGGTGACTGTGGAGGCCATAGGAGTGCAGTAAACTCATTTGAGATGATTTGAGCTTTGTGACATGGCACATTATCTTGCTGGAGTAGCCATCAGAAGATGGGTACACTATGGTCACAAACGAAAGGATATGGTCTGCAACTATTCTCAGGTTGGTTTCGGTGATTGCTTAGTTGGTACTAAAGGGCCCAACCTGTGCCAAGAAAATAGCCCAACACCATTACACCACAACCGCCAGCCTAAGGCAGGATGGATCTGTGCTTTTATGTTATTTACACCTAATTCTGACCCTACCATTTGAATTTGTTTGGTCAAGATTAAATTCCACACAGTGAGGTATAATAAAAAAAATACCCAAACATGTTTTTTTACCTGCTGTAGTTCCCAACATTTTTCATTTTACAGGTATTTTTTTTTTCAAAAGGTAGGAAAGTATCCTCTGTATTTAGCTCCCTGAGTTAACTGACTTGTGCTTTTTGCATTATGAGTTTCTATACTGCGCCCAACTGTTCCATAGACTCCATGCAAAATGACAGGATTCTTATAGAGAAAACTAAAAATGAGTGTAAATCACCCTTATGTCCATATTTGTTATTCCAGAAACACTTATTTGTCCCGTAATTGTGTAGGAGTGCCTTTTGTTGCTCATGATGACAAAACCATGCCAATACAAGTTACCTTTTTTCCTCTAAATGGCAACAGTTTGAGATAAAGTTGTAATGCATTTTCAGTCTGACTAGAATAGAATGTTAGATTTAACAACAGCGTAGATCTCAATGCTGATCGGCATGCTTCTTTCATATCTGCTTTATTTACACAAACTTTGATAGATTCAGTTTGGACTTTTTAGGAATATGAAACAGACGAGGGATGGGGAGTCTCAGCAATCCCACTGCAATCGCAGAGTCTCTTTCATGTTTGGTGTTGTGAAAATACAGAGGAAAGATTTTTACTCTTGGCGACTTTTGAAAGAAACAATAAAACATTTTCTATCTCAGAAACATAATATAGAAAAAAAATTAATTTTCAGATCATTGGTGCTTTGCTAGTTCATGTGAGAAAGTAATTAAAGTATATGGATCCACCTGTTGTAATTGAAGAATTTACAAGTTTGATTTTCCAAGCAGAGATATTTATGGTTAATCCAGCACCGTGGCTCCTGCTCTGCTCCCATTGTTTGTATTTTTTTGAAAGCCCACTTGTCCACTCTGCTGAAGTGTAAATGTTATTTCTTATCTCCTAACTAATGTTCCAAGAGGTACTTTGCCTGTAGATCAAGCCTGGCTTAATATAATTGTTTTATTTTAGTTGTGAAAAGACAAATGGTGGTCTTGAGAAGGCCCGCAGTAACGTTTCATTTAATGATGTAGCAAAGACGTTTTCTAACTGAATCTTTTAAGCCCTCGTAAATCTTGAATTATGTCAACGGCAATGGTATAATGTTGCTTTTGGGTTGATAACATCCTTTTGTACATTACATAATAATGTGATTTGTTTTCTCATATGAAAATGTACAAGTACAGAAAAACATTTTAAATTGTAATAGTATTATTATTGGACTTTGCTCATCTATTTTCCTGAAATGAACTGCAGCTTATTTGAAATATGAAAATGGAGTAGTTCCCTTTTTCTTTTTCCTGGCAATGTTTAGCTGGCCCTCCTCTCAGCTCTGCTCTGGTTTCCTACAGTTTGCTTTGACCAACAAGTGGTGGCTGATAGAGAGCTGCGGGGTTGACTGCCCTGTCAACTGTATCCTCTCTGATTGGTCGTCGTGGGCGGAATGCTCACACACCTGTGGGAGCCAAGGTAAACATTATGAACAAACTATTTCAACGTAATAGAAATGAGAACCTGTTGAACACACACTAAATGAGCCACATATTCAGCGCCTCATTATTCCAGCTACTCAAACATTCACCAAGATGTTGAACTGTGCATGAATACATTTAAATGCATTGAAATATTTACTAGCGTGTGTAATTCCACAGCCTTATTATGCAGGAAAACTCTAACTCTAAATCCTTTTTTTTTTTTTTTTTTTTGGGGGGGGGGTCAATAATGTATGAATTAATATTCTAAGTTTGTTATTATAATGTATGTATCACAGTTTTTTAATAACTTGGAAAACTTGTTCTGTGATGTTTATGTTTTAAGAATAGGGGTTAATTTAAGCTTATTTTCATGGAGCTCACCTATACGTGCATAAATGAATAAATAATTTAGTATTCCTAAATATGCATGATGGGAAAAATGCACTTAGTAATCACCAACCTGTGGATAGCTCTGAATCACTCCCAATGAGTCACGTCATAACCTCATCCAGTACACAAAAGCTAATGATTTAACCTGGATGCATATATTGTTTCTTTGGCTTCCCAAAGTCAATCTCCCCAAGAGAAAGCTTGTTATCCCGCTAATTAAACAGTCTCTGCTCTGTCTCCTTAAGTTCATTAATTTTAATTTGTCGTTGGCTGTCTGTCAACTGACAGATAACCCCTCATTCCAATAAGCTCACACTTGCAGAGGCTTTCAACTGGAGCTAGAAACTCAGAGACACTCTCCCTGTGTCTCTCACAGCCCTGTCAGAGTAGCTATGACTCTCTTCCACTTTCACAGTACATTCTCACATAGTGAAACACATCTGTCGGCATTGATGAGGGATTTGTGTCATATCTCTGTCAAATAACGAAGGATCTTGTTTTGTCAGGATGCCATGAGAGCATTAATGTTTTTGGTTAGATTTTTTTGAAAAAGGCATAGTTGAGCTCCTTTCCACTGTTTTGCCTGGGGCTTACAGGGTTCTCCCCTGGTGAAATACACTCAAACAGAACTTCTGCGTGTTGGATGGCCAATGGAGGTCATGTCTTCACACAGCCTCACAGTTTGCCGAGCCGCTCTGCAGCACAGAGTGCAGCTCTGTGGCCGTTCACCAAACATTTCCTTTCACACATTATTAATGGCTGACTTGATCGTGTCGGAAACGGCTACATCTGAGCATAAAGTAGCTCAATCACACATGAAGGTGCACTAATTCCTCTTTGGCTGGCGTGGAAAATCCTGAAATATTTTCCTCATGACATACGTCTTATCAACTTTTCTTTGACAAAGCTCCATGTGCACTGATGCGTTTATGTTTAAGTTTTCTTTAATTTCATACATTTACAGACAAAGAATGTTCTCAGTTTCAACACTTATGTTGCAACCTTTTAAATGTGCTCAAGCTTATCTAAGTTTTTTTCTAAATGATGTGCCGGCTTCCATGTCATGTAGGTCAGTCGGTTCGGACCCGGAGAGTCCTGCAGGAGGCTCACGAGGAGGGTCGTCCCTGCCCCAGCCAGCTCACCCAAACCAGACCATGTCCCATAAGGCCTTGTTATATGTGGCTGCTGAGTGACTGGTCCCCATGCACTGTAGAGGTATGACCTGCATTGAGAATACATTGTACATATTATAACTTAGTGACAACCCCTTTTGTTTGTGAGGGGTCCAAGGTGTGCCAGTATCCTAAAGTCGCTGTTGCCGCTTGTGCTGATTCTACAGCAGCCGGCAACAGTCGCTCTTCGATGTTATCCCACTCCCTTGGGACGGCATAGACCAGCATATTCTGATTCCACATCCGAGTTCCTGTCATCAGATAGTATGTTGCTTATATTTCAAATGTTACAAACAACAACTCAGTGGAATGATGCACTTAGATAGCTGTCCACTCTTGGCTTGTGATCAGACTTAATGTAGCTACTTGTTTCAAATGAGCAAACTTTTTTGACAGTAGAATGAAATAAAATGTGCTTTAATTGAAATTAATATAACTGCAATTTCTGAGGTTCACTGTCTTGAATGCTCTGATTGTTAAATAAATACTTATTTAAACATCAATAGTTACACAATATTGATCTGACAGTCTAATTACCCCAGAGTGGAAAACAAATGAATTAATCCTCATTGCAGAAAAATAGTTTGTGATGTTTAAGTACAAGTGGCATATTATCTAAAAGCAGTGCCTCGCCAAAGAATATGTCACTTACACACCAGGAGTGACATATTCACTTTCTTCACTGCCAGAATGGTAAACGGTAGGTATTCCATCAACACATATTTTCCACCTGAAGGTGCTGCTTGGCTGATTAGTATATAAATTATATAATTTCATTACTAATACTCTTGTAAAACTGAAGCCTGTATTTCATTTTTCAATTTTTTTTTTGCATTATAAGAAAGATGCGCTTGAAATCAAATAGAGGGGGGGGGGTAATCTATTATGTTTATTTTTTGATATAATAAAAAGAAAATAAAAGGAAAGAAAGAAAAACAGAGGAAATTGCAATAAATATAATAGAAGTCCATACTCAATAACAAATAATAACATAATTCAGACATTTTTCTTTATTCTTTGTGGTTTGAAAAAAAGAAGTAAGAAGTTTCCAAGACCCCGGGATACTGGTTGGTCCGGGGGGAATTAGATTATATATGAATAGTGCTGTTTTAAGGTGTTGCTCACAAATCTTTTTTTTCTTTTCTTTTTTTTCATGTCTATTGGATCTGTTTTTGTTTGTGTGTGTATGTGTCCCATACTTAATGTTTTTGTTTTATATATGTCCCGTACTTCAACACAGTAATGCATGGGATTATGAAGGAACCATAAGGTGAATAATGAAGCTTGATTAAGAAGATTTTTGGCTCTGTGTAATACTGTAATTAGTTTAAAAAGCCTGTAATGTATTATGATTTACATGTGAATTTGTTGTTTTTTATAATCTCAAGAAATTTTGTGGTACTCTTTGTACCTCAGTGTTCCATCACACTGCCGCTGCCCTTTGCAGGTATCACAGTTTGTGGACACATTTGTAATCTTTTTTTTTTTTCCTCCATTTTCGCTGAAAAAGTTTTCTATTTCGGCGAGCTGTAAGGACACTTGGCATGCACTGGATGGATACAGATATTCAGTTTATTTTTAGGTTGGTGTATACTGTGAGTGCAATGTCAAAACCTTCAGCTCCAGCCTCTTGAGGTTGTCCAATGTTTATAGTGAGATGTATCTAGGATTCACTTTCTGCCATAAATAATCAGATATCTTCTTTTCAACCACAGCTTTTTATTTCAATTTTTTTTTTTTTTTTTAGATATTCAGTTATTTTACTACAACTTTATTCATGAATACCTCTGGAGTTTTGCTTCTAAATTGTTTTATTTTTGCACAGTGCATCAGGCTTTTTATTAATTAATAAACCATCAGATGAAGAATGTTCTCATATGTTTGGCTGTGCAGAGAAAATGAATAGATAGATACTTTTATTGATCCCAAACTTAGAAATTAGGAGTTATAGCAGCAAGTGTAAGAGTTTAATTTAAGAGCTGATATGTAGCCATTTCCCATTGTTTTCTTGATAATAACCTAAATCACTAAAGATTTTACATCAACAGTGCTCTTACACATTCAGTGGTGTGTTTTTTAGGGGGCGGGGGTGGTGGACAGATGATTTGCCTTTGAGCAATCCAGAGCAGTGTTCTTGAAAAGTTTTCTTGGCCTTAGAAACTCAGCTGACCCCTGTGGTTTTTGTCATTACTTTAATATGTTATGAACTGAGGATGCAGCTACTTGAAAAAAGCTTTGCTATCTCCTTTCAGGCTTTGTCTCCTTTATGGGCATCAATTAATTTAATTTCAGTGTTACAAAGCTGCTTATAGAAGCCCTAAGCTGCTGACTGGAGTTTCAGGGTTTAAGAAGTCAGTCTCATCAGCTTCATTTAATTTGTTAATGCTGCCATTCCTTTCACAACACCTAAAATGTTGTGTACTTATTGTCTATTCTTCCTGTTAATGTGTTTTCAGGCATAAGGCAGCACAGGGTCATAGTTGTCACATGTTCAGTGACAAAATCGTCCACGTGTTCTTTATTGACAGGTTGGGTCTACAGGCAGGCCTGTACAGTCCTCAAATCTTCTTGTTCCTCAGCCATGCCTTTGCAACGTGTGCAGAGTATCATTTAAATTTTTCTTGATGAAAAATGCATGGATGTTCCTGGAAAAGATGCAGTCTTCAAGGCAGCATTTGCTGAGATGAGAATGCTGCCATAATCTGAAACCGAAAGAAAAAAATTTGAAACCTTGAAAGTCAGTGTTTGAAAATGTAAAACCTGAAATAAAGTTTTGTAAGTCTGAAAATAAGTTTTCAAACCTTGAAAAGTATTTTGAAAGTCTGAAAAAAAGTTTGAATCTCTGCAAACATAATTTTGTACTTGAATTTTTATTTTCATAAGTTCAACATGCATATTACAGAGTTTCAGCCTCACATTTTCAGAGATTCAAACCTTTTATTGCACCCTTGCTGTTTTTAATTATACATTGTCAGAGTTTCAAATATGGCATTGTTGTCCCACCACATTAATTTGTAAAAAACTTTTGATACCTTCTAATATAAGATCTGAAAACTGTTGTGTGTATGTTTGCAAAAAAGTTTTGAAACCTTGAAACTTGAGTTTTAAAATGTTAAAAAAACAACAACTCAGGCTGTTTTCGCCCTCACGTTTTCAGAGTTTCAAATGTGTCACTGTTCTCCCACTGCATTAGGTTTGCAATAAAAGTGAATGGTGTAATGCTGCAGGTTTGCAGGGATTCAATTTTATTTTGAAATCTGAGCAGATTTACTTTTATATCCGCTTTTCGGAGTTCCGTCCACACCGCTGCAAGGTTGCGATCAGGTGATTTTTGGCAACGTTCTCTCGCCGCTTCAGTTTGAAACTCTGATACTCCCACTCTGAAAACCTTGAAGAAAAAAAAAACCTGCTCTGGGAGGAGGGACATCTGCCTCTTCTGACCAGTCGTTTCTCTGGGGGAAGTATTAGTCCAATTACATATAAGGTCAGGCGGGACTAACAGCACCATGCGCCAATGACTGACAGAATGTGCGGTTCTTGTCACTGATGGTGGTCTTGTGTTGAGCTGTGTATTTTTTTGTCAAGATCTGTTTCCCCTGTAGCGCCTCCTACTCCAAGTGTGGACTGAAGCGCGCTCTCGCCAAAAACCCGTTCCCGAAGTACTGCGCTCCTACCACGACTACAGAAAGAATGACGGTCAAAAAGCCGCTTCCCAAGATGTGTGCAGTCTGTCAGTCTTTTGTCTTAACAGGGAGAACACATCCTGATAAACTCTGAGCGCATCAATCAGTGTTAAATACCATGAAACACTTCGTTCTAGATAAAACAAAAAGAAACAAATAAAGCAAAATGTATATCAGTGCCTTTTATTCATGCATCACAAATAAATACAGTGACCATGTATTTGACTTTGTGTCATCAGGAGATCAGTTTATTTTTTTGGACCGCATTCACACCAGCTCTTTTGAATCAAATCCCAGTCCGTTTGCTCGTAAAGTCTGCTTTGTTTGGGGAATTGTGAAAGTACAAACAAACCCTGATTTGAATGAAAGAATCAGACACTGGTCCACTTATAAATGTATATCTCAGTCCACTTCAAGTGAACCAAATACAGTTACAATACAATAAGTTATTAAAAAGTCTGGTTTCTTCAAATACGTGAAGTGTGAAAGCAAACTCACACCTGAAAAATGTTGGAGTCCCAAACTTAACTGAGTCACCTATCATACCGAGTCTTGTGAACTATCCTGGTGTTAATGCACTGCTAACCTTTATTGTTTTCAGTTGTTGTTCTCAGCAACAGAAAACATAAAGTTTTCGTTAAAGTCCCCCATGGAGGTTTTATTTTCAGGGATACTGTAGAGCGTTGTTTTTCTGAGATGGTCCCTGGTATGTTTACACATATGCACACAAACATGCATCATATGTATCAGTGTTTTCACACTTTTTCAATAGATTAGGCAGAGCTGTAACGAATGAAGCATAGAAACTATGGCCGCCAAAAGCAGACGTTTTTGCAGCTGTTCATAGATAGAAATTTTCACCATGGTTGTTACACTATGTTCACACTGCAGATCTTGATGCTCAAATCTGATTTTTTTTGCTGAATTCCGATCTTTTAGCGTAGTGCCTTCATCATGCAGAAGAGTGAATGGTATTTGGCCCTGAAGAGACACGCATGCACAGATGCACAGAGGAAAACACATCATGCACTGTGTAGCATTGACTGATGAAATATGGATGCTTCACACGTGCGTATCAATTTGGAAGTACTTGCACACTCAGAACCGACAAACTTATGCCCAATTGATGTATGATAGAGGGGGAGTGAAAAAAAAGAGAGCACAGATGTTAAAAATGGTCGTTTGGGCAGGAGTGGCTGCAGCTTACAGAGGTGTACAGTCCCTGCAGAGTTCATCTGTGCAGAATCCTGCATGGGTCCAATTTTACCAACCCGCACTTGTCCAAACCCGAACTCGATGATTACCAAACCTGATCTGTGATCCCCGTATATCTCTCAGTGAAATCTGGTCCCGACCCAATGATGTATAACCCGGGTCCCGACCTGCACGTTAGCACATTAAGTACTTTGTAATTGCAAACACTCCTTTCATTGCATTTCTTTATTCCTTCCTATATGTAAAGGGATAGTATTTTGTCATAATTTTCATTTACAATTAAAAAAATAGCAGTAAATATATTTGAAGGTTTACTTTAAGCAGAACTTGCTCTAAACATGATTATATTGCCTGGTTCTACTTCCACCGCCGCAGAAGGGTAATGCCTGTTTCATTTCTGTGACGTCAAAGCCGGATGAAATGCAGCATGAATGTTCAGAACGAGGTCGCTTCCACACAGATCGGACATGTTTCCGATCTAAAACCACATATGAAAGTGGCATGGGTCTGATTTAAAAAAATTGGATTTGTGCCGTTCAGACTGTCATTAAAAAAATCTGATATCAGTCACGCAAAAAAAATCGGAATTGAGCTGCTGTGTGAACGGAGCCTTTGATATGCACACAAATCAATATCCATATTTGTGTCAGCACAAATAGAACTGTACTTATACAACTTTTACACTTACTAACAAATATCCAATATTGTCTGTGTGTATGTGTGCAGGGTGCAGAGTGTGGTGAAGGTCTCCGGAAAAGAAACCTGTCGTGTATCGTCCACTGGGGAGACTGGCATGAGTCTCGCCCTCACCTGGCAGAGATGGAGCTTTGTGGAGATGTTCTCATGCAACGCCTCCAACAGGAGATGGAGACACCGTGCTTCGTCCCCTGCCCAGGCAAAGCTGCACTCAAATTTATTGGATTCACATACAGTATTTGCTCTTTAAGTGTATTGACATTCTGTACATGAGGACAGCCACACACATTTTTAGTCGATTCAAATAGTTCCAAATTACGTGACTGCAAGAATTATTTATAACTGTCGTCATTTTGGAATCACGACTCCAATAATAATTGAGTCTGCCCGAAGAAGCAATCAATAATCTTGTCTTTCAACGCAAACTCATTTGCAGCAGTTTGCCAATAAATTGTCCCCTCCTCCAAACGGTTGGCATTTCCAGCTGCTAAATAATTACAAAATCAATGCAGGTCATAAATTAACTAATGACCCATTTAACTGTACATGATCTAAGTTTCCTGTCTGATAAGAACCAGAAGACAATATACTGGTCTCTTATATGAAAATGAATTGAAGAACTTTGGCTTGCAAGAGCGCCATAGATGCAATAGTCAATAGTGAATGACTAAAAGGGGATGGATTATCAGTAACTTGACAACACTCACAAACAGCTAATGCATGAAAACTTATTCAGCACTAATTGAAACAATTAACAGATCATACTGCCATGAGCAATCATCTAGTTTCTGGCAATCGCTCCATTTATCACAGGAGCTCATCAATGCCACTGGATATTCTGCATGAGGAGATTTGCTTGTGTGGAAGTGAAGAGGTAACAATGTTTCATCAGAAAAAATCATCATCAGAGTAAAGCGATTTCATGGTAACAGCAGCTTTGATTGCATTTACAATTTATTTTGCATAATGTTGGAGTTTCCACAAACCAGGGTTTGAGCTTCAATCAAGATTTAAATAGTTCAGTTTGCTCCTGTTTTTATCAACTTAGGAACATAGCTCATACCCAGTCTGTCGGAAACGGAAATGATTGTCCATGCTTTTGTGTCATCTCACCTGGATACTATGATTTTGGCTTCACTTGTCTCAGCAATGCCTCTCTGCCCTGTTTGCAGTCTTTCTACAAGCTGCCAGGCTGTTAATGAAGACATCCAACAGGTCTTGTAGTACTGCTGTCCAGGTTTCTTTACACTGGCTCCCCAGTAGGTTCAAAAATAAGTTTAAAATTGTTCTTCTTATGTTCAGACTTTTGCATGATCAAACTCCTGTATGGCTACAGTAAAATATTTACTGAACTCTTGCATCAGTAGCAGGACTCTGAGATCCGCTCATCAGCAGATTCACATTCATTACTCAGGTAGAAGTATAGATACCAGGGTTTGAAAATACTTCTGTAGAAGTTGAAGTATCAACTTAAGCTTTTTACTCAAGTAAAAGTGTAAAAGTACTGGTTGTTTTTGTTTTAATAATAACAAGCCAGAATGAAAACGAGCCGAAATTGAATAAGAGTAACGAGGCCATTTTAAAAATGGAAGGAGTAGAAAGTACAAATAATTGCATAAAAATGCAAGAAGTAGAAGTAAAAACTCATCTGAATAATTGCTCCAGTAAAGTATAAATACCTCAGATTTCTACTTAAGTCAGGTAAAGTATTTCTTACTACTTTCAAAGTTCTTCACTACTTGACACCTCTGCTCATCAGAGGCTGTTTGGCAACATTCACACTTCAGGCAAATCTGATGTTTTTTGCCCAAATTCCCCTCATATCTGTTTTTTGTTGTTGTTGTTTAATGGTTATCTGAACAGCACAAACATTTTTTAATTATAATATGAAGAACCATGTAGAAGAATCATATCACAGCAAACTATTGGAATTGAGCATAAAGACCTGCAGTGTGGGCGTAGTTGTTCCTTGATCATGCCTCAGAACTAAAGGAGATATTGTACTTTTAATGTTGTTGCCCCCTAAACCTTGAGATGCTCTTCCTTTGGACCAAAGATCTGTACACATTTAGGTTCATTCTGTCTCATTTAACTGATTTGTTTTTGTATCACTTTTCTTGTTTTCTATTATTTTAGTTTTCATCATTTTGTCAAGAACCATTTTGTTTTCATCTCCAATATTCTACGTTTTTACTTTTATTTGTTTTTGTTGATTTACATCATTGTGAGTCACTTTGTATCATTTGTTCCTGTGCTTTAGAAATAAACTTATATGCAAAATCTGCATGACAGAAATCACAAAACAATCATTGTCTTTGGTTTTGTTTTGTTTGTTTTATTTTTTGACGTATCAGAATGATACATATATTTACAGTAGTTATCCTGTAAAATGCATTAAGCACTTTTTTATGGGCTCAATATGAAGTCATATTTTGCAGTTGTGAATAAATGCGTGCAAATAATTTGAGAGCTGATAAATCAAGTTTTGTTACCCTGTACAAAAAAATCCAGTTTGTGAATGTGTTGAAAAGGTTTTGAATGGTTGTGAAAAAGATTTGTATCTGTAAAGATAATGGGAGAATATTTGCAAGCATCTGTTTACAGATGCAAAGAGAAAAACTTCATGCAAGACTGAATCAGGAGGGTGGATCAATCCAAATATCAATATTATCAATACCAATGCTGGTATCGATATCCATGTGATAACATCAATACTAGACTTGAAAACTATCAGGATCTTCATAAATAAGGAAGATATAGTGTTTTTGGTGGATTTGGTTCCCCACTGTGATGAGGCACCTATATGCCCAAAATCAGCTTCTCTTCCTGAGATAATGTCAAATTGAGATTTTTGAAATTGCACCAGTATAACTTTATTTATCCCCCTTTCCACTTGTACCTACTCTACTCTAAATAATGAGGATATGAAGTTTTTGGTGGATTACACTGCCGTAACAAAACACCTGCATGCCCAAAATCAGCTTCTCTTGCCGAGATAAGGCCAAATTCGGATGATGAATACGGTAATAACTTCGTTGCTTATACATTAAAAAAATGAATGCTTTAATAACACTGATCAATCGCTTTGCATTAACACATTAATTTTGACAGCCCTGTTAAAAAGTATTGGTATCGGTGACACTAGACCTTTATTTACATGGTATCGGATCAATACCACCCCTTGCAGTATCGCACAACCCTACTCTGAATTTGCAGATGTGGATTTCTGTCCCTGTCTTTACATCTCTCTCTGATTGGCTAATGACAATGACAAATCAACCTGTCCAATCACACAGCAGACGGCTTCCTGTCATCCTGTATCGCTGCAGGCTGTTGAAGGGGACCAGATACATTTTAAAGACGGATGATGGTACGACTACTTCTGTGACAAAGTGAATGTTATAAACTGATATAACTGGATGTGAGCCTGAAGAAGCAGGTGCTGCGGACTCTCTTTATATCGCCACTGTCGCCTTCAGCCGGCTGTTGTTGGCAGTTGCTCACCTTGCTCTCCTCCAGATTTTCTGCTGCTCCTGGACTAAGTAATATGAGTTTAACTGATAGTGTGATCATCTTTATCATATTCATTTTGTCACAGTAGTAATCACACCATTATCTGTATTTGAAATCTATCTACTCCTACTTTTGAGCCTCCAGCAGTGCAGGATGACAGGAAGCCGTCTGCTCTGTGATTGGACATTTTGATTTGTTATTAGTCAATCAGACAGAGGTGTAAAGACAGAGACAAAAATCTGCATCTGCAACTTCAGAGTCTTGCATGCAGCTTTTTGACTTGCATTCGTGTACGGATGTTTGCAAAAGCCCTTGTATTGTTCTTAACAAATACAAATATGTTTTTGCAGCCATTCAAATCCTTTTCTACACATTCACAAACTTGAATTCCTCAGGTAGATCTTTTTTCAGGGTGACAAACAGAGCTGGATTTACAAATAAAACCTCTGAGATGATTTGAAAACATTCATTTACAACTGAAAAATCCTTGACTTAATATTGAGCTCCTACAATTTTTTTTTTAAGAGCTGTATGGAGGCAATAGTAGGGTGTGGTATAGCAATAGGAAAAGCAAAGTTACAGGTTTCAGTTTGCCTCCTAACAAATGAAAATGATACAAAATTATATAAAACACCTAATTCTCTAATAGCAATTGTCTTCAAACTAATTATATTTGTTGTTGCAGCATTGTGTAGAGATTGTTAGTGGGTGTTTTTTGACGTGGCTCATTCATCAAGCAAAAGCTAAACCTGTGTAGATTGGTTTTGCTATATTTCTATATCATATGAACTGCAGCAAGAGCTGTCTTATAGTCTATTATTTAGCGAAATTAAGAAACAAAAGAGCAAAATATAGGAAAGAAAATATAGATAGCCTACTTAAAATATAAACTTTGAACACATTAGACAAATCTCAGAAGAAAGTTGCATACAGTCATTTAAATCACCTTTCCTAACAAACTGCATAAAGCTCGACTGATATGAGTTTAAATCTATATAACAGAGAGCTTTGTATCAGTGGAAAGTGTACAAGAAATAGTTCCTGTTGGAAGTAGAACAGAACCATTCTGCAATCACTGTGCTGGACATCAAACCACAGGCAAGTTCTCTTTGATGATTACATTGGAAAGACCACTGGTCCTGTCAGAAGGCTTTCTGAGGCTGCAACTTAGAAAAATGAACAAAGATAGGAAAAGACAAGAAACTGAGCAGGTTTTTCACTCCCTGTGTACTTTGTTAGCAGTAAAAACAGCTGAACTGCAAAACCATGGCTAAACAGTACAATATAGTGGACAATATAATGCTAAAATTCAGGCTTGCCTGAGCTGGCTTCAGTTTGTGAACAAGTTGCTATTTTTGAGATTTTCCATTTAAATCTGATTCTCATGTACTTTAACAAGAGATCTGAACATAATCTGATATTGTGAGTTTTAATTGAGTCTCTGCGCAGTGAAGTGTCCAGCTTTATCATTATAGGCATCACCATAGCGACAAGAACACAGCATATCACAGTTAAGTAACAGTTGATGCTTTTTTTTATCTTCTTCAAGCCACAATATGAATGTTGAATTTTCTTTAAGTGAACGAGCTGCTGGCCAGCTGACAGCTATGATGCTCACTTGCTACTCTCAGTTCTTCCACACTGAAAATCTATAATGAAGCTTTATTGTCCTTAGGCACACAGCCGCTGTGAATGTTTGGCACTTTCATAAGACAATCCTCATCATCTGATAAAATACTACTCAGCTCTCTTTTTTTGTGTGGCTATAGTCTCTTGATGCTTTTGTAAGCTTTTGCTAAAAGGAGTCAGCGGTTGCTTGGACTGATCTCAGTATATTGTCCTCTGCTTGATTCATCACTCAGTCTGCCATTGCTGTGGTTCTCAGCTCGGGCTTGGGGAGCGTTTGATGCCTCGAACAAATGTGTGTGTATTTGTGTGACTCTTGATGTGAAGGTGACGAGCACAGTGCAGGGTCCAGCAGAGGCGTTGTCAACATACATGAGATGCAGAGTACATCCCATCTTGTTTTTTGCTGTTTAATGCAGCTTTCGCCACAGCATGTTTCCACAGATGAAGCGGCATGAGAAAAGAGCTTATAGAGTGCATCTATATAAAGATGAAAGATAATGAGACGCCTCAGTCCGCAGATAGTCACTAATGGATGTGCAAGGCGGAGAATCAACAAGTTTTTCTCGCTGAGGAGCTGTGTCTGTGATATTCTTGCCACAGGATAGCCTTATCAAGCAATACAAAGCATTTGTGTTCGATATTCAAAAGTGTCTGTCATTTTGTTGACGCGCACAAACATCAGCTGGCCTTTGTCAGCCACAGCATTTCCCAAACCAAATTAATAGTTCTTCTGCTCAGAGTGCTGCTTCATGTTGGAAGTTGGCTGTGGAGTTATGGTTTGTATTGTACAATGTATGTCAGCCCCTGAATACCCGCTGGGTTGGCTGAGTAATTTATGTGTGCGTGTGGATCATAATCAGCTGGAGATGTGAGCTGAAGTTTTCTAATAAATGTTCCAGGAGCTAACAGGGGTGCCAATAAAATAAAGCCTGACATATTGTTGGCAAGATTAATACACACCAGCCTCGAGTGACTCAAATGAATGTGTGAGACGATGTTATTGACCAAGCTGTGCCATCACTGGTGTTTTTTTGTTTTTTTTTCCCTGTTTCCTTTTGCCCACAGGAGATTGCCATTTGACTGAGTGGTCGTCTTGGAGCTCTTGTCAGTTGACTTGCCTTGAGGGACGGAGTTTTGAGTCCATCGGTCGCCAGGCACGCTCCAGAGCTGTGATCATTCAGGCCATGGAGAATCAGGGCAACTGTCCACAACAAGTCTTTGAGACTCAGCCTTGTAAAGGTATCGAGTCCGCAGACTTCACCCTACCATAGCCCACTAAAACATAATGCAACATGATTTAATTGTTTTTTAAAGAAAAAATTCTAATTAAGAGTTTTTACTAGAAAATTAATCTACGTATGAAATTATTCATCCAAATTCTTACTACCCAGCTTCACATTTTTGCATAAATTGAGTCATTTCTGGCACATTTTGTATGTTAGTTATATGTATTTTAAGTTTTCCACATCTCTTTTATGCCTTTAGAATATTACACCAAATGATTAGTGTCAGGGTGAAGGTACAGGGAGTCATAAACAAAAATGAAGGAAACAAACATGAAGGAAAAAGTCTCAACATGATTGGAGATGTTGTTAATCCACTGATACATGAATCCAGACTGATTTCACTCTCAAGTTGGTTTTTAGTTGGTTTGCTGCTGACATTTATTGTTTTTTTTAATCAGTTTTTCTCTAAATTCTTTAAATATTAGTATTAAGTTAATATCCGATTTGTGGAAAGAAACAATCTCCCTTTAGAAGAGTTTAACTGTATTTTCTGCTCAGTGCATCTATCATAAAATGGACCAGTAGTCACGAAAGTCAAGGAAAAAATATCTCAAAACCCAATTCAAGTGTGTATATTATACGCTGCTACCTTGGAAGTCATAACAAGAGTTTGCACGTTGATAATAGGCTGATCAGACACCAGGTCTTAACAGAATTTATCTGAAGGTCTATCTGGCATGTTCAAAACTTGATTTATTCATTCCATTCATGGTTTAAATGCAAATGCATTTGTTAAGTTCTTTTTTTTTTTTGGTTCATTTCTCGTACACCACAAATGAAAAGGAGCAGGAAAAGATAAACTTATAACACCTGCTCCTTTCTATACATATTTATTAGGTACCAAAGTTACACCGCTGCCACAATCATGAAAAGAAGGAAAATTAAATAACATACAATTCATGTATTCCCTTCATCCTCCATTACACAATAACACATTTTTTCCTTCTTAAACATTTTCTTAAACAGAAGAATACTTTTGCAACTCTTCAAGTTATAATTTAGTGAATTCCATAATTTAACACCTGCAACAGAAATATACATTTGTTTCATAGTTAAGCATAGTTAATTTTTATTTGCCCTGTGGAGGCCCATTAAGTTCCTACACACCAAACTCACACATCAATGTCTTTATGGTCCTTAATTGGAACCCTCCAAATTCAGTAATTTGGAGAGGTTTCCCTGTCTTTCTCAATTATATGGAAATACAGAATCTGTAGGTGAGTAGGAGTGACTAGGGTGAATACTGCCTATATAACATTGGACAAGGCTTTGGTTACATGCAGGTTAACAGGAGACATTTTTCATTATGCTCATGTATCTCCTCATTTCCTGATGTCATGACTCCTCTCACTGAAGATGTAAGAAAGACACCCAAGGAAGAGACAAAGTAATATAAGAGGCACAAGTACAAAATGAGAAATGCTCTGCAAAGCCTCCTCTGTCCTCACTCCTTGTCTCCTTGGTGTGTTTTTAAGGCACTCAAATATCTTCTAGGATGCCAAATAAAGAAAGACTTCAAGGGAAGTACAATGGAACGAAAAACACAAGTCTTCAAGTATTGGCTGCAACTACCAGCTGATATTAATAATGAATACACTGGAATCCCCCCCAAATAAAACACTGGGATATTTTGAACTTTTCAACTTATTCATTAAGTAATCTTGCACTTTTTGATTCCTGTCATTATTTATCTAATTATCCAGAAGCTATTTGGTTTCCCATGCCTCTCTTTGTATTTAAAAATTAAAGCTGTGTGAAACTTGCTCATAGAATGGTAATTGTAAGACACAGTAGGGGTCTGTTTTTCATTATGACGCACCACTGTATGTATGATATCACCCTAATTATTTACCTCCTGTTGTTCTTTTCTTTGTTTTTGTAATTCCGATAATAATGTCAGTTCTGTTTAGCTCGATATTCTGCAGAAGAAAAAAAATCTGGTTCATGTGTCTTTGGTCCTCTATTCAAAAACACTATTTTCTGTATAGTTCCTTCCTGGAAAATAAGAGCTTTGATTGTAAAAAGGGGGTTTATTTCATACATTTCCAACCAATTTCATCTTATTTTCTCCAAAGTTGCCTTTGTGTCTGTGCACTCAGCTTCAATAGAGAAGCTTGTCTTTTTCCTGTCATTACAATCATAATGTGTTTTATAGAGTTGTAGGGAAAGAGGAAGTAAAGCTTATCATCCAGAGGAACCTGATAGCAGGTCTGGATCTCCAACACAAGCTGCTAATGATGACACGACTGTCTCTGCCATTTCTACAGCAGGAAAATGCCACAGTTACCAGTGGAAAACAGGAGGATGGAGCAACAATGAGAGGGCAGTGTGGTGTCAACGCTCAGATGGTGTCAATGTCACAGGTGAACAGTTTCAACATCTTTTGTCCCCTCTATGAATAGGTGTCATAGAAACAAACACACACAAATACTAACACGTATATAAATCAGGCTTGAACCTGAAAGTTTTCCAGTTCTGTTTTTGTTCCAATGATGTGGGCTAAGCCAGTTTGAACATTTTTCATTTCATTTTGAATCACATGAGTATTTACTACAATATCTGATCATTTGGTGGCTCAAACTGAAACTTGGAAGTGTTACTATGACGATAAGTGAATCTCTTTTCATTCCCCTCTTCAAGCTGTCAGTCTGTTAGATTTAGCAGAGGTAGTTGTTACAGATGGTTTAGAATTACATTTAAAACAGATGTCCTCATTGGATCAAGAGATAATTGAAAACACGACATTGGGTAAGATATGACACAAAAGCATCATCTTTAGAGTTTGAAAGGCCATTATACTGCCAAGGTGTTGTGCTCCAACAGATGTGATCTTTTTCAGATATAATTATGTGCCTTCAGAAAAATATCAGATGATATCAACATACAATTATATTGGAACCGATATTTTTAACATGGCCATAGCTCTTTAGGCTATTACCAGGACGAAGTGACTCGAACTCCATTTTTTATTTTCCAATAAAAAATTGTGACTCATCTGATTTTTATTCTTTATTTTCTATTCATTGTGAATGTAATACTAAAATTTGATATGTGCCAACTTCAGATCAGATATAGCTGATACATGGTTGAGGAACGCTTATATTGGATACGGTGCATTATTTTTGTACTGTATTATTGTTTTGTTGCTATAAACCAGAAAGCTATATGTCCAGCATTTTTGTCTTCTGACAGTTTTTTCCCATTTTAGTTTGAATTTATCTGTTTACTTTTTTTTTTTTTTTTTTTTTAGTAAAAGGACAATGCACATTACAGGACATTATACATGTAAAATGTACGGAAACTACCGTAATTTTCATCCTTTTTGCAGCAGCACATTACAACAAGAAGCTGCAGAACAATGAAAATAATCTATATTAAGTGAAAATCTAAAATTTCATAACAGTGTAATTCATTGGAAAGGCATTTATCTTACAATTCAATGTTGAGTGCACATTTGACTCAACAGGCCTTCGTTATTGACATAAAGTTCATAATTCAGTAGGTAATATTTGCTGCAAGAACAGGTTCTGATTATCCAGTTGTTCAGCTGGGCAAATGTTTGCCATCTTGGTGCGATATCTTCTGTTCTCACGAAATGTGTTGGCTTTGTTGCTGAACCACGCAAAATGTACCTTGTCCACAGTGGGTAGTTCATGTGTCAAATCTAAGTTGCATGCAGTTATGATTGTAAACCATTAAATCTGATCTGTGTTGAAGTGAACAATGTTGCTAGTAATGTGAATGAATTCCTTATGCAGATCCACTTACACATATAAGTTTTACTTAGTGCTGCAGGCACATTTTACACCTTATTTGGCCTGTTCTCAAAGTGGCCTCAATTGATTTCTCTTCTCCGTCTTAAGATAAGTAATCAATAAAGCAGACTCTGAGCTTGGCCGCTTTCAATCCATATAAATATAATCATGCATTTGTATTTGTGGGAAGTAAAGCAAGCAGAGAGAAACAGAACAAAGGTAAAAAGTATTGTGGGAATGAAAGCTTTAGGCAGCATGACGTGCTGTAAATAGTAGGCGAATGTGATCTTATCGCTGTCGGGGAGTATTTTTTGGCAATACGAGTCCAAAAGGAACAACCTACCTCTTCAGAAAAGCCAAGAGCCCAAAGCATTATTCTTTGATATTTTGACATGCTATTTTCCATGTTGGAATTAAAATGTTCACCAATTGATCAGGGACCATGATAGGCCACTGCGTCATTAATCAGGTGTGACAGAACATTAATTTACTGATCAATGGCTCAAGGAACAGAAATGAGAATGTGTTTTCTTTCTCCAGGGGGGTGTTTCCCACAAAAAAGGCCAACCACTCTCAGACACTGCCATCCTCCGTGCACAAAACCATTCTCACACTGCACACCGGTAAGATCATTGTGCTTTGATCGGGCTTCTGTAGTCTTTTGCTGTTTTTGGTGAGGTGGGTAGTTAGATGGATTCTGACAGATGGCATTTTAATTTCCCAAAACAGGCCATTTAAAGCTAAACAGATTAATACCTATGAAAGTGGGCTCGGTGTCAGTTAAGGACTACACCTGTGGGGACGTGGGATGCAATGGAGGAGGGGTGCTGCACACATGCAGCATGAAAATGGCAAATAACAGCCATACCATGACATTTTACTGCCCCTTAGAGTACCCTCATGTAACTGCATGTGAAAAATGCAAAGCAGCGAAATGTGTTTCTGCATTTGGTTAGAGTGTGCCTGTTTTTAGCCTGACTCAGGACACGTTATCTGTCTTTAAATTAGGAGAGGGGTATAATTTATCCCCTGATTAATGTCAGAATCTCGAAAAGGAGAGTAAATATTTTTCCATAAGCTTAAAAAAAGACTAAATCATCCAAATCTGACTGCAGTCTCCAGTATTTTGCCTGAATGAGGAGGTAACAGTTGGAATAACTTTCTGTTTGCTGTAAATGATGATACTCCTTTATACAGAGTGGAGTGTGCGGGTGTGAGAAGGGTTACACTGAAGTGATGACCTCGCATGGCTTTTTGGACTACTGCACAAGAACCCCGGGGATGGACAACAGCAAGAAAGCTGATGTGAAAACCAACTCGGGAAGATTAAAACCTGGACCGTCTCAGGCTGGTGACCTCTTCAGTGAGTGGACCTTGAGACCTGTTGGCCCAGGTACTGAAATGGAAATCACCTGCACAGCTCAACCAGCATGTTTGATATTGTTCTTGCCTTTGAAACAGCCTTTGTAGCTCCAAGATCAATGAGCCGTAGGAGAAAATCATTCTAGGTCAATGTTTTTACAGGGCTCATCATTATAGGCAGTAAATGGGCCATAAAACCTCCAAGAAATTTGAACTCATTACTCTTCCGTATGCTTGAAAAGAGACCAAACCTACTCTGAAATGCTGGAGAAAAACTCAAAAGATATCCAGACAAGAGATGCAGATGACATTTAAATTTTGTCTTCTTGATTTTGCAGATGGAAGAGTAAAACTGTGGGTTTACGCTGTGACTGTCGTTGGATTCATCGTTATTCTTTTCATAATTGCATTATCATTCCTGGTCTGGTATGTACTATTATCTGAAGAGATTCTTCACCATGCGTGGTATTAAATAAATAACAGAAGCCTCATTGTAGGTCAAAGACATTGTATATGAAAACAGAATGAATACTGAGGAACAAAGCAAATTTCCTCCCTTGAACAAAACCTTGTCAAGTGTGAGTTATATTAGCCACAATAATATTGTCTGCTATGTGCTGCTGCTATCAGAAAATGGAATTCTCAGCTTTAGCTTTTTCTTTCCTCTCTTCTTTTTCAGTAAGCCACCCAAAACCACAAAGACATCCCCACCACCGCAGAAGCCCTTGACTCTGGCGTACGACGGCGACACGGACATGTAACCTGCTATACCTCATGAGGAAGTGTTCGGCCTTGGATAGAATCCTGGCTGCGTTCGGATCGTTAGCAAGCACATATCCTTTGCATACCACTGACACATTTGAGCTGTGTGCAGGATAAAAAAGAAAAGTTGAGCAAATGGACGAATAGTAATGCTCATGTGTGGTTTGCTGCTAAAGGGCAATGCAGCCCTGAAGTTTGGTCGCGGTCAACTCGAAGAAGCAGAACCAAAGCCGAAGAAGGTGAGAGCGAGACATGGACCTAGTTTTTTTTTTTTTTTGTTTGTTGTTGTTTTTTTCAAATGCTTGAAACATGAACGCACAGTTGAAGCACCGTTTGCAAATCGAACAATACAAGAAGACGGAAGCAGTAAAAACAAATGTTGGTCTTGGATATTGTTGATGTGTCAAGAAACAAAGGGACCACATTTTTATCATTATTTCTTTTTTTTCTTTTTGTTTCCTTTAGTCTTTTTTTTATTGTATTGTGAGGGTGACTAAATATCTGGAGTCTGCAGTCACTCGTGATTTTCAAAGGTTCAACTTCAGAGCATTTGAATTTTTCTCATCAGTGCTGGATCTTTGTGAAAGGAAACATGACAAGGCCTTTGGGTAAACTGAATAGCCTTTTTTGAATTTCTGAATAAACAAAATGGTTTATGCACTACGTTAGTGCTGATTTCGTTTTGTTTTAGTTTCTTCTTTCCAATGACTTTTCTAATGTTTTAACTGTAATGCAAGTTTTTGCTGTCTGATTGTGTTTTGTCAATGATGCCATATGTTGTGTATATGTGGAAACCAAAAGCAAGCCTGCCTTGTGTTTAACAATAGTGATGCAGTTATCTCTCCTCCCTCATAAGATACTCGGCCAATGACGATAAAATTAATTAACAGCCTAAAAATGTCATTTTTGCTAAGGAAAAAAAAGGCACTAGTTTTGTGACAGGTGTAATCTGGGAGAA
This sequence comes from Leptatherina wallacei, assembly GCA_028567055.1. Classification (NCBI taxonomy): domain Eukaryota; kingdom Metazoa; phylum Chordata; class Actinopteri; order Atheriniformes; family Atherinidae; genus Leptatherina; species Leptatherina wallacei. Next base: position 21,745,316 of record JAOXYM010000013.1, read on the forward strand.
AGAAAAAAAGGCCTTTGATGCAAATGAATTTATCAGATACCAGCATGATAGAAATCATACCTCATGTACACATTTTCACCAGATGCAAAACAAAACAGCACTGATGACCAAAACACATGAGGACAAAAAGAAGGATTTATCCACTGGGTCGCATACAGTGTCTTCAATGAAGTCAGTCTGCTTCATTATTTCATTTCATTTTATTTCATTTCATTTCATTTATTTCCCCAGATTTTTTCAAAGATGAGAGTTTGTTTTTAAACAATTTTTTTTTATACTTCACATTCAAATACAAGGTCACTTGGTAATCATTTTGACAATACTCTGTTCTTAATTTAGTTTTTTTGTTTTCCACATTTTTGCACAACACAGGGCTTGGACATGAAAGATCGCAAAAACCAAATATCTTTGAGCACATCTCTGTAAAGTTTTGTGTTATTCAGCTCTGGGTTTTTTTTATCCATCTCTGCATATTTCTGCTCATTCAGCAGTTTTTTGCCCATATATTACCTTTTAAGCGTGGATCCTTTGGTATGTTATTTATTCAACCCAGTGGAGAAATGAGTTTCATTTTGGTACCTAACCAGAGTTAATGCTGTTTGTCGTTCAGCCTCCACAAAACTGAAGATTTGAAGGTCTTGTGTTATCTGACCACCTTCTGAATGTATGTAATCAGTAACTCTATAATCTTAATGGTTGTACAAATATGGTTGTTACACATGGCGACGACTGTATTCTAACTGCTGACTGTATGTAGGCATGCTTGATCTATTTTGGCAGAAAGTGCTCCAAGTGGCCTTGCAAAGACTCTGTTTCATAAGTTGCCAAACATTTCCAAGTAGTTTCTTCTAGGCAGTGTTTCTAATATTTGACCAACAAAAAGCACACATGGTGAATTCTGGTTCAAAGGAAAACCCAATTATTTGATATTCATAATTTCCAGGAAACATATCATGTTATCTAGGAAAAGCCGATCTTGGGTGCACAAAATAACTCTGTTGGGTAATGTCCCAGAAATCTAAAGGCATTTTCACCCATTGTTTACAGTACCATGTTATTTGTGTTACTTATTGTGTGTACATGGAGAACTGGACAAAATTGCAAATAAATTGTTGAACCATGTGATAACAAAGTCTAATTTCTTTCTTCCTGTTTGTGGCACACTGCAAAATTTGATAAATGTTTTTTAAAGAAATGCTCCAGTCCTGCTGAGATCTTCCTCGGCTCCTTGGTTTTCGACTCCTGATAAATCGTAATTTCTGCAGGCTCCTAGGCAAAGCCCAGAACAGATAAGTAGTTGATAAGATTCATCTTACCCTCCAGTCAGATTCCCAGTCTGATAGTCCCAGGATGATCACAGGCTGCACGGGAAACGGAGTTTAAATCTTTGTCTCATCTAATTCATTTATTTAAGACTGTCACTTTTGTTTAAGACGAGGTTGGATTAAAACACTTGTGTCACGGCCATCTAATCTGTTGCAAAGACGTGGGCCGATCCTGTCATGTCCAATCCATCTCATTTGATCATCTTCCAAGATGTATTTGCAGCTTTTAGTGAAGATTTATGAACAAGGATACAGTTCCAGTTTCTCATTTTAATTCATTTAATTTGTCTAAATATGACAGCTGGATCTTTCTAATAAAATGTGATTTGCTGAACTTGGCCAGGGGAAGATGAAAACACAATCAATGTTAAGCTGGAATAATCTAAAAATGTCTTAAATTATGAACATTTATCATCATTTATCACTGCTTCAGCTACATCCCTGCAAGCTTGTCATGTTATGTTCAGTCTTCCTAAAATTTTTCTATTCTTGAATCTATCTGGAATATGCTTGTTGACATTACTACGGTATACATAGAAAGACGAGAAAAAAGGGAAAGAGATGGAAGTCACACAGTCAGGACTGAGCAGCTGGAAACAAACCTGTACCAAAGGGTTCAATAAAGTCTCTATGTATCTTGCTGGCTAGCTATCTATTCATCTGATGTATGTTTTTTATGTGTTAACGGACTTTTGAAAAAGCCAGATTCACACAATTTCACAATGTTCCCGTCAAAGCTTGATTGCATCGGACTTCATTGAAGTCAATATTAATCAGTACACTGTAATAAATTTCAAAAGAGACAGAAGTGCAAAAGCTGCCTAAAATTGCAAGTAAACTTTCAGATTAGCACGGTTGAGGCAAATTTTACAAGTTGATTAATTTAGGGTTATGTGTTTATTTAACTTGATGCGAAGATTTATAACAACTTTGGTGCATTATCCTTAAGATAGAACATAATTCATTATGTTGTACTAATGAAAAACTTAAAACTGTTACAACTCACAATTTCAAATAAACATAACGTCATCTACATTCATACTATTTGGCATTTTTAGTTATGTAGGCTGTTTTGTTATTTATATAAATATATATATATATATATATATATATACACTCTACTGAACTAGAGGTTTCCCATTAATTTCAATGGTAAAATAATTGGCCCTGTGACAGACTGGCGACCGGTCCAGGGTGTACCCTGCCTCTCGCCTGATACATTGCTGGGATAGGCTCCAGCCCACCCGCGACCCTGCGTGGATTAAGCGGTACAGAAAATGGATGGATGGATGGTAAAATACGATCGGATCTCTGACCGGTAGTAAATATGGCCTTGAGAGATGGGATATTCACTAACAAATCAAATCTTTTGAACAGCTCTTCCCTGTGAATGATCAGAACTGAGTACCTGTGGAGAATTCAAAAAATGTATATGTGGTGGTGGTGTTGGATTTTTTTCCCTGTACTGTCCTTCATACTCATGGTACCAACTTTAAAATTCAAACACAACAGAACTTTTAACATTGTCTAAATTTAAAACAAACAGGAAGAAAAATAACATAACTCACATTTATAGCAGAGCGATCACAAAAGGCAAAATTTCGGCTGAATCTGCATTTCCCATGATCCTTTGTGGTCCAGGTGAGTTTAGAAATGAGCCCCGCCCCCTCTGACAGACACATTTTATTATCTTTGCAAATCATATTTATCACACTGCACAATGTTGAAAACTATCAGAAACAACTTACAGTATCTTAAGTAATGAGACGTTTATACAAAACATGAAATGATGATTAATCACTAAAAAAATGTTCAAACAAAATCCAGGTTGACGGTGCACTCCCTTTTTTATGCAAGCTTTAACTTAACAACATGAGTCAATAAATGATGACCTGGACAACAGTCAAGAAAATGTAAAACCATAAATTAAACATCAGAAAACACATTAACTTAAGGTCTGTATGCAAAACTAATTATAACAAGTGGAGTTTAAGAAATAAAATAAGTATATATAACTTAATGGGACTGTCAGTTTTTACGGTGTAGAACTGCTGAAGCCTCTTGATGACTTATGAAACGTCTTGAGGTCCAAACATCCACGGCACTTACATTAGACTTCCCTGACTGATTTAGTATCACATCCAAAAGCTAGAGTTCGGAGAGCTTTGTCTAGAATTTCATCATTGAATTTGGAGGATTTCACCCCCCTCTACTACCACTTAGCTACTTACTGTAAGTGTATAACATAACACCATAATCATCTATAGTCATATTTCAAAAGATGCACAATATTAATCAGTATTTCTCAACAGCCATTTTACACAAGTAGGTGAAATGAGGTCTACGTTGTTCTATCCAAGCACATAATTCCATCACATTTATTATAAAATGTAATAGATTTGACATAAAATATGAAAATATAAGCACTGGAGGAAGAGTGGGCCCTTTGCTCTTTAAATACAGCATAAGTACATAGCCTCTCACTGAAGACTGCTGAGTACCACAGTAAAGTAAATAAATGATTAATGTTGGAAGATTGTGGGATCAAGGTTCTTGGTTGAAAAATAATTTCTTCAGCTTGCACCTGGAGGTAAAATGAGGTTTACACATAGACTTTATGTCAACACATTTAATATTTCAGATAAAATAACATATACTTTCAGGAAATGTAAATGGAAACACTTGTTTACATTAACAGTAATGATTAAAAAAAAAAGGTTGTATCGCTGTAAAGCTTCCAATTATAGCAGGTCAAATATGGAGTTTCTCATTACTCAGTAGCTCACCTGTCACGGTGGCTGATTACTAACTAGAAGGTTGCATGATTAGTTCTCCCTGTGGGCATGTTTTCTTTTACAAAATCTTAATGAGCATAATATTGAACAAATATGACCATGACTTGACCATAAATTGAAACCTTTCAGGTTCCAGATAAATACTTTTGTCTTCTTTAATATACAGGGTTAATGCACGTAAATTAATCTAAAATAAATCAGGATTTTTCCTCAAGGTTACCAATGGGTTTGGGGTTCAGATCTCTCACTCACAATAAATAATAGAAAATGAAATAATCCTAAAATAATAATAATAAAAATAATAAAATAATACTCTCACTGACAATGTGAAATTTACAAGGGATCCTAACTGGTATGGTGAAGGTTGGCAAAAAAATATATTAATCTCACACAGGTCTCAAGTCATGGACTTCAGGACATATTTTAGCATACAACAAACTAAGTAAAATATTAAACAAATATTTGTATTTTCTAGAATGTAACTTCTAAATATTTGGTTCTCATGAATTTTCCCCAAGTGTTAAGTCAGCATCTGTGATTTTAGTTTAACACCTCCTCAAACTATTTTAGCTGCCAGGAAGCAAACATCAGCTGAAGTTAAATGAACAATTCACTGACTTCAACTTTTGGCACAGAGTTTAATTATTTTTAACTCATTGAGTGTTATAAATAAAACACTTAAAACACCTGCACTTTCTCTTACAGAGTTAGTTAGCTATTCTTAACATGCTAACACAAAACCCGAAAAATGAATTCTCACTTCAATTTCACATTTCAGTTATGAAGACGTTAGCATTCTCAGAATTAGCCCAAAGCACCACTATCCCAGTAGCAGTAAAATAGTTATAAAAGATCAACTGACTGGATGTGGCACACAACATGTGAGTATAAAAGTAGCTCTGTGTGGAAGTGCAGCTAGATGTATCTGTGTCTGAGAGAGAGAAAGAGCAGCAGACTTTGATATTGCTTCCTAATGAACATCTGGTACTGAATTAGACATACTTAGTCAGACTAAGAATCTGTTACATCATTTGCAGGAAGGTTTTCTTGCCAATTACATGAATCTTGGTCAAATGAGACAACTTTTCCTCCCCCTAATTTTTGTCTACCTTTGATATAAGTAACCTTATTTTACTGTGTGAAGCTCTGCACCTTTGTATCATAGACTGCAGAGGTGGCAAAAGAACAATGAGGCAAGAGAGATAAGACAAAAGTGCAAGCTCATGTAATTAATAAAAGGACTTTGAAGTTTAGAATGAGGTGAATGCAGAAGTAGCAGTTTTTCATAAAACCTATCTGAGCCACTAAGAAGTCAAGTCATGTGTGTTGTTTCTTATAATTAAATGACACAAGTTTGATTAATTCCTACGTGAACCTTTTTAGCTTAATTGGGGAAAAAAAAAAATATACAGTAAATAATACATTACCCTGTGTCCAACCTTACAGTTGGGTTCACATACATTTCAAAGATCTAAAACAAATCTGGTATCCAGTGTGGAAATCACCTTGTTGAAACTATAAATCAGTATTGTTCGCTTTATTATTGGCTCATTCTTTTCCAGATTCCTTCTTTTTTTGGCGGCACTCTTATCACAAAATATAAAAAAAATTGAATAAATAAATATGGAAATATAGACAAATAAATTAACATTAATACAAAATGAAAAACATAAATCACTAATATATCAATCATTCCCAGACCTGTCTTCAGTTATTTGATTTATTTGCACATTTTTTTATACCGTTGAACATATTTGTATGTATATATTTTTCCTTTTTGTATTTAAATTCCTATTTAATTTTTTGCTATATTTTTCATTTATTTATTTTCACACAATTCATTTTGTTTTTAATTCATTCTTCTTCATGTTCTTTGCTTTTGCTATTTTCCCAATGCCTTTGTTATTACCCCATTTGCTTTCTATTCTCGATTTTCCTGTTTCCATAATCTTTCTTATTTTCCTAACTTGTCCTACTTGAACTATTTCCCATTTGCCCTTGATATCCTTATTGATAATTTAATTCCCACTGCTTTATATATTTTTTATGCCTTTGTTACACATTACATACAGAGTAGACAAAACTTCCAAACTAATGCTTTGCTTTTTTCAACCATATACCATCTTGTGAATAAGTAATAATCTTTTGTAGCCTTCCATTTACAAAAAAAAACAACAACAAAAAATAAACAACTAAAAGAGGCCTTTGAGGACTTTCAGGCGTTCTCGTTGGATTTTTTTGTTTTTGTTTAGTTTTCTTCCACCTTTCGCCCTCCTTAAAGGGAAACCGTGACACCAGTGGGTGGGCTCATTCCACGCTGCAGACCTACTCAGAGGCAGTTCCGCTGGACATGTAAGTGACAGTCGTCGTGTTTTGTCTCATCCTTTCAGCTGCTCCTGCCTGCTAAATAAACGATTAAACTTTGTGGTAATTATTGAATTTGCAACAGCGCGTTTGATTTCCGGTTTTCCGCATATCGAGAGACACGCCATTCTGCCTGTGGCTTTGTTTCCGCTGCCGTAGAGTGGAGGGCAGATACAGTTAGCTCTCATGTGATTGCATAGACAGTTAATGGCTGTAAATGCTCAGCTTCAGTGCAGCTATAAGCATACATACCATGGTAAAAGTCGCTTCTTGTAGGATCTTAGCTCCGATAATATACAGCTTCAAACACATGGCGATGTTTATGTAAAAGCATTGCGCAATCTTGTGTGTAATTACAGTTAAAATGTTTAGTGCTTGTAAATGCTGCCATGAGACAGAAATATATTTGCCCATTTATTTATTTATTTATTTATTTATTTATTTATTTATTTATTTATTTATTTATTTATTTATTTATTTATTTATTT
>JAOXYM010000013.1:21771636-21787122 GCA_028567055.1 Leptatherina wallacei
CATCCTCCGCACATGTACTTACACCCACACACACACCCTCCCTATTCACACACACACACACACACACACACACACACACACACACACACACCTACCTCCAACCCTCCACCCTTCTCACCCCTCCAGTCCAGCACCCCTCCACCCAACCCCCCCCAGAGTTCATCTATGACGGATGAAGAATGAAAACATACATTATGTATAAGATGACAAACCCTTTTCCTTGTCTACTTAATCTGTTACTTGGATCTGATATAGTTCTCATATTACTCAGACTGGAAAAAGGTTGACCTGAAAAGCAATGTTCTTATTCTCTGCAAGTACACAATTTAAGGCAGAAATCAGTTGTAATTAGAGAAGAAATTGACTTGTTACGAGGGCAGCAAAGTCTATCTTTAGAGGCCTGGGAGCTTGATGGTACATTATCTGAGTTGTTCCTGCGCTCTCCTGGCGTGAGATGTCTGATGTTTCTTCAGGTTTTGGTTGGAGACACCTCTCCACTGTGGGGGTCACTGCCAAAAGCTCAAAATAAATTTTTCGAGCAAATGTACACTGGTGCACATTGCAAAAAAAAATGACTTGCACCAAAAATAATTCTGGCGCACAACCCAAATTTGAGAAATATTAACCTTAAATTTAATCTGATAAAATCTTAGAAAAACTAAAACACAGCAAAAAAAATTTTTATATTTTAGTTTCTTGAGTGTGGTTTGGTTTATAATTAGAGCTGGGCAACAATTCTAATTTCAAATCCTCATTAATGATGCAGAAAATAAAGTGATGAGTCAAAACTGGCTTATTGCATACTTTTATATTAGAAGTGTGCCAGTATGAACAAAACCTCTGGTTTAAAAACAATTACATATTTGTAAAAACAAGCTGCTTTTTTAACAGCAGTATTTCATAACACAGAAGCAGTTGAAATATTTCTTGTAAATTTCAACTCAAATATTTATGCAATAAAATCAAATATTTGTGACAAAGAAAGATGGAAATTTCAAGATTTATTAGTTCAAAGGTAACAAGTCAGCAGAATGAATGTCAAAGCTGTGTGAAGCTGCCTTCCTTCTAAACACCGATTATTTATCTGATAGTGAATTTCAGCCATCATATATATATATATATATATATATATGTATGTGTGTGTGTGTTTGTGTGTGAATGTATGTATATAAAGATTATATACTTTGCCCCTAAAGCCAAATCATAAAACATTGCGAGTCTTTACTCTAAGTCGTTTGTGTGAACACTTAAACTTGGCTGACTTTGAATATGAGCCACCTTATGCAAAAGTGGCTTATAATAATACCCAAATGCTTTAGTATTTAGGATTTCTCAATCATACAGACCAACTTCCTTTCACAAAGACAAAAAAGTTCCTATTGATCTAACAACCACCTATGTGGAAGCTGAACATTCAGAGTGAGATACAGTGGATTTGCACCAAACTCGGTAGAAACCTTCATTGCTTTTTTATTGTTGTTTCATTCTTATGACTGTCATGGTACAGATTTTGGCAACAACATGCGTGAAAAGTAAGAAGCTCTAATATAAGCTAGTGTATAACTGGACACTGTCAGGCAAAAATATCAGAGTAAGAAACGGCTAAGGGAGCAGAATTTTCCGGGAAAGTTGGTTAAGGCTTAAAACAGCTAAAGTGGGAGTCAGGATTAAACCTACTTATTTGTCAGTTATCAAATCCAAATGAACACTAGTGTTGCATTAAATGTATTATGTGTATAGACAAAATGTTAACAAAAATAACTTTATCTACAGGTTTAGCCATGGTTTGTATGATTGAGTTAAGTAAAATGTGACATATCAGAGCCTATTTTCTCAGAGGGTTTTTTGCAACTTTGATTGTCTGATCATCACATTATGGGCGAGTAGTCATTTATAAGGACAGATATATATTAATTTATTTTGGTGAATCCATTATCATTAGATAAATCGGATTAGTGACCAAAAGATTGAAGACGTATAACTTGTCCATGATGCTGTTCACCATAAAGCCAGAAGATGGTACCACATAGCTAATAATTCACCTCATCCTGCTTTTGCTCTGCTTTCTCACTCCAGCAGATGGCAAACCAACCTCATATTTGAATGTAACAACAAAGACTCAGAATCCTGACTTTTAATAAACCAAACCAATCAGCTCTTTTTAAATGTAGAAAATTTCTTGAGGCCTTTATTTTCACTCATCAAGCTAATACAGAGAGATATTGAACACCAAGCTGTCTGCTGTGGCTGCACATGCACAAAAGCCTGTCAGACCACTGAGGTCTTGTCTCAAGCTATCTAGCAAATGTATTCTGGCTGCCCATTTAGCTCATTAGCTTTAATAGATCAGTAATTGAAATTCATCAGAAATTCTTGTCAGTGCACTCCCCCTTGATGTCAGTGGGCTTTCAACACCTGCTCAGGCTCCATTACCAGGGGTCCTCGCTGGGCTCTCTCATACTACAGAGTGACAGAGCATTAGTCACTGAGATAATCAACCTCAATTCACTGTTTGCCGCTAATGCTCCTCAAGAACTATTTACTTCTCGTGCCAGTTGGTGTCTTATCGCAGAAGTTCTCCACTAGATGGATGTGATGAAATTTTCATAAATCGCCTTGTTTTCCAGGTGATTGATTATGCTTAAAAGTGCTGAACAGCTGGACATTGCTACATTGTTAGTTGGATATTGTATCCATTTATTTTCTGCCACCTGCTTATTAGCTGCTGCCATTAAAGCTAACCGCATCTCTCATGAGAATCTCATGTACATTTGCAGCATATGAACCTCATCGGCTTCATGTGACGTGGTGAAAATGGCCTGAAATACTGAATCCGTATGTACTCGCCACATCATACTGATTGGATGTTGCAGTTGCCACAGCAGAAATTCTGACGTGGTTGTTGGAAGCATCCGGGTGAAAAAGCCTTTTCCAGGAAAGAGACCAGCATCTAATCAGAGTTGAACCTCTAACCTCTGAATCTTTTACACTTATCACAATAGTTTCACTCGTCTGTGGAGCAGTGAGGGATCAGGCCATGTGTTCAACATCTTTAACAATTCTATTTTTTTCTGATATAAGCTGCTCATTTTATTTTTGTTTAACACAAGGTATATGTACCCCGAGATCACACTCGTCATTTGTTTCAGATTTCCACCACATTTTGGAGGCGCTGCTCTGAGGTATTGTTCATGTCATTGGTTCTGGACTCGATGTTGAATGGTGGCAGTACATCCTGAAGAATATTCTCCAACCTCAGCCTCCACAAAAGGACGTAGTGATGGATGACAAGCGGCCGGAGCATGAAATCTATCCTCACTGCAGTCTTAAGAACTAAAATGTGAGAAAAAAAATAGATTCTCTTCTCATTTCATTTTCAATAACACTTTAATTGTGCTACCAGTGGTAATGTAATTACCTGAGGGCTCTTAGTTTTTGTTTTATAATTAAAATGAATGCAATTGTGATTGCTGATTGATGCACTGCTCACAAAAATAGATACTTGTTACAATAAGAACTTAACTGAACCAACTGATGACATCTACCCAGATGTGCATGATCACAGTGATAAACAGGAAGAGAGAGTGGATGGTGAAGTTAAACGTTTGCTCCAGCAACATTGTGCCAAGCTGCAACTTTTGGACAGATACCGATATATCTTTGGGTTTCATGCGTTAAACACTGTTTCACATTCCACAACTGGACATGCACTGTGGGGGAAAGTTGGGGACAAAGGGAAGTGTAAGAATTAAAGACACTTGTCTCAGTCCCAGTGATCAGTGAAAAGTTGTGTCCAGAGAAGACACTATAGAAATAATGCCTAAACAACATCATCACCTGTGGCATCCCATGAAACTACACAGATGGAGCCATTCAGTCTTCACTTTTGCAATGTTCCTGGTGACTTTTATTGTTCTTCCTTTTATTTGGCAGCAGGGTATAAGTTCTCTTTCTAGAATATCACTTGACCAAAAATAAGTTCTTCTGATTGGGCCATGGATGACAAGCAATTTGTGGTATTAGTGAGGCAATTGTTTCTGTAGACAAAAAAACTGGAGAGTCTTGCTTTGTTTGCATGAATAAAGTTTACCCAGTGCACAAAATTACATTTTCCCATGTTGCTCAGGAGCAGATTATTGTCATATTGAACTTAATGCTACATCACACATTACTACTCATAAGGGTGTAAGTAATAGATTGTGTAGGTCAGACTAACCAAATAGCTTCTGGATGGGAATCTTCTATTTGCTTACTTCTTGATTTCATGAAAAACTGCCTGAAATTCCGGTTATAATGATTCTGGAGAATAGGAATAGTTTGACACTATGATTGGAGAGAGCTTTAACAGTGTGACTTCTAACTGGTTTGATTCCTGCATTGACACTGATGATTCTGTCCACAAATAATATAACATTTAATCTTCTTGTCAGAGCTGTTGTCAAATCTATATCATATCAAATGTATCAAGCTTTATAACCATAGCAGGGAGAAACTCCAGATCTATTTTCTGCTCCTTACAGGATTACTGTGATGATAAAAAATAATGGTTTTAAGATTCACATGTAAATTATGTTTTCTTTTTTAATCCTGCAATGTTTACTTTTTTTTCTTTAAAGTACGGTCCCATTTGAGAACAGCATTTGTTCACATGACATTCAAATTTGTGCTGGTCTGTGGCAGGACTGTACTGAATCTCAGTTAATTTCTTTCCTGTTGATTTATATGTAACTGATTGTCAAAGAATGGTAAAAACAAACTAGACAACACTAGTCATCTACTTGAATTGTTTTACAGCTTGATTGCTTTACAGCTCCATGGAAATGATACACTCGAAAAAAAATGGAAGTTGTCTAATCTCCCCCTAAACAGCTTTATATTATGAAACAGACATTTTTTGAACTAAGGGGCTTAAATACTGACTAACCCTGCTCTTCTGCGTCATGCAGACTTCATGGTATTCTGCATCTGTCTGATCCTTTAGCAAAAGTTATGATAAATATGTGTCAAAAGGTTACTCTGAGCTCAGTCTTTATTTCTTTCAGACTTCCACTACACATGCTATGAGCAGATAAGTTGCAGATAAACATACTTTTGTACCATGTTTATTTTCAGTGCTGCGACTGAGTGTATTGAGGATACTTCACGGCATTAAAAAAAACAAAACAAACTCTGCTACAACAATAATTTCCCTCTAAGAGGGATAAATAAAGTATTTTTCATTTCATTTAATTTCATTTAATTTAAAGTTGTCTGGATTTTCCTGGAAAATAATCTAAATATTTATATTTTGGTACAAAACACACATGCAGTATTCTACCCTTGAAAAACAGACAATTTGAAAACAAATCTAATGTACAGTAGCATTTAATGTACTCAGACCAATAGCCACTTTCAAATATGTTTTTTCCATAATGTACAACAGTTTTTGACAAATTTCAGTGTCTCTAACTTTATAAATGAAAAAGGGCTTTGTGGTCTGCTTCAGTCTCCTAAAAAAATGTTTTTTTCCAAAGCATAATAAACAAACAAATAAAAAAAAGCCTGCTTAAATCAACTTATAAGGATTAAACCTAATCCTTCCTACTATCTACACAGCGTTGGCATTTTGCTATCTTACAAACTGCAAACACACTGTTTGGCCAAACTGACTCTTCAGGTGTCTATCTTCTTTTTTATGCTTTCTTTCCCCTCTGGTTCTCTCTATATGGAGAGACAGTTTCAGGCCAGAGACATCCTCTATCAGTATGTAGCTCTCTGAGACCAGAGCAGCACATAAAGCAGCCCTAAAATACATCAGACACACTTTAATGGGCAGAGGCTACAGCCAGGCCTTGAAATATAGCTCTGATACCAGTCCTGTAAATGGCCGGCCTCTGTGGTATATTTCATTCTGTAGAATTAGTCCTGTTTAGCAGCTGTTGTTATATAGCAGCTGTCCTCCAAAGGTCTGACTGTGGCGGAGTATGGCTATTTGACTAATGATTCTCAGGACAATTTTTTTTCTGTCTTTTTAATTCCAACATCATTTAGAAGTCAGTGCAAAGCGCGGTGCAGGCTGGAAATTCCAGTTGCAGAATTGAGTCTTTTTCTCTCTCAGAATGAATTCTTCAGCATGCAAGTGATCGCATGAACTTGCAGGCTTAAATCAATCCACGGCGATTAACCGCGAGTCAAAAAGGGTGGAATGAAGTGACTTTGCACTAATCAAGTTTACCTTTGTCTGTCTCATTAATCTTGTGATTGAAGGCCTTATAGTCTGATCTTCTGCACGACTCCAGTGGATGTGAATACGGAGACTTGCCGCAGATAAGCCCTGGCACCGTATTTATTCTGCATCCCAACTACTGCATGAGCTATTTGAGAGATAAACCAGGTCAAGAAATGCCACTGATTGACCCAATCTCTTCATATTTTGATCAATTTCAGATAGCACAGCGCACTTGGTTTATTTATAAATTATATATTTCAGTGTGTTTGTTTTACCACTTTTGACTGTACAGCTCATGTTGTGAGGGAAAGTTCAAGTGAAAATAGGTTACTTCAGAGGAATTTTATACATGCCTGACAAACCTTGATAACAATTTTTGAGAAACAACTTGATATTGACTCCAAGCCATGCTCTTTTAAGCCAATATTTGCTCGAGTGATAAAAAGAAGTTGCTGTCACTTATTCACTTTGTCAACTGGGTGAGTTCCTGAGGGCACGATCCTCCATAATTACCCCCGGTGACGTTTACCCTCACTAAACGCCCCTGTCATGGTTGAGCGTTTGGGGCTGTGCTTGTCATTTTCTTCTGCGGCATGTGGAAGTAAAAAAGAAAAAAAGAGAAGCCTTTTGCTGTTCAGCTTGTTTGCTTATAACATTTTGTGCTCAAAAGGTTAGTGTGATATCTTATAAATTTGGCCAGAACTAAATTTTCTTTTTTGCATTTAGCTTAACGATAAAGGCTGCATTTGCAATATGGTTCAATTCACCTGGAAGAGCAGTTCCCCCTCTAAGAGTCTAATTAACTTTGGATACAATGGGAAATAAGTGATGTTCAGAGGTTCAGTGATGCTAATTAAAAATAGAATCTGTAGTAAACACAAATCAGTTAATGCATAATGGCTTGAAAAGAGTCAAATTATACATATTGAATATTGCAACACTGAATCTTAACAACTCCAGTACTTTAGACAAAGGCCTATCTAAAAAAAAAAAAAAAAACTCTTATCTTTCAAACCCTGATGATAATATTAGTTGCACCTTATTACTGAGGGGAATGTCCTCCTCTCTTGCAGCTGCAATGGTGAAGAGATACATGACTTGGACTAAAGACTCATCTTTAAACATTGCAATTTTGCCAAAAGTTAATACCAACCAGGGATATTTGTGCTTAATCCATGTCAGGGGAAAAGGAAAATAAGACCTTACATTTCCGCGCAGCTTTATTATTCTTTAGTGCATTAATCAACTTGCATCTCCTCTTGTGCTTTTACTGAACGCTGTTTCTGCCTCACATCCATTCAGTGGATCTTAAACATCCCCCCTCTCAGGCGGGCGTAAGCTTGATTGTGAATGAGAAATGAAGTTGGAAACTTCGAAGCTCTATTTAAAGTGTGACTCCCTGGAGCGACCCCCTTCCTCCCCACCTCTCCCCTCCTTAATAACTTATGATCAGGATCCTCGGGTCCTTGTGTTTTAATTCCGCCTCACCAGTGCTTCTTACTAAAGTATTACTAATTTGGCTAATTTGTCAGACAGTTCTGTTTTCCATCCATAAAACATTTTTTTACGGTCCTGGTGAGAATCCAAACACAATAAAAAGATAGTTGATACATCACATGAAGGTTGAATTGGGCTATTTGCCATTTTATTTAAGAGCCAGGAGACACTCTAAGCTAACTCACTTCTAATAGAGACAATTTAAGTGTTTTCCTTCAGCCCTACCAGTGAGAACAGAATCTGTACACAGTATTATCAATATAAATGTTTTATGAAACTCAGAGTCACAATATATTTTTCCCATTTACAATTCTTTAAACTTAAGCCCAGCTTCCCACATTACAAAAACACAACAGCTTCCAAGGAAAGTGAGTACTAATTAATGATTTCTTTAAAAAATACTAATTGCATGAAGAAAATAATAAAAGATAAACAGCAGCTGTCCTAAGATATGTAGCATTTGCAGCATTTTCCCCCTCAGTTCTCACAAGATTCGATTCTACTTGGAGATCAATACAGGTATTGATGGGCGTCAGATAAAAACCATTATGGCAACCAGCTCTAATTCTTCAGCTGAATTGATTTCATTCTAGATGATGCATGTACATGCATTGGAGCACACCAGCACTGTGAGTGTGTTTTACCTTGACTTCATGCGAGAGAGACGTTATTCATCACCAGGAGAATGTCCCCTTCTTCACACCCCAATAAAAAGCAGAGTAATGAAGCTTCTCTGGCTGCTGTCAACCCAACACTGCTTTATAAAGGATGACACAATTATATTTTACCAGCTCACCAAAAACGCTGACAAGCCCTGGCTCAATAAAATGCAATTCTGTACCTACAGAAGCATGCTGGTTCTTCTGCTGTGGAGTCATAGCTCATGAACTGCAGCCTTGAGATGCTCATCAAATAACACGTTCTTTATAATTAAGCTGAAAAAAAAAAAACATGTGTTGAAATTCAGAATACATTGTGATGTATAACCTAACTTTTTATTCCAGAGGGTTTCAGTCAGCAGGTTGCAACTTACTTTTTTTTTTCCTTGCTGGGAAATAACTTCACAAGTCTCACAGACACATTTGAACTCGATATTTTCTCCTCTCTGAGGTGCATAAACAGGCATAATATTTGCCTCAGAGCAAAGAGGAACTAATGCTGCATTACCATCAGTCAGTCAACGTGCAAAAATGTTTGTCTAAAGCATGATGGATGATGTGTCGTCAACATTAAAAGACAGTTGCTTCCAAAACCTGAAATCTTAGAATTTTCAGAGACAGACAGCATGATGCTCCAGACAGCCGACCGCTGGCGCCCCGCTGCTTGCCGCTTACCAGCGGCAGTAGGATGTGGCTGCTTCTTAGTGGACTGCATCTTTTTACTTTTTCTTTTTTTTCTTGGAGAAAGAGAGACACATCTGGCCCCGGATAATCTCTCCTTAGTTTTCTATGCTGTAATGCATGCAAAGCTCTGCTCCATGTAATTCCCCAACTGCTCTTTTCTTTCTTTCCCTTTTTACAATATCTTTTTTTCCTTGACAAGGGTGAAAATATTGAGTATTTTTGTATCTGCTATTCCTGCAGCCAGTGTCAGTGGTTTGTCCACATAAAGGTTGTTTATACTTACAGTAAAAAGGCAGAAAATGCTGTGCTTAACAAGAAGTCTTTATGTGAAGACACCTTTTGTTCAGTTTCTGCTTTAAAATCTTGTGCTAAATGAAAACAAACGCCATCTTGAGAGTCAGTTACAAAGTGATGGCATTTAAAAAAAATAGCCTGGAATACTCTAATTATTCCTTGACATGCTTATCAGCATGCATTTCCTATAGTCATAAGTTACTATGCTTTGTAACAGGAAATCTGAAGAAAACAAACTTGAGATTGAATATCATGCAATGTTAATGATAATGAAATATGCTGTGCTGGATGCCTCGGGCATTCAGAATATAATATTTACTTGCAGTGCTGCACTTGTTTATTTATTAACAGAGGAATTGTCTGCTTCACTTGCTATCACTGAGGCTTGACAGCTGCAGAGTCCAGGTGATGCATGAGCCAATATGTGGACTAGAGAGGGTTCAACGTCGCACATCAATATGAAAATCAGTTTCTGGCAGAAATAGCCCAGGGCAGTACATCCAGTTCCAAAAAGTGACTAATCTTAGGGTCATAAACCCTGCACACGACGCCCAGGGTCTTTTTTAGGGAGACAGAATTCAGAAATGCCATCATTTTCCAATTCAGAAGCCAAGGACCTCGCTCCTTGCATTAGCAGATTTCTTTTAATAGTGTGTGAAATAGCAGGGTTGCCAGAACTAAGCAAGAGCAAATAAAAGAGGGAGAGAGGGGGATAGTGAAAGGTGACCTTAGACTCTGGAGCTCCAGATTAAAAACTTCAAATGCTCAGCCAGTGGCTCTCCTAAAGACGCAAAAGACCATAGGCACAATGTTACAGTCGATGGAGGTGGCGGCCAAATATCGTCTTCTTACAGAAACGGATTATGAATTTCACAAGGCATTGGTGGTCCCAACGGTGGGAATATTAGTTCACATATTGTTCTCCAGATCTGCATGCATTTCATCTTATTTATTTTTACTTTTCCTGACTTTCAAAACTTCCTCACTGCGGTCAGGTTTGGGAATAGACTACATTTTAAAGAAATTAAATTTCAGCATATAATTTGGCTTTGTCTCTCACTTACATAAAGAAACAATAAAATTAAGTAATTGGTGTGGCTATTACAATAGAATGGCCGAGTTTTAATGGAGGTCTGATATAAGGATTATTAGGGATTACAGAGAACGGTTGTAGCACACAGAAATGGAAAAGCTTGTTTGACTTGTTTCTTTTGCTTTTTGACACTTCATAAAAAATGTGCCTGTCACACAGTGCTTATAAGCTTTAATTTAACTGCTCGGACAATAAACCATCCTTATAAACTCTGCCTTCGACACGAAGAAAACAAAGCCTCTATTATAAATGTTGAGTCCTCAAAATGGACTTCTCAAGTACAGGTTGTAGCACTTAAAATGTTTTGAGCATACTGCCACTCCGTGAATGAGTGACATTATGTAGTGTAGGTTATCAAGCAGAACTTCACCAGTAGCTCGATAATAACTCAGCTCACTTAATTATTCAGTTTCCCAGAAAAAAAAAAGAAAGAGCAAAATGATTTTACTCATGAGGAGAGAGAAACAAAGGCTTTCCAAATCCTTGAATGGATTTCTATCTCAAAGCTCATGGTGGAGACATTCTGAACTGCATCATTGGCGGGTGCTTTAATTACTGTTCAATGACTTTACGCTGAGTCCTTGACCCAGTTTAGATTCCTTATCAAAAACAGCCATGCTCTGAGAAAAGATTACTTTTTAAACTTTGTGAAGAGGCTAGGGCTGACAGAAAACAAGCCATTGCTACTGCACAAATACATGGGGAGGGACACAGCCCCAAGCACTTTGGAAAGCAATAGCCCATTCCAAGATGTGGCATTGGGCTGGGATCTGCACAGCTCTTAAATTCCTTTTCTCAAGCCAGATGGCTATGGAATTACACATTTTTTAATCTAAAGCATGAATGTCTCTAGGCTTGGGGAAATCTTCTTGGGATAGCCACTTTGGATTTATTTGCAGAGGAGACAGTGTCTCGCCCTGGGGGCAACACTTGATGGTTCATAAGAAGTTTGACACTGAATGTCCTGAGTCCACTAGGTTAGTCTCTGAGAGATAAGTCAAACTTTTGCAACATAATGTGAGTGGAGTATGGTCATTTGTCAAAAAATAAAGTTTATTTCTTTTTGTTATGTTCATATGTAATATGATAATGGCTCTTAAAGACTGTAAAAGGGGGAAACTCTATTCTCAAAGTGGTTGCTGTTTTCCAAAGCCACTATAAAGGATCACTTATTTAGTTTTAAGTCTAATGTTCATCCATTTCTATGACATATGCAATCAGTGTGTTGGCAAACACCAGATGCCATGACAGCACAGAAACCAGCTAACAACCATCCCGCAGGATTATTTCCTAAATAAGATATAAGATCTCAGCTTACTGCAAGGACTTGTTAGAAAGAAAAAAGAAATACAAACCCTCGGACTGAGAGACTTTGAGGGCATTACATAGTATTACTGTAGAAAATAATCTTATCAATGTGTTAGTAGCCATGTTTACATGGGCAAAATTTCTTCTGGTCTCTCAGACCTGTACTGTTTACATGGACCCAGAAAAAGCAACTCAGATTATGACAGACATTACATGCATCACATGTTTGAACAGGATAAATGATTTTGGCATCAGCAGAATTGTCAGAAACAGCAGTAGAAGAAGAGACTATGATTTCCGACGTAAACAAAGACTGCATGTTTATTGCATGCTTACCGATTTTTGTTTCTCCTCCATTAATAATTTCTATTAAAATCCCAAGCGATGTGTTTGTATTAAATAGCGACCTGTCCTGTTTTAATCCCACCATGTCTTTTACTAGACATAATGTAAAGTTCAGGATTATGTTATGTTAATGAACAGCTGACATAAGATAAATTCATTTCTAACTAAATTTCGGAATACGTATTTTCATGCTGATCCGCACAACAATTTGCATAACCCAGTTCTCTCAGCCAGAATGAAATTTGGATCCAAATGAGTGTGATCAGATCAGAATGTTCCGATTTGTTTGTTTTTCATGAATTTTTTTTATTCCAGTCAAGCTTTTAATCTGAATTCTTGTGTCCATGGACACATAGCTAGACACACTAAAATTAGACTTTTAAAATACATGTTTGTTCGACTGAAATCCTGTTGAACTGTAATTTAAAAGGTGGGACTACCACACCAACATAATGTGGTTGAAAGTCAAATTCCTCTCACATTTATATATATCAAATGGGACTGAAACTGCTCTTTCTTTTAAGTTTTTGTTGAAGTCTTCAACATGCAAGTAACAGAAGAAGACGGTAAACAAAATGAGCAGGTAACAACAGAGGATAAACACAGAGAACAGAAGGTATCTCATTAAAGAATATTAAGAGTACAGACCTGTAGAAATATACAATTCACCATTTGACATGGTGCTAATTTGGCTTCAGCAAGCTGTCAAATGGTTTGGTTAATTCCTAATAACTCTAACAGGCTGAAAGAGGCTATACTGCCACCTATTGTGTCAAAATCAGACATACTGTCCTCTGCTTGATGCAAGGGGAGCGTTTAATTAAATGGCTTTTTTGAGTTACAACAACTTGACTTATTTGTGTATAGAAACGTACTCACAAACTTGTTTAGGTCTATTTAGGCTCAGACTCCCTAGTTATCATAGGAAATTAATGTTTGCAATATAGTATCTGGACATCTTTTTCATTACATTGTGTATATATTCATGTAATAATGATGATGGTGTGTTTAAACATATTGAACTTTAAATTCCTCAAAGAGTTATTCATTATTTAAGAAAATATGCTTATTTACTTACTTAATCAAAAGCTAAGCAATACTTCTTCAAGCTCAAAGATTAATATATCTGATCTTGTTAATGTATTTGATGCAAAAGAGAATATGAAAAGACATCCAGATTAAACAAAAATATATTGTATTGTTTTGCTCTTGGTCTTTATCTTGGTGGATTTGGGTATTGTCAAACAGAACTAGGGGTGTGATATTTGCTGACTCGCTGATGAATGAGCATTATTTTTAGTAAATGTGTATTGGAGTGAACAAATGATATTGTCAAACTCTCAGATATTTGTGAATATGCCAATTTTCCAATAGCCTTTTATAATATTGGGTTAGAACTGTATTTTTTTCTTTGGTTTTGCATATTTTCCATGACAAGTAACACAAAAAAGTGACAAGCTCTTTGTTTTAGACTTTAATATCAGAAATAATCTGGATTATTTTTTTTCCATCTCGAGATCCACTACAGCTATAATACTGGATCAATAATACATTTTGAAGCAAAACCACAATGACATTTTGCAGTTGGTAGATATTTTACAGTATGTAAGCCTCTGACCTGCAGGCTGTGACATAGCCTACAGCTGCAGTAATTTTCTAGAAGATATTTCTTATGGTCCCTTCCACAACAACATCAAGCAATTCACTTAAAGGTTAATTAGAAAAAGTATCTGTTGAGCTGAAAACAAATGGTACCATGAAGTCCCCCTGCTGGCAGACGAGTTAATCTATGGCAGGTCTCCTCGCTAGTCCACCTGCGATCTGTCTCCGTCACTCGACTGACAGTCCCTGCGGGCTGCTGAGAGGATACGCTCCATTGCACCACTGTGACTAGCCTGCTAATGAATACAGAGGAGCCTAGGACGTCCATACGCCCACAAAACGTCTGGGAAGACTCCTCCGGCAGCTCCGATCATTCTTTAGCCGGATGTTGGCTCAAATGAAGCAGAACAAGGCTGCTAGACTAGTGCAGAGGGAAATGCCACTCAACCAGGACAGTGATTGCTCTGATGTTTGAGATTCATTCTGTGAACCTCAATAGATCCCTGAGGGTAAGGAAGGGCTTGTGGTTTGTGGGAAATCTGATGTGAAGGTTTAATATGTTAGAAGATTAAATTGTAAAAGTGGTCATATAAAAAAGATATCAAATAAAGAAACAGCTTTTAGTACATGCAGCTCATGTTGAGCTTTAGGATTCATTCAAATAAACACATTTTCATCAAACATTAGAAGTTTATATTCAGATTTAGAAGCTGAGAGGACATTAAAATAGATAGTCATGTATGCTGGATCTCACAAAACAATATAGGTGGCTTAGAAAAGCTTGCATGCCTGCAGAAATAAGATGATGATGATATGTAGCTCCAGATGTTGAAAAGTGCATGGTCTTGACTATAGCCAAGATGAATGATATTGAACTGAATATACTAACATCATTTAGTTCTCAGGCTTTTTAAAAACGGATCACTTTTTCAACTCCCTCATTGAATTATACTAAACAAAAGCTTTTTTGTTAAAACTGTAGCATTCATTCACATATACATCAGCTTGTTCTGGAAATAATTCAATCAAATTATCATGCGGCTGAAATGCAGTTCAAAAGGCTGCACGGATACAGGTCTGGAGCTTTCTATCACATAAAATATGAAGAAAGTATAAAACATATTTTCTGTGTAACTTTGACCCTGGCTTGATTGTGGCACCTGAGTATTTCTGAAAACAGCTGAACTCTAAAATTCATTCAGAATGTTTCAAGAGACATAAATATCAAAACTCATCAGTTCTGTGGACAGAAATATTCTTGATGAGAGCAGTCAGAGGAGAATAGCCAGAGAGCTCAAAGAAAGGCTGTAGTAACCTACGCCTTACACCTGTATAGAGTAGAAACATTTTAAAGGAAGCGCAACACCTCGTATATGTAGGAGATGATTAATAAAAACAATAATGATAATAAAAAACCTGTCTCTGACTGATAAACCTTTACACTTGACTTTTTGACCACATTGAAGGAAAAATAGAAAAGCACAGAAATATAACAAATATTATAAACCATGGATAAGTTGGTCAGGATGCAGGTCGGCAAAAAATACTCCTGCACATCAACATCAATGTGATCACCAAGTGCACAAAAAATTATCACATCCTGCACATAATAAATAGATATTGCCATAGTAACATGCTATTAGTTCACAGGCTGCCTGAAATCTCAGTGTTTATTTTCATTTGTCTGTTTGAACTTCAAAGAAGGATATAGCCTCTTGTAGAGAATAGATAGATAGATAGATAGATAGATAGATAGATAGATAGATAGATAGATAGATAGATAGATAGATAGATAG
>JAOXYM010000013.1:21799621-21814422 GCA_028567055.1 Leptatherina wallacei
AGAGGAGCTCTTTCAGCAGCAGGCTGCTGTCTCTGAGCTGCTCTACCAACAGACTCAGGAACTCCTTCCTACACAGGACCATCAGACTATTTAACAGCACACT
The DNA here is from genome assembly GCA_028567055.1 of Leptatherina wallacei. Taxonomy (NCBI): domain Eukaryota; kingdom Metazoa; phylum Chordata; class Actinopteri; order Atheriniformes; family Atherinidae; genus Leptatherina; species Leptatherina wallacei. The sequence goes on from JAOXYM010000013.1 coordinate 21,799,725, forward strand.
AGGTGGGGGTAGAGGGGCACCACGGCGAGTAGTCTGGTTAAGACTTATACAACCGGACTAGGGCAAGAGTCGGTTCTTTTCATTTATATTTCAATTTAATTTCAGTTATTTTATTACATATTTTTATTACATAGTGCTTTATTTGTTTTTATACTGCTGCTGACTTGTTACAATTTCCCTTGGGATCAATAAAATATCTATATTATCTTATGTTATCATCTGTTCTTATTGTTTTTAGGGTTATTTTATTTTATCTTAATATTTTTGTTTATTTGCTTTAAGTTTTTAACACTTTTTTCCCCAGTGTTCTCCTCAGGAGGATCCACCATGCTGGGGGCTCTGCCTGCTCTGTCGGTGGGATTGTTGCTGCGGTGATCGCCTGTGTCTGGGTGGCTGGGTCCCGCACCGAAGCCCTATGGCTGGGGTGTGGGCCCTGGCCTGCCTGGATCTGGGCGGCTTCTGTGGGGGCGCCTGCTGTAGTCATGGGAGAGCTGGCCCTCGGTGAAGATGGATCCCCAAGATATTGTTTCCTCACTGCAGCGTGAAGCCAGATGTTTAATTCTATCACATTTTATTACATACATTTAATTATATTACAAGATCAGATGAAAAAGTTGCATAGTGCAGTCTTTCAGCCGCGGGTCGCTGCTGGGCTGCGACGGCTCCAGAAATGCACATCGTAGATGTCACTGTTTACAAATTAGTCCGGAAAGCAGAGCTTTAAGGTTGAAAAAGTTAAATAATGGGCCTTTAAGTTGTTGATGTTCATGCAAATTGTACATTTTTCAATTACTTTCACCTTGTAAACAATCCATTATCTTAAAATGAAATCTTAGACTTAAGTATAAAAATCACCCAGTTTCACTTTTTTTAATGCAACTGGGTGGTTTCATCCTTATTGAAACATATTCAACATTCCTTCCATGTCATTGATGCTTTTTATCAGTGCTGATGAAAAGCATCAATGACATGATATGTTACTTTGATATGATACTTTGGACAAGTATCCAAAACATAACAAAACATAGAAAAATGTTCTAATGCAACAGGGCTGGCTATTTAGATTTAGCTTCTGTCTTTTTCAAGGGCGCACTAGATGTTGAAAATGGCAAAAATCGTATTTTACTGATTACAATTTGCCAAAATGTGCTTCTAGAGCCAAGAATAAGCTTTTCATTTGCACCACCTGAGCCGGCGCCCCATAATAAGATGCAATTGTATTCCTCTAAATGAGCAACACAGCCACACAAACAAGTAAACATGCACAAACTTGCACTGTCCAAAATTAGATAGTCAAGTTATCACATTAGATTTGTTCTCTTTAATCAAGTGGAACATGGCAGAATGTGGCAAAAATGTGTTATCAAAACTAATAATGGAAATTCATTTTCAAAAATGTCATAGTTCATGTGATAATCAAACCAGAAGAAAAGAATGCTCATTTTAGTTAAATCAGTGTCTCATTTCCATATCAAGCGACACTATTAATAACATAGAGCCACTGTGCAATTTTTCAGTGTTCCATGGGAAATGAGCTATGAAGAATAGCAATAATTGTCAATGGACATTTTGGCGATGGAGCATCTGCTTCATACTACATAATCAGCCCCGTCAAAAACTGAAAAAAAGCTCAAAGACTATTGAGATAGAAAACATGGAAAACACTTAATTAAGAAGAACAGAAATGGACACAAGTGTAATTTGATCTTGTTCAGTATTACACTCACTCCCCTGCACTCACACTTTTCTGCCTACTCTGGGGTTAAACTCTGGCATTTTCAGGCTGGAGATACATGGTTACTCAGAAGTTTTAACCAATGTTTAACACTGGCCATTTTCCAATCACAGACGGCTCAGTTTAATTGTTTCATCTAACAAACATGACCAGAGTCTAAAATAAGTTATGAAGAACATGCACACACAGATGAATGTCATGCAGTGAGACTGAATAAATAGTAGGCTACTAACTGAGAAATATGGTGACCTTCAGTTAGAATACATATATTGAAAATCATTCAAATGTTGTGCCTGAAGCAATGGATTACCAATGTACTTGTACTTCATAGTCATATGTGACACTGCATTTTACATTCATGGCATGCCTTTCTGTAATTGAAAAACCTGTATGAATTATCTATGAAGTTATTTGGAATTGTGTCCATGGGGTTGACTGGCAGTCCACGTTTGAACTCTACACACAGAACAACATTGATATTAGGCACATGCCACCATTTGGCATACGTTTTAAAGATTGTGCCAGTTTATGACGAAAATATCAGAGTCGTAGTGATATTTCTGAGATTAAGCTACAATCAAATATTATGATGGAATTGACAAAATATTCTTTTAATATGTATTTATAAGACCAGTCATGGAATCACAATGCAAAAGCGGCATCAATGATGTAGCTAAAATCATCAGAGGACCGCAATGCCAAATATTACAGCAACTTCCTCCGCTGATATTTTAAACCAGCTGATTAATACATCCTGTGTTTCGTTGCATTAATGTGGGCAATTGATAGGAGGTGTGCATATTTCAAGAGCAAAGCTCTGTATCATATTCTGAGGCTCACTGACATGAGGTGAAGGACACCTTGGGAGTCACACAATAAAAAAATGTCTTTAGTGTAAGAAAAGACTCATTTGTTGCTTTGCATATTTTTCATGGAATATATATTCTTTCAGTCATTGTGATTAGTTTTGTAAGGTGTTTCAAGGTTAGATAGTACACAGAGTTGAGAACATTCTTGGTGTTGAGATCAGTTCAATCAGGCTTCAAGACCACATTCAAATAATAACAATAATCAAGCAGATTCTTGCCATCTAAGATCTTATTTTCCTGTTAGGCATGTTTCCTTTTCCCATGAATAAAACATCAATGGAAGAAGATGCCAGTCAGTGCATGTTACATTTTGTGAGTTTTTCAGACTCGAGCATGAAAGGCTTCTCTCAAATTATTTTGTGCCAAAATTCATTTACAGAAAATGAAATCCCAATCAAGCTTGATATTGTATATCTTTCTGTTGACAACAGACTTATTGCTATGTGTGCATTTGAAGAAACCACATTTGAGCCTTATAAAAGCAGTATCAATTAAAATGCCTATCATAATTGTGATAAACAGCAATCATATGAAAAAGTTACTGCACTTCAGACTTCATGATTCATAACATATGGGTTTTTAGATTAAGTAACATGATCACAACTTGTTTAGGGAAAGTTAGGGAGAAATCGACTTCTTTTAGATTTCTAGATACTTGGCACTGGTGCTCTACATAGTGCTTGAAGTTATCATCAATGGAAATTTCAACATTGCTTTCTGGTTAAAAAGTTTAGATTTGCCCTCTGGGGATTTTTTCTTCATGTATTTAACCCACAGAAATAATATTAAAAGATCACATTTTTTTCCTTTTTTATTATGTATTAAAAGGAAGTTGATGATTGTTAATATGACAGCATTTCTCTGAAATATTTTACTGGTAGGTAAAATGTTTACACAATGGCATAATTCAAATAGACTTAATATTTCATAAAATGACCATATGAACACAAACAAAATCTACAAAATGTGCTCTGCAAACAAGAGGGTAAAAAATGCTTTAAAGTGGTACACATTTATTTAAAATTTGTCTGTGATTGCTCCTCCTGTTATTAACTGCCTCTAATTGTTTGGAACTGTTGTTTTATTGTCTTTTTTTTACTTTTTATTTTTTTATATTTATAAACTGTGTATGTTGTATTTAATATTTTGTAACTTGACTCATTGTATCTTGCTAGTTTTATATGCTTTTTTGTTGATTCTGGCCCAGGTTTTCATTGCAAATGAGAATTGGTTGTCAGTTGACTTACTTGGTTAGATAAAGGTTATAATAAAAAAAGATAGAAAGAAAAACTATGACTGATGTAACGAATAAATGCAAGAACCCTTCAACTGGAAATTGGCCAAAGTGTCTGCAGTCTTAAAAATTGCTAATATTGCTTTGGTGCACCATTTCAGGGCAAGTTAGATTATGTAGCATCCTTAAGAGGGGTGCTTATAATGTGAATATCCTTGGTTAAATTAAAACAGCAGGTAGTTTACATGATTAAGTCACTTGTTCTCCTTTGCCGTTGTGGAAATGGAAGGAAGGAAGTTTCTACACTAAAACTTTCAAAATGCCAATGGTTTAGTCTAATCAAAGAGACCACATGAAGTTTTTGTTTTTTGATCAAAGTCAGAGTAAAACAGAAGTAACTCTTATGTTTTGAGTTTGTAACTTCACAGACAAATGTGACCCAGCAAAACATCAAATCAGGATTCAAATCAGCAATGCTCTGACTGACAGATCTCAGATCAGCTCAAATAAGTCCAACAAACTGCTTACATATGAAATCACATGCTGCACATATTAAATATTTCTATAACCTTCCAGCTGTTAGCTAAATTACCAACATCATTAAAGTGGTACTACTGAAATTTAGCAGATTTTTGCACTTTGGCGCCCCCCAGGCTAATTCAGCATCTACCTTGCATCCTCTCTCTTCTCTGAGCACTCTCCAGTGAGAAAAAGTCAATTCAATGATGACTTTTGTCTTTTCTCTTGCTCTGTCACTTTCTCTCTTTCTTTTCATCAGGGTCATCAGGGTCAATTCTACTTTCTGTTCCCAGAGTCCGAACTAAACACAGAGGCAGCATTCAGTTTTTATGTTCCTCACATGTGGAAGAAACTCCTGGAAAACTGCAGGTCTGGGCAGTGGCTCAGGTGGTAGAGTAGGTTATCCAATGACCCAAACGTTGGCAGTTCAAATCTCACTCCTGTCCCAGTCAACAGTCATAGTGTCATTGGGCAAGACACTTTACCATCCTTACCTGCATTGTTGGCATCACTGGTGTACTCAATTGTACATCACTTTGGATAAAAGTGTCTGCTAAATGATTGTATAGGTCTGCTGAAACACTCAGCAGTTCTAAGTCAGGATTAGAAACTTTTCTATTTGCGGCCTTTTATTAAAACAACTGATAATTAACTTTTATTTCTTGAATTTTATCTGGTCCGTGTATCATTTGTTCTTTTTCATATTCAATTCAAAATCTAAATTCAAAATATAAATAATCAGCTTGTTTTTCATTATTCTTTAATAAATCCAAAACAAAAAAGTTAAATCAGGCATTTTTGCACTTTTGATTTGAAGTTAAGATTAGAAGTTAAACTAGAATAATGACCCACGGACAGAAATTGATTTTAATACCTAATTTGTCAGATTTCTGTGGCCCATAAGTTGCTGTTGATTGTCTTTCTGCAAACCTACATACTGTCTTCAAAGCTGTTTTGCTCAGTTGCTTTAGGTGTTTCTGGTCTGCATCTGTCCCTCTCAGCACCACGTCACCATAACACGCACATACACCTGACATTATGCCTGTGTTAAAGGGATACCGAGTAACTTTTGACCCAAATATAAGCCTAATGGATGATTTCTGAGGTCAATATACAGTGCTTGATGTGTGTCGGCACTCTCTTCAGTAACCAGACATTATAACTTTGTAGGAGCTGATCTGTCTCATGGGATCATGTGACCTGCAGTGCTTTGCTGTACAGCTCCCCCTCTATAAACACAGAGGGCTCTGCTTTGTGCTACTTTTTCCTCCTCTTCGATCGAAGGTTTGCCATGGCGGAACGAAGTAAGAAGGTAAAAACAGTGTGTGAGGAGGCCAGAAAGGGAAAGACTGTTTGATTTTGCATCATGTGGCCTGTGGGAAATTACAGGCTTAGCGCCCCTAGTGGACAAAAGTTACACAGTATCCCTTTAAATAAACCCCATTTTCCATTTATTTTCATGACAGTGAATTATTCAATTGCTGTCAGCACTGCTTATTATTAGTATCTGACAGCTGTGACTTGTTGTTTATCAGCTGTTATTCATGACAGATCCGCCAGGTCAGGCAAACCAAGGTCTAATACTACAGACAGAATAGACGGACAAACACAAAGATGGATTAAGGAGGCAAAAGATATCAGGTCAAGATCACCATTACAGCGGTCAGATGACGCTTCGGATAAGCACAAACAAAATAGTCTAGGCTTCATTTAAGAAAAAAGGTTAAATGACCCTTTTTGAGATAGCTGTAAGAGAAGCCAGCATTATGTATTATGATGTATTTTGATACAATTAGCAATTAACAGGGGTCTACTGAGCATGCAAATAGGTCACAGTCATGAAAATAAATGTAAATGGGACTTTATTTAATAAATTGCCAATAAATCATATCATTGGAGCCTCAGCTGGGGAAAGGTTAGACCAGTGGCCTTTCTGTGCGGAGTTTGCATGTTCTCCCTCTGTATGTGTGGGTTCTCTCTGGGTACTCCGGCTTCCTCCCACAGTCCAAAGACATGCATGATAGGTTAATTGATCACTCCAAATTCTCTCTAGGAGTGAGTGTGAGTGTGCATGGTTGTTTGTTTCTCTGTGTTGGCCCTGCGATAGACTGGCAACCTGTCGAGGGTGTACCCTGCCTCTCACCTGATAATTACTGGGATAGGTTCCAGCTCCCAATGACCCTGAATTGGATTAAGCGATACAGAAAATGAATGAATGAATAAATCATACATAAAATGCTTCTCTTAGGGCTTTTCTTTCTCAAAAAGGATAATTTAATCTTCTTTCTTAGACTATTTTGTCTGCCACCTTCCCCAGAACCGTCTGACCGCTGTACCTTGTCGTTTATCAGCTGCTATTCATGGGAGTGGCCAACCTGATGGACCCAACAGATCAGTCAGGTTGCCTCACCGCCCGCTGGTGTGAGAAAAAAGCTTCCTCATCCCTGTTGATGGTGTTCTTTACATGTTTTCAGATATTATGGCTAGTGGCTACCCCACATGAGAGCCTTTAAATAGATGCAGGTTTGCAGAAAGAGAATTTGCAGTAACTTCCAGGTCACAGAAATCCGACAAATTAAACATTAATATAAATTTCTGTCGGTGGGTCATTTTTCTGGTTTAACTTCTTCTAATCTTAAATTCAAAACAAAAGTACAAAAACAGCCAGATTTTAGTTCTTTGTTTCGTATTCATAAAAGAGTATTAAAAAAATATTAAAAGAACAAATGATGCATGGACCTTATTTCATTTAGGTTTTTTTTGTATTTATTGAATTAATTTCACTTCTTTTAAAAGTTTGTTTTTAATACTTCTTAATGCTTCTACTGCACCCCCGCTGTAATGCTTCTAATGTTCTATTTAAAGCACCTTGAATTGTCTTGTACATGAAATGTGCTATATAAATAAACTTGCCTTTTCCTGCCTTCCTCTGATAATGTCCTTTTATAATAATAATAATAATACATTTTATTTATAGGCACCTTTCAAGGCACTCAAGGGCACCGTACAACACACAGTGAAAAACAAACAGTAAAAAAGCAACTTAAAAAAAAAAATTTTGATGTTGAAAATGATGTAACAGTGAGGGGTTTTGAGGTGAGATGTGAAGATGGTCAAAGTATTGATGTTCCTGATGTCCGGTGGGAGGGAGTTCCAGAGGCGGGGGGCAGAGCGGCTGAAGGCTCTGGACCCCATGGTGGTCATACGGGCAGGAGGGATCGTGAGGTTGATGGAGGATGATGATGTGAGAATCCGGCTGGGTGTGTTTATATGGAGGAGTTCAGTCAGGTATGGAGGGGCAAGGTTATGGAGGGCTTTGAAGGTTAGGAGGAGGATTTTATATGAAATGCGGTATGTGACTGGGAGCCAGTGAAGCTGTTGGAGAACAGGGGTGATGTGACTGATAGAAGGGGTCCTGGTGATGATCTGGGCTGCAGCATTCTGAACCAGTTGTAGTTTATGGAGGGACTTGAGAGGGAGACCAGAGAGAAGTGAGTTGCAATAATCCAGGCGGGAGGTAACCAGAGAGTGGACCAGGATGGCGGTGCTGGCGGGTGTGAGGGAAGGACGGAGGCGATTAATGTTGCGTAGGTGGAAGTATGCTGACCGGGTGATATTATTGATGTGTGTTTGAAAAGACAGAGTGCCGTCAAGGACGACACCCAGATTTTTTACTTGAGGGGAGGGGGAGACAGAGGAGTTGGCGATGGTGAAGGTGAAACTGTTAGCTTTTGTGAGGATGGATTTGGTACCAATGAGGAGAACCTTGGTTTTGTCACTGTTGAGTTTGAGAAAGTTGGAGGAGTTGATTTCTTGCAGGCAGTCACAGAGGGAGGTGGGAGGTAGGGAGGAGGTGGGTTTGGTGGAAAGGTAGAGCTGGGTGTCGTCTGCATACCAATGAAAGTGAATGTTATATTTACGGAAAATGTGGCCAAGGGGGAGGAGATAGATGATGAAAAGTATAGGTCCAAGGACAGAACCCTGGGGAACACCGGAAGAGATGGGAGATGGCTGCGATGAAAATGTTTTTAACTGAATGAATTGGGAACGGCTAGACAGACATGTTATGAACCAGTGAAGTGGGGTGCCAGATAAGCCGATGGAAGCCTTTTGGGTTTCTTCACAGAATTAGCCACTGTGTGTATCCAAAATTTCTATTGTGTTGATATCCATTGCATGTTGGCATGTGATGTGGTACTATAGCACAACACAGCTGTCAGATGATGCCCTGGGGTAGAACAAAAAAGTTGTGAAGTGCAAGTTCTCAGCTTCAGAACGCTGCACTTCACAAAGCCCCAGGAATGAGCGTAGTGAATATTAGTGTGCCATCAAAATGAGTCAGAAGCACAGAATTTTAAGGTCAGAATCAATACTGCTTTAAATTGTGAAATTTGCATTTTCAAGATCAATAATAGTCCAGGGGTGTAACCATTAATTAAATTATCATTAAGCCAAAAGTGAACTGAAAACATCAATCAAAAAATTATACATTGATCATTTGTAAGACACTTTAGAACTTAAAAAGACTTAAAATGTCTTATTTATCTGAGATGAGGAAAATGTTGATATCCAAAGGTGTAGTGTGTAGACTGTACTGCTTTGATTATTTTGGTCAATTCTAAAAATATTTTGTTTATGACTGCAAAATTATTAATTTCATACCTATAATAATATGCTGTGATCAAACTTGCGATTTCCTCAAGTATGTTCTGGAAGGATTCTGCAGACATAGATTGGCACAGCTTTACCATGACAGTAGACGACTGAGAGACTAAAGTGGCTGCAGTTTATCTCTGTTTTTGTTAATCCGGGCTGTACCTGGTTAAAGATTGTAAGGTGAATAATGAACAAGGTATTAGCTGTGATTCTAAGCCACAGTGTTACACTGTAAAGTTTTGATTAAAAAAAACAAAAATAAAAAACTGCTATTCATGTGACCCATAGTTCCCAGTTTGGCAATAATCCTCTTCTATAGAAGCAAACTTCAAGCAGCTTGGGCTTTACAAAAACTACATAGGAAGAGTCAAAGAATGTAAAAAAAAAAACAAAAAAAACAAACAAAAAAAACCTGAAATCTTCAGCCAGCCCCTAAACTCCCCGTACACAAATCTATCTAGGGGTACCCTAGATAGCTACCCTATTTCAGAGAGACCCACCCCAAATCCCAGGAGCCTTAAGGAATATAATAGAAACAGAAGTTTTTTATAATTTAAGTTTATATAAGATTCTTGCCATAGCTCAGAAAGGAAAAATGGGGGTTTATAGTTTTGAGAAGAGATTTGAATCCCATTGAAATGTTATGGCTCTATTTAAAACAAGCAAAATAATCAAAAATTTAAGTTATTTCTGCCAAAGGGAGCAATACAATAAAGCCATGTATGCATGTACCTTTTCCCCAATAGTACATTTCATCTAATGATCATTTTGCTCAATAAATATTTTAAGAAGTACAATTTTCCTCTGGCATTCTCCACCACATTTATTGAGACATAATGTTTCTAAGAAAGTTAAGTGTTTGCTTGCCCAAAGTCAACAATTTTCAAGCAGTGTATTATATTCCTCCCAATAAACTATTATACAGTACATGAAGAGAAACCATATTTACATAAAGAAGATGATTCATATTCTCAGATGTCTTCAAAAGTAAAACATCTTCCCATACATTTTACATATTCGTTTTTAAAGAAAACTTGTAGTAGTGCATGAAGAACTTTCTTGAGAACTATTTGTGATTTGATCAACTTTTGTTCATATCCATCTAATGAATACTAATGTATGCACATATAGGTTATTACTTTGATTTTATCAAATTAGATTAAAGCAGATTTTTCTGCTTTTCTCCGAACCCTATTGTTCAGTGTTATGACTTTATTTCCAAGATAGTGGGGAAAAAAGTGTGACTAACGTCTAAATCAATTTTTTCTCTCGACATCTGTATGGCCACGTTTTGATGAGGTCACTCGGGTTCGTCTTGTCACTGCAGCTCTTTTTTCATGCTCATAAGTTCTGTCTCGATCAGTCTCCATCACTTAAGGCGTTGAATGCTTGTCTGGAATAATATCAGCGGTGGTTCGAGATTCTCTTAATTAGAGGATTGTACATTGGCGGTAGAAGACTGTCACACTCATTGCTCAATGAGATATTCATGCAGAGGGCTATTCATACCTGATGAATACGTCAAATAACAAAGAGATGAAAGAGATATTCATAGCAAATCATTCTGAAGTTAAACATGCCCTAATACATTTTATTATATTTATTGTAATCTTTTTTATTTAACCAGTACAGAGAACAATCTATTTTTTAAAGTAAAAGTCCAATTAAGTCACAGCATGAATTGCAAAATATATATTTTTAAGAGTGTCAGTTAAATAAATATTAATATACACCTGTAAATCTTTGATCGTTCCGTTATCAGCTTCAGAATAGATATTATAAAGGGTTGAAGATGGACCCAGAATAAGCAGGGTAAGCAAACTGAAATCACTTATTCTGAGTTGAGATTTTAATATAATAGTAGATTAATACAGTGAACTCTTCAAGAGTATTAAGTTTGTTGGAATAAGTTGCCGGTGGACATATTCAATTAATCCTATTTCCTGCCCTTGAATCAGACTGGTTTAAATTTGTGATATGCTTCTTTGTGTATCTCTAATGGTGATCATATCAACACACCTTAAACTTCATGATGGGTTAGTGGAGCGCTGCTTGGATTTTTAACATATTTGATGTGTTCAGCAAAATACAGCATTTTACAATTTTAAATTCGGGTAGAGGCAAACATGTTTATAGGTGTTTGTTATCACTATGCAGAGCTGAATGAATAAAAGGAAAAAAACAAAGAAAATAACAAAGACTGCACCATACCTTGCAAATGAATCAAAACTGGTGCAGGGACGGCCATTTATTGCTCATTCTACAGAATGAGTGTCTATCCATCTGAAAGGGAATTGGTTATCAGAGGCCTACAGGGATCCTTTTATGGGGTATTGTTACAGAGAATGGCTTACCAGAAGCTGCATTGTGTTTGACATCAGAAGCAGACAGAAGAATCTGAGATGAGCTGCAGTTTGGAATTTCATCTTGCTTCAATATAGATGGATCAAGATTTCTTTATTGACATTTTCTGTCCTTCCACGCCTTTTTAGTTATAGGCCTGACTTCAAGACAGGTTAATATTGTGCTACGATATAATAACCAAAAACTCACATTCATTAAATGTGCCTGAATGATCTGAATAAAAACATTTACTCTCTTGCTTCAGACAGCAAAGGGAAAAATAGGAAAACTAAGTGTCTCATAGGATTCTGGACAACTTCAACATGCCTTGGCATTGATATAGAAAGTTTCTGGAACTTTATTGGAAGGTGGAACATCATTCAGCCAAAAGATATTCCATCATTTGTATGTTGATGATCAGTTGAAAAAGAAATACAATAATAAATTTAGAAAAATGATAAAATTCTCACATTATCAATCTGTTGGGTTGAGGTCTGGTGGCATTGAATGGGTAAGCATGCGCTTCACAACATTAAGCATCCAGTGGTTGAAAGAAATCAAATCCTGAAAGACACATCTGCCATCAGGATACATGTGTGGGGAAAAAGTTGATCTGTGTAGTGGTTCGGAGTGACCCTTCCTTCCATGACACAGATAGGCCCAAAATATGCACCTCTCAAAATAACAGAGCCAACAGATTTAGACTACTTAAAATTCAAGATTCTTTTGTTATTATTTCATTATATTGCAAGAAGAATTTGGATATACTCCATGTGTCAGGAGGTGGACACACACGCTGGACAGAGTAGTACGTAAAACCGTAGTTTTATTGGCAGAGGTACAAAACCGGCATGCAAAAATCGTGGTCAAAAACAGAAGCACTAGGGACAAGGACGGACAAGACTAGGAAAACCACTGGAACGCTAGGGAAACACAAAACGATCTGGCACAGGGGGAAAGCAGAAGACACCTTTTACACACACACACACACACACAATCAGGTGGCTGGGAGGAGGAGATGACACACGAGGGAGGGGCAAACAGAAACACATGGAATGGGAATCTGACAATACCCCCCCCTCAAGGTGCGCCTCCAGCCTTGTCCGGGTGACGGTGATTGAAGTCCCAGATGAGGGAGTGGTTGAGGATCCGGGAGGTTGGTACCCACGATCTCTCCTCAGGGCCGTAGCCCTGCCAGTCCACCAGGTACCGATATCCCCTTCCCCGCCGTCGGACGTCCAGGAGGCGGCTGGTGGTGTCGGTAATTCTTGGGGGAGGGGGCGGAACGGAGGACTGCAGAGGACTGGTGGCGTGGGGCTTGAGCTGGAAGACGTGGAACACTGGATGGATGCGGAGGGTCCTGGGGAGGCAGAGCTTCACGGTCACCGGGGAGATCACCTTGTCGATCTGGAACGGGCCAATGAAGCTGGGGGACAGTTTCTTGGACTCGGTCCGCAGCCTGATGTTGGTGGTGGAGAGCCAGACCGACTGACCCGGGGTGTAAGCAGGTGCAGGAGCTCGGCGACGGTTGGCCAGCCTCTTATTAGTTTCGGTGGTACGGAGCAGAGCAGCCCGGGCCTCCCTCCAGATGCGCCTGCAGCGGCGGAGCTGATGTTGGACGGAGGGAACTGATATCTCCATCTCCTCCTCGGGTAGCAACAGGGGTTGGTAGCCTAGAGAGCACTCGAACGGGGAGAGACCAGAAGCAGAGGAGGTGAGAGAATTGTGGGAATACTCAACCCAGGATAGTTCGGAACTCCAGGTGGTCTGGCGACGGGAGCAGATACAGCGGAGTGCGGCCTCCAGATCCTGATTGGTCCGCTCCGTCTGCCCATTGGTCTGCGGGTGGTACCCTGATGAGAGGCTGGCCGAGGAACCAAAGGCTGAGCAGAAGGATTTCCAGAGCTGAGAGACGAAAGACGAATGCCGTGAAGGCGGAAAACATGTTTAATAAGAAGTCGAGCAGTCTCAGCTGCCGTGGGAAGCCCCCGGAGAGGTACAAAGTGGGCGGCTTTAGAGAACCGGTCCACAAAGGTGATAACGACAGTCTTACCGCTGGAAGGAGGTAACCCAGTGACAAAATCCAGGGCAATATGGGACCATGGGCGACCTGGCACAGGGAGAGGCTGGAGCTGCCCTGCTGGAGGCTGGTTGCTGGACTTGCTGCTGGCACAGATGGGGTAGACAGCCACAAAGTCCTGGACGTCTTTAGCCAGGCTGGGCCACCAGAAGCGACAGCGGAGGAAGGATGCTGTCCTCCGAATCCCCGGGTGGCAGGTCAGGCGGGACGCGTGGGCCCACTGAAGGAACTGAGGACGGAAGGTCTGGGGAACAAAGAGTCTATTAGCTGGGCCACCCCCGGCCCGGGATCTTGTGCCTGAGCTGCCCTTATGTTCTCCAGAAGGCGCCAGGAGAGAGCACCCACCACGCAGGAAGGAAGGACGATGGTCACAGGGCCCTTGGGAGACTCGGCAGCTTCGAATTGCCGGGAGAGGGCGTCAGGTTTCCTGTTCTTGGAGCCGGGGCGATAGGAAATCAACTTAAACCGACCAAAGAAAAGAGCCCACCGCGCCTGCCTCGAGTTCAGCCGCTTAGTAGTCCAGATGTACGCTAAATTCTTATGGTCGGTCCAGACCACAAAGGGGTGCTCTGCCCCCTCCAGCAAGTGTCTCCACTCCTCTAAGGCCAGTTTTATGGCCTGGAGCTCCTTATTACCAACATCATAGTTTTGCTCGGCCGGGGATAACCGGCGAGAAAAGAAGGCACACGGGTGGAGTTTACCGTCAGAACCGGAGCGCTGGGAGAGGACAGCTCAGACCCCAGAATCAGATGCATCCACCTCGACAATAAACTGGCTGGAAGGGTCTGGCTGAATCAGGACAGGCACAGAGGTGAACAGAGACTTCAGCCGCTCAAAGGTGGCATCCGCATCTGCAGACCAATGGATCGGTATAGAAGGAGAAGTGAGAATGTTAAGGGGGCAACAACAGAACTATAGTTACGGATGAAACGCCTAAGGAAATTAGCAAAACCAAGGAAGCACTGAAGCCGTTTGCGGGTGGCTGGGGTGGGCCACTCCAGTACAGCTTTTACCTTGCTGGGGTCCGGTCTCATCTCCCCACTCACCACCACAAAACCAAGGAAAGACACAGTCAGTGTGGAAGTCACATTTCTCAGGCAGTGGGCAGTTCTCAAGGAGCCGATGCAGCACCAACCGAATATGCCGCCTATGTTCAGCTAGACTGTGGGAGAAAATCAAAATGTTGTCCAAATAAACAAACACAAAACGGTGGAGAAAATCTCTGAGGACATCATTAACTAAGTGCTGAAATACTGCAGGTG
>JAOXYM010000013.1:21814522-21836524 GCA_028567055.1 Leptatherina wallacei
GATTCTGTTCAGAACCAGAGTCAATAAGGGCAGAAACAGGGAAGGAAGCTCCCTTAACAATAATTTGGGACCCAAGGATGAGGCAAGAATCAGGGGGAGTGGGTGCTGGGATACTACTTGACAAATGCCCCACTGTTATAGACGAGCTAGCTCTTTCTGGGCACACCGGGCATTCTTTGATGAAGTGACCCATCCGACCACAGTAGAGGCACTCACCCGACGAGATCCGGTGCTCCCGCTGTCTGTCAAATAGCCTATTATCTATTTTAATGGCAAGTGCAATTAGACTATCAAGAGAGGATGGGAACTCAAGGGGGGCCAACTGGTCCTTCAGGGGATCAGAGAGACCATTAATAAAAGCGTCAAATAGCGCTGTGTAATTCCACTCGCCATCTGCTGCTATGGTCCTAAACTCTACGGCATAATCAGCTGCTCTACGTCCTCCCTGACTAAGCTTAATAATAGCCCTGGCAGCCTCCCTTCCAGGTTTGGTATGCTGGAACACCTGGGTGAAGGCTTTGGTGAAAGCCTGGAGTGATCCACAGACTGGGGACTTGCGCCCCCACTCGGCCGTGGCCCAGGCTTTGGCTCTCCCACATAGGTGAGTGATTATATAGGCAATCTTGGCTCGATCGGAAGAGTAGTGCACAGCTTGAAGTTCAAAGTGAAGATCACACTGAGTGAGGAATGCCCGACAGTCCCCGGAGTCCCCAGAGAACCTCTCCGGCTGAGCCAGCTGAATGAACCTTGCGGTGGGAAGGGCTGGATCCAGGGCTGGAACAGGATCGGATGTGGATGGGAGCACCTCCGGATGTTGGGCAGCTGGAGGAGAAGGAGCTGACTGGACCTGCTGGATCAGCTGAGCCAGGGTGCGGATCTCAGCGCCGACTGAAGAGATCTGTTGCTCGTGGCGTTTCATCATGTTAATCAACCCCTGACGGAGGCAACCCAGCTACTCTTCCTGCAGGCGAATACGCTGATCCTGGGAGGTAGATTGGACCGACTCTGTCTGCTGTGTCCATGTTATGGCCAGATCGTGATGTCAGGAGGTGGACATACACGCTGGACAGAGTAGTACGTAAAACCGTAGTTTTATTGGCGGAGGTACAAAATTGGCATACAAAAATCGTGCTCAAAAACAGAAGCAGGTCAAACACTAGGAACAATGAAGGCCAAGACTAGGAAAACCACTGGAACACTAGGGAAACACACAAAACAATCTGGCACAGAAGGGAAAGCAGAAGACACCTTTTATACACACACACAAGGGAGGGACAAACGAGACGCAGGTGAACCACATGAGGGTAATCAGGTCGCTGGGAGGAGGAGATGACACACGAGGGAGGGGCAAACGGAAGCACATGGAATGGGAACCTGACCCCATGACAAGACTCCAAGACAAGACAAGCCTCTTACAATGTCACACACTCACATAACACATTCATTTTTTCAGATGAATTTCATTATGTGCATCACCTGCAAGAAAAATGTGGAAAAAGTTATAATTTTTTTCTGTGGAAGAGGCTAATGTATTATTGCACCGTAAAGTTTAAAATATATGATTAAGTAATATATTGTCATATATATATATACGTGCTATTTCAGAGCAGAGTTCAATGTGATCATGGCTTTGCGGTAAAAACTTCTACAGTCTAATGGTGCATGCTTTGATGGACATGTATACTCTCCTTGAGGGTTCGATGTTCAAACATTTTATTGGCTGGGTGAGATGATTCCTTTAAGATGCAGGATGCTTTTTCTGGGGGCAACTAGAATTGTAGATGTCTTCCAGAATAGGGAGGTGTCTGTTTGTGATTTTCTCTGCAGATTTTATATCTCTATGCAGAGTTTTCTTGTCAGCTGTGGAGCTGTCTCTGTAATGCGCCAGGATCCCATGAGTCTGATGCTCCCAGTGGGCCAAAGGTTTGAGATCAGCAGCTGTTGCGATTGCCTGACTTTCCTGAGAGTTCTCACAGTGGGGTCAAGCATTTATGATTGATCTCTTGGTGTATACAACATATGAACCCCTTTAACTGTCAAAAACATTGAGGGATGGCCCAATTGACCATTTTCAATATCAGTCTATTGTTTTTGCATTACTGAATTCTTAAATGTCCATTTGTCTTTGAAATGACAACTTTAGGCACAGCGATCATATTCTATTCTTTGTCATGTAATTGCAAACAGACTGCTCTTGCTAATGCAGGCTGACCTTTTCCTGCATTGACTCTTGGTCACAAAGTTTCTCCTCTATTTTTTTCTCTCTTTCTTTCCATTCTGTCTTTTTTTCTTTCTTTTCTTTTTTTTTTTTTTTTACACAAAACCAACATCATGGGCCAGCAACCATGAGAGGCCCCCCTGCTGGATCTCATCCTGTCACTAGTGTTTGGGCAAACACAGCACATGAACACATTGCAAATACCATGCCCAACTCCTGCACAAGGGTACTTGGCAGGGGAAGCCAGAAAACTGTGTAGAATTTTAAAAGAATAAAAACAAAAACTTTTTTTTTAAAACATAGAAACGCAGTCCTTGTTTATTATCACACTACTTTTATCCACTTACAAAGGGAAGCTTGCATGCAGTTTTAGAGCATGACTAGTGAGAACTGTACTAGACATCTCAAAGTGCTCTACATGAAGAATTTACAGTAAGAATAGGAGATTTAAAAAGAGAGAAATTAAATAAAAATAAAACAAGACCAGTCCATCTTGGCAAATATTTCACTAAATTTAGCTTAGCTAAAACCTTCAAAGATCACCATCTTTGACTTTGTAATGGAAAGGGAATGATTACCAATAGACTATAGACAATAGCTAACTTTTTGGTCCTAGCTATTGAGACATCATATGGTGTTTGTTATATTGTTGTCTTTACTGTAGAAATTTTAGCGTTGGATGTATGTTCAGAGGTGTGTAACATTAGTAGTCAAATATTATGTTCATTTGTGATGAGTGCATTGCTTGACATGTTTGATGACAGAAAACAATAACCTTGCTAAATTTCCACTCAATGACATTTGGCTCAGTGTCTAGGTATCAGCAGGAAATCAGCAACAGGATAACCCCAAATTGGTTTCAATGAGTCTGGAAGGAAATTTCTGACATAACACATGAAGAAATTGAAAAATTCACACTTCTGAATAGTTTAGTCCGTTTTGTGTTGACCTTGTTAGAGTCTGAGGTTTAAATTTTATTTATTTAAGGTAATCATAATTACACATAAGCCAAAATAGCCTACATTTCTCCTTTAACAGACAGACGTTGAAGGCTGGTTCACTGCATTGTGAGCAAAAGGTTCATTTTCTAAATAATCATTAAACTTGATCTCTATCTATCTCAGATAACTAGTAAAGCTAAAAGAGTTGAAAAGAAATGAGCATTATTAATAATAGCAATGATATTATTGATAATAATAATAATAATAATAAGTATCATTATTATTATTATTGTTTTTATTATTATTATCTTTATTATTATTATTATTATTACTATTACTATTACTATTATTATTATTATTATTATTATTTTTGTTATTGTTATTGTTATTATTATTATTATTATTATTATTATTATTATTATTATTATTATTATTATTATTATTATTATTATTGTTATTATTATTATTATTATTATTATTGTTTAAATGGGTACAGTGTATGAACGTTATCTAAATTTCGCGCCTGCGCAGTGGCTATATTTTCTAGCCTGTTAAGCTACAAGCCAGCTAGACAACTGTAAGCTAGCACAGATAAATTAGACAAAGAAACCTTGTGAAGAGACTGAATGAAAAAGAGTTCAAAGTCACGGACGGTGAAAGGAGCAAGTGTAACACAAAGCTATATGCGTTATTCGATATATATGGGAGTATAAAATTGAAAGGTACGCCGTTACCACGTCTTTTTAAACTTTTTGTAAGCAGTCAGTGCAGAGATTAGCTCTGGCTAGCTGCTAGTTAGCTGATGTTTTTCCCTCCAGCAGATTGTACGAAAGCGTGAGGGTTTACATTAGCTTGCTTAGTTAGCATCCTGTCATAGGGAGCAGTTGAGGCCCTTTGTTTTACACCGGTACTGCGGGGTCTAAACATTACATTACCGATTAACTTTATGTATCCTTAGCTTGATTATGTACCAGCTGTGGAGTAAGGTTATTAATACAAAGCTGCCTGGTAGGTTTGCGGACATATTGATTGCTAACGTGTTGTTTGTGAAGCTAGCTGATAAGTGTTAACTGTATTTGCGGTGTAAAGGCTAAAGTGAAGTTAACATTAATCGTGCTAGTGAAAACATTAGCTTGAGATAAATACATATGTATCCTACACTTAACTGTGTTTTTGTTACATGTAGCAATCTTTTTTTATTGATCCCTATTTAAACAAGCTTAACAGTTAAATGGCGAAAAATCGTGAAGCGATGTTGATGAAGATGTGGATATTGGCATTGACACTTAAGCTCATGTTTCGCCAACAATGAGCTGTTGCTTAACAATGTGTTTTTGTTTTTCTTCCTTTTTTTTAAATTTTTTTTTTATATTCCTCATTGGTAATCAGACCTGCTGACATGTTGAATGAAAGATAGATAAACAAGAGCTGTAACGCTCAATACAACGCGATAGTTTAACTTTAAGCTAAATCAAACTAGCTAGTCTGATGCATGTCTGCATAGCATCCTCTGTTGTGTTATAGGCGATGTTGCACAACTCCAGCTAATGTGTTAGCCAAACAAAGTTGCAGGTGAATCTTGAGTTGGCTAAACTAAACCACTGACTTGAAGGATAATCCATTACTTGGATATACTTTACGATAAATATGAACGGTTCATTTAACATTAATGTGACAAAGTACTTTAAACGTGATATAATAATGTGCGCTAACAAATTGTTATCTGGCATGAGCTAATGTCCAGATTTTAACACCTTAGTATTTATAACAGATTTTAATGCTCTTGTCATGTAGACATTGGTTTATTGACAAGTTTTTATCCGTTAGTACAATTGTTGATCACCTTTGGTCATCTGAGAGCTTATTATAAGCTTGATGGTTTCATTTACAGAGGCTTCAGTGACATAGTGAAGTTATTTTTATACAGGTTGATCAGTATCATTTTCAGGGCCCAATGTCTTATTTACTTTGTTTTTATTATTATTATTATTATTATTCTAATGTATTTCATTTTTCTAGAGTGAAGTATGAAGATGGGGCCATGAAGTCTTCAGTGATTACATAGACAAACTCCATCCTTACATTTCAAGAATTGAAAAGGTGATGGAAGGTTTGAAATATATTGATGATGATGATGCATGCATGACTCAGATTTCGCATTTAAGCAAAGGGAGTTGGAGGTATGAAAACTTGCTGCACTAGTTGACCTTGCAAGTCACTGCAAGCTAATGTGTACACATATTTGGAGATTTTCTGTGGGGGAAATAGCTTTCTGTATACGAATTTCCCATTGAATACTCTCAAAAACACCCCAGGCATAATATGGGTGAATTGTTCGATTTACTCTGAGAAGCAGGGATTCACAAGGCTGGACAATTGCACTGAAAGAAAGTTAATCTCAAGGAAGACAGCTTGCAGAAGAACAATTAAGTTTAATCAGTGCTTTGATATGCTGCTATTACATAACTTTTAATGCTGGTAAAGTGAAATTTGTCACCCATGTCTGCTGGGGGGGACGACTTGTTCGATGAGCAAGATTTTGCAAATGTGTTTTTTCCAACATTATGTGCAACAGATTAAAATTCTAATTGAATGTGATTCATAGGTACCAGTTAACCTCACCATTTGGTTAGTGGTGTGGCAAGAGTAGTTTTCTTTTGTGTTTTACGTTGTTATCTATATGGAGGTGTGTGACCTCCTTTCATTGCTCATGTTTAGTTCGAGGAAACGGACAAGTTGAGCGAGAGAGAAAAAAAACATGTTTACTTTTAATTAATAGGCTACGCTGTTTGGTACAACGTGTGGTTTAAATATCAGGATCCACATTCATTAAGCTGCCCTGCTGTTCTGACAGAAGTTTTCTTTCTAGGAGACAACAGTTTTAGGATAGTATAGGTCACTTTTAAACTCTTTTATTATCGTTGATGGATGATTCATTAATAGTACCATACCAGGACTGAAAGAAGAGATGCTGATGATGAACTACATTTTTGCACATTTTTGTGAGTTGCCTGTTCCTTCATCTTAGAATGCCTTCATTGCCATTGTATTGTGTAGCAATTCTATTAAATTCTGCCTTTCCCTTCATCTTCATCTTGCTAGCTTTGCTTCTATTACTATGCTTTTATTACTTGGAATCGCCTTAAAACCATTCTCATTCCCTTGTAGTGACATATTAAGAGCTTAAAGTTTGTCAGAATTGTCCATTTATTGGTATTTTTCCAATTTGTCTTTGCGCCAGTTCAGGGTTGTTCAGAGCTAGATGTTGAGAGTTGGTTTCTGACCTCGTCCAAAATAATACCTGTTAATATTTTTTGTTCTAAACAGCTACACATGATGTCATCTTGAAATTTATTTTAAGATGGATAAATAAATAAATGCTTTGTAAAATGTAGACTGGACAACATGGCTTCTGTCACTTATTATTCCTTGTATTGGGATCATTGCAGTGGAAATGCCTGTCTGGACGTAAATATCTATCTAGATGTTTATTTGCTACATTGTTCGTATTTGATTTTACATTTGAGGATTTGAACATTTGTTCTATTTTAAACATGAAACTACTGTCCCTTCGACTTACAGCAGTCAACATCTTGCATCAGATGATGCAAGCTAGTAACTGAGTAAATTTAGCAACTTTTCAGATAAATTTACCCAGAAACTGAAATAGTATTTCTATCTTTATTTACCAAAACCAGAATTGATTGTAGAATGGCATGGGTATATTTCCATTTAAAAAAAAATATGATCTCTGTTTCCTCCAGTTCTGTAGGTAAATCAAGTTTTTTAAAAAGTGGAGTTTGATATAGGACCTCAGATTGCAGTTCCTTAATAATCATGAGTAGTTGGGGGACATATGCAGCCTTGTGAAGAATTTAATCATCTTAAAGATATTTCACCAAACAATGAAAAATGTAATTTGTCCAGAAATAACATTATTGTTTCTTTGGAATTATCAGTACTTTTAGGACGTGAGTGGTATCTCTAAGCCAGTGATGTCACGGGTTCCCACCCCTCCTCCTCCTGGGGAGATGTCAAGTGGACCTGTGGCAGAGAGCTGGTGTTACACACAGGTATGAACATAAATGGACACACCAAGTCATGTTCACCACAATGCCCGATGGGGTCAATTTTCTAGTCTGTTTATTGTCACATTGCAGTATATTTGGGTGGATGTATGTAGTGTAATATGTTGGCTCTGAAAGCAGAAACAATTGATGTTGGTAGTAAAATTTAAGTGCAGAATATTATTCTTAACATTAAGTCCCTAATTTGATCAAAATTTTATGACTGGATTTTCTTTTTGATGGAAAAAAATATGTTTGCATTCATGGTTCCTCTGTTCCTTCTTTTGGTTCCAAGGTGAAAGTTGTGAAGTTTTCCTACATGTGGACCATAAACAACTTTAGTTTTTGCAGAGAAGAAATGGGAGAGGTCTTGAAGAGCTCTACCTTCTCTTCTGGCCCTAATGACAAAATGAAGTGGTCAGTACTCAAATTAAACTCTTCCTTTATTTACAAGGTTTCTGTGGTCATGAAATGATTTTGAATTCCTACACATATTTGGTTATATCAGCTTTTCTCACATTTTGTGTTACTATTTGGTTTCCCGTAGTATAAGCATGAACATCGATGAACAATTTTTGTTTGGTTACAACTTCAAAAAGCCTCTAAAGGAAAGATAAAATCCTCCCTAAAGACAAGCTGCAGAGATTTATTTTTTTTACCAAATTGATCAAAAGCAGTACTGTTTTCTCAGCTTTGTAAGATAACTGATGTGTAGTGTTATCTGTTTATTTGCCAGGTGTCTGCGAGTCAATCCAAAGGGACTTGATGATGAAAGCAAAGATTATCTGTCGTTGTATTTACTTCTTGTTAGTTGTCCAAAAAGTGAAGTCAGAGCAAAGTTTAAGTTTTCTTTGTTGAACGCTAAAAGAGAGGAGACAAAAGCAATGGGTGAGTACAGACAATCTAACATTATCATCATGTCCAATTCTCCTGCATAGTTAATGTTCATTTTATACCACAATGAGCCAACTTGCAAATACAGAGACTATTATCAGGCTAATCATCATTTCTCTCCTGGTTACAGAAAGCCAAAGAGCATATAGATTTGTCCAAGGCAAAGACTGGGGCTTCAAAAAATTTATAAGGAGAGATTTCCTCCTCGATGAAGCTAACGGACTCTTACCAGATGACAAGCTCACCCTGTTCTGTGAAGTAAGTGTTGCAGTGCAGTTTTCTTGATATTTAAATGAATTAGGGTTGTCTTTGTTTTTGTTATGACTTTAATTCAACCAACATGGAGCCACAGCTTCCTCACAAATTTGAATGTGTGTTCTGTTGTTTGTAAAAGTTGTAAATAATCAGACTAACATACAGCTATTCAAATGTGTTTCTGTTCAGTCACAGCAGGGAGCTGCATCCGTCCTGTATGTGACACGAAAATAGTTTCAATGTTGAAATTATTACTTTATTGAGGCATTTATTATCCATAGTGTAACCTTTAACGGAAAGAGTCTCTTTTATTACACCTGAGTGAATGCTGAACTGTGGCATAATGTTGAGATTAGCATCAAATGACATTTTACTTTTGGCAAGAGAAATGTTTCCACCATCTTAACATTTACAATGAAGCTTGTTTTGAGTAAATGAATTCAACTTGTCAAAAAGAATAAATGTCTCTCAAAGTGTTCTTTCAAGGGACATGTTAAATGAGGTGTCAATGTATTTTGATGGAAATGCAATTTCCTGAATATTGCCACAATTAAGAGTGTGCCAGGGTGCCTTTCCAGAAAGATTCAACAATTTTAGGGAAATTGCCACTTTGATAAATAAATTACATTCAAATTAAAGACAAAATGCTTTTTTGTATTAATTAGGTGTGGCAGAGAATATAATTAATTTTGCTTCCAAGGTTGTTTGTTTTTTAATGCAATAAGTCCCTCCCCAAGTTCCGGAAGGTTTACTTGAGACGTGGCAAATGAACATAAATTGTACTGATTTTTAATGCGTTATGGTATGTAGTGTTTCGTGTTTTCAGGATTGTTTTGACTTCGTGAAGCTGCTACAGTGTATTGTTCCAAATTATTTCCAGGTAAGCGTTGTCCAGGACTCTGTTAACATTTCGGGCCAGTCCAACATGAACATGCTGAAGGTACCGGAGTGTCAACTGTCTGATGATTTGGGGAACCTGTGGGAGTGTTCGCGCTTCACAGACTGCAGCCTCTATGTGGGAGGCCAGGAGTTCAAAGCCCACAAATCCATCCTTGCAGGTAAGATGTCCCAACTTGCGGAACTTTCGACAGCAACATTCAGGAGTGTCAGAAGATGTATCTATGCTGCTTCTTAATAGGCTCTTGTGGAGAGTTATAAGGGCTTCGAAAAAGCTAGGGGAGGGTCTGTGTGCCTGGATTGATTTGCAGCGGCCTAGTTCTGCAGTGGTTGCTAATCCACCCTACTACCCCTGCTTGGCCCTGCTTGACCTAGATGACTAGGATCCAGGAGATTGAGAGGCTGCCTCTCTCTTTCAGCTCATCTCAATTAGACATGGTTGCTGCTGCAGTGTTCAGGAGGGAAATGCTGACAAAGTGGTGGTTGTGTGAATTTTGCCGCATTTTTGCACTGTAATAGACTGGTACAGATTTGCATTTACTCATTTAGCAGATACTTTTATCCAAAGGGGTCTTTACAAGTGAGGAGCGACATTCAAGCGTAGGCATACACCATTAGGTACTAAATCTAAAGGACAGACTAGAAGAACATCTGAAGAAATGGAAAATGTGATTCAGATTAGTAGTTAGAGGTTTTGGCAGATGAGCCTTCAAGAGATTCATGAAGGTAGAGAGGGACATCCCTGCACTGATAACTTTTTTTGCTATCATTTTTACTGTTGGTGATGTTTGCTAGTCCGTTTGTAAATGTAAATGTATTCATTTGTTTATTTGTTTTGACAGCGAGGTCACCAGTTTTTAATGCAATGTTTGAACATGAAATGGAAGAAAGTAAAAAGGTAAGAATAACAGGTTCTGATAGTTTATTATCATGAATCCTCAATACACAAAACCTTTCTCTCCTTTCACATGCTGCATTGTCATGGCTCAAAATGCTTTGTCACATCTGAAATGAATACTTTCTCCGACAATGTGGAGATCAGAGCTATCTTCTTTTGTCACATATATGGATAAATGCCATCTCCTTATACTTAGTAAACAAACCTTTTCTTTCCTGCAGAATCGTGTTGACATCAGTGATGTGGATCCGGATGTCTTTAGGGAAATGATGGGTTTCATCTATACAGGGAAGGCCCCAAACTTGGAGAAAATGGCAGACAACTTGCTGGCAGCTGCAGATAAAGTAAGCACCAACTGAGTTGACAGTTACGCTAACATTTGGTCAGACACCAATAAAAGCTTTTTCTTTTCTTTTTTTTTTTTTGTAAAAGCAGAAAAATACTCATTACACTTTGAATTGTCTTGTGCTTTAACCCTAGAACACTAAAGGTGGGTATATTTCACCCATGCTACATTGGTTTTGAATGGGTAGAGTACACAACGTTGGTGTTCTAGGGTTAAATGTGCTATACAAATAAACCTGCCTTGCCTTGCAGCATGTAATCATTTCTAGTTTCTTTTTAATTAAGTCAATTTGTAAGTTAAATACATTTATACATCATTAATAGTTCTTGTTTATTTTGATCTTATTTTTGGCCTTGTCATATTCCACCACCACCAGAAATATACCACATAAAGTGAGTAATAACATCAGTCACTTAAACACTGGTACAGTAATGCTGAAACAGTAATTGGGTGTAGTATCGCCATGGGCAGAAAGTAACCCGTTTCACTGTTCGGAGTCTCTAAACTGCTCAGAGTGTGGAGAGGGAGAGAAACTGTATGCAAGTCAATGAGGCTTACGGTGGTCTGTTCTGTAATTATGCAGCTGTTAGCCTACATCTAATGGGATATCATTTCAGTATGAACAGTTAAGATTTTTATTTTTTATTTCACTCTCCTTATCATTCCTTAATTTTTTAGAACAGGCTTATACATGACGTGCACACTTGTAACCCCTCTTACATGCAAGTAAAAACAGTGATGTGTTAAGATGTAAATGAGTTTGTAATGTGGTTTATGTTCTGTGGTGGCCTATGGAAAACCTACTTTGACAATGAAAATTAAAGGCATCTTGCACATTGAGAAAATGTCGAATTATGTCTTTTAGCAAATCATTATTGGTGTAATATTTCTGTATGGTGACAATGATGTGAAGGCATATCTTTTGAACCTTCCACTAATTTAAAACTGTGAACGCTTTTTTAGTGTAAGCAGAGTATATTCTGATCATTGTACTGATGATTGATTTGATATGCAAGCTTTAAGTAAATGGTGGTAATTCTGAACTGATGGACTGAGATGAAGCCTCCAAACATGGAGATTTACTTTACCTTCAGGCTTTAACTGCTGCTTTCTGTGTCCCCCTCCCACCCTCACCCCCCCACTCCAGTATGCTCTGGAGCGTTTAAAGGTCATGTGTGAAGAGGCCTTGTGCAACAGCCTTTCAGTGGAGAATGTGGCTGACACCCTCATCCTGGCTGACTTGCACAGTGCTGAGCAGCTCAAAGCACAAGCCATAGATTTTATCAACAGGCAAGTATCGCAAAAAAAAAAAAAACATCCAGTGATAAATTCCTGCTGCCATTTCTGTTTACCAGCCCTGAATGCTTACCTTTTTATCTCCTTGCCATAGGTGCAGTGTCCTGAGACAGCTGGGCTGTAAAGATGGAAAGAACTGGAATAGCAAGTATGTAATTAGCTGATATATGTGACACAAGATTAATAACACACTCTTATCTCTTCCCCCAACCAGATGCATTAGAATTCATTGTTTTAGCCCAGGCAGACAGAGTGCTATTTGCCTTTTCAGTTTGAAGCCTCATATCTTTGTATCCAAGTTATTAATAGACTCATACCTGGATAAACCCCGGAATTGGAATATTTGTTCAATTTTAAAAGATGGGAGTGGTCGCCTTGGCACGTTTTTCTTTCAGATGATATAGTGTAGTGTTGCGGGACACCTTGAAATGTTTATTCTTTTGTTTTTATGCACTGTTTGCCCAGGAAGTACTAATGGGCCTTTGCAAGTTTGTCATACAACTCACAAATCAAACCTCTATTTGTTTTGCCATTACAGTCTCATTTATGTTTATTGATTTTTAATGTGCAGATTATCAAGCCTGAGCGTTGACTTCATTTTGTCTGTGCTTACAGTCATGCCACAGATATAATGGAGACTGCAGGCTGGAAGTCAATGATCCAGTCCCATCCTCACTTGGTAGCCGAAGCCTTCCGAGCCCTGGCTTCAGCGCAGTGCCCACCCTTTGGTCTTCCACGGAAGCGTCTAAAACAGTCCTGACTGCTTGAGTTTGCCCCAGGACTTTACTGGAGGTGTGAAGCATGGGTTTACAAAGGAAGGACAAGTGAGGGTACCACTCTTTTATTTCCACCAAACTGAACACGCTTGAATAAAGAAGAGTGGCGCTTTCTGGCCAGAGATGTGGGGAGGCTGGCACGTGGAAGGCTGACATCATGGATTGGAAAAAAAATTGAATCAATCGGTATTGCTTGCTTGCTTTGCTGCCCCAGCTGAATTCTGTTCAGCCTGGGTAGCAAGCCAAGTTCTCTGCTTCAGTTTTTTTCTTTTCTTTTCTTTTTTTTTTCCTATAATTTTCAAAATGGCCTTAATATATCTGCCATTGCTCTGGATCTGCTCCAGAGTACTTCGTCTATTTTACTCTGTGCCTGCCTTGTCACAAAGACCAGGCCTCCTCCAGGTTGCACTAGTTCCCATGTATAGTCATTTTGATATGGAGTTCTATAGGAACGTAACAAAGGTTTAACTAAATGGGAAATATTATATATTTGTAATGTTTAGCCCGTTTTGTGACTAGACATTAAAAAAGCATGAACACTCTTAGTGCAAGGTCAGTTCTTTACACTTTTTAAAAGATGTGTATGCCCCATATTGATGGCACCATTTCTATGTAAATGACAGTTAAACCATCTTCAAAAGACCAATGTACAAGAAAGTCTGTTCTATTGCACATTTGTGTGGGAAAACTAGTAATCTGCCACCATTAAGTCCAGTGTCAATCCATTTAAGACGGAAAGGTATGGATACTTCGGCCTAAATATATTAAAACATTGGAAGTATATGGAAGTATGTACTCAGTCTCCCATTTGAACAACATATTCCAGATCATACATCTGTGAACTGTTATAGATGAAATTTTGAGAATTTGTTTCTTTTAGCATTGCCAACTCGCAAATATATATTCTCAGTATATTGTGGTTAACTAAAAGTGGAGAGACTAATGCATGGTCATGTTATTGTCAAAAGAAGTTGTCCAAGTACCAATTTTGTTTTTAACAATTTTTTTCTGCGATTATCTGACATATTTGTGCAGAATTACATGAATTGAGTATGTGCAAAAAAAGAAAAAAGAACTTCCTCTAACATGCTTGGATATCTGTAGGATGCTGAGCATCACTTCTACTGGCAATGTTATTCTGTGTTTTGGAGGGAGGGATGGGGGGGGTTGTCATGTTTATTCAGTCCGTCTTGTATGTAGTATGGTGTGACAGACACGTCAGAGGATTTTGTAAATTAAGAGTAGCGTCATTTTTACATGATATTACTCATCATTCAGCGTCACGTTGACTTGTTGATACTTTGGAAGTAAAAGAAAAAATAGATGAAATTGTTGTCTGCAAGAATGCCTGCATTAACCCATTAAAACATTTTCCAGCAGTCAGAAGTGACTCAGCTTTATTATTTATTTATTATAACTCCATTTGATGAAAGTTTTCAGTTTGAAGAAGGGTGATTAGTTATCCGTTCCTTTGAATGCTTGTGTTAATGGATGTGGATGTAGGGCTGAGGTGATTTCTTTTTCTTTTCTTTTGTCCTTGCTGTGTTTCTTTTTTAACATAATTTCAAAAACAACTCCTCCACCGCGGTAATCAAAAGGAAATGGGCTTAAACTGTGCTAGCATGGTACCATGTTAAATGATTAACCTTTTTTTCCAACACATAAAAGACTCTTTCCTCTTGTTTTATGTGAATGTTTGATGCTAGCTGTAATTAAAGTGAATGTGAGGCTGCTCTTTCGTGCTGGAAGAGACGTCTTCATCAGGGGCTTGCTGATCCACGTCCGCCCCTCTCAGCCTGGATCCTAGGAAGAGGCCTGATACCATCGCAGCTTTAAGACGCCTCTCCAACCTTTTATCTTCCTGCCTCGCCTTCGTCTACTAACTGTAATGCTTGAAAGAGAAGATGCCGGCCGTAGTGCTGTCAAAATGGGAAAAATCCCTCCGTCATTTGGGATAAACACTGGACGATGTCACAGATATTTAACACTGATAAAGTAAGCTCTGCTAGGAATATCACTTATTTTTAATGTTTGTATTTATTGTATTAACTATGAATGATTGGCGTTGATTTACAAAATCTAATTACATGAGTAGACTAACACGAAGGTTCTGTAATCACGTTCGTCATACTGTGACTACTGAACCATGAAAAGTGAAATGCGTGTTAACATTCCTTGTGGTTTTCCAAAGATTTGGATGAGTGCAGCAGGGAAGCCTGGTGTGACTTGATGCCGAAGGAGTAGGTGCCTCATCCTGATCAGATAAGAGTAATGGAAGCGAATGAAAAGACCCCTGTCCCTGATGGCCACAGCAAAATGGATGTGCTCCCTGAGGTGTACCTCTGGTATCATCCACGCCTGTGGACACAGATTTATTGCCCATTAAAAAGCTACACTGAAATGTACCTCTTAAAATGGTGTGTTTATCCGATCAAGAAGTCCTTTTAGGAATGACGTGAGACAACAGTGAGCATCAATAAATGGCTACTGATTCGGTGTGACAATATGCTATGAGCCGAGTTCAAATAAGGTTTAATGCCATAAAGACCCAAATTGATCTTTACCATTACATTTTTAACAAAATGAGCTTGTGAAAACAAATGAACACAAATATTCCAAAATGAACATGTGTAACTACACTACACACAGAAGTGCTGCCGTTCGTATTTTACAGGGAGAACTGTTTAAACATGATTAAGCAAGCAGGAAATCAGAACAGGAACAATCTGCAATTGCAAAAATGGAAATAAAAGCAATCTTTGACTGTAAGCAATAAATCTGACATTTATCTACTTGATATTTCTGAGAAAACACCAAAAAATAAGGAATAGTATACAGATTTATATATTTCTGTGGAAAATTTTGAATAAAATGACATCATTTACTCCGAAGCCATAATTTAAACACTTTTGGGTTTAGAGTTACACATTAATACACAGCATTTGCACAAACGAGTGAAACTAAAACATCCACATAGATCACTTCTGATTTATCATACACCTCTCATGTGAACAGGGTGACAAGATCATTTACAGCTGGGGGGGGGGTTAAGATATATTAACTGAAACAGTATGGACAGAAATAACCCTGGGATATGTACAAACAACACAATATTAATGTGGAGATGGTTTTCAACAAAACTTTTAGAAACGGTGTTAGTGATCTCTAGGTCAAAGCACATTACACCATGTACTGCGAGACTGGATGTTATCCACTTGTAAACTAAAGTCAATCATCTTAGGCTTGCTGTTCAGTTGGGAGAGGCATTATATCTCAAATTTATTCCCACTTCTCATTAAAATAGCCAACAGATTCTGTACTTTTTGCCTTTTCTTTTTTTCTGCCTTTCTGTTTCTCTACTCTCGGTAAATGAAATTTCCCAAGCTAATTAAAGCCTATTAAAGACAGGTAATGTCAGGGCTGGTGGCAGGACCATGACAAAGTGCTGATAATTGTCTGCCAGACTCACTAAATCCACCTGTCCTGCAATTATTGCTTCCCCCTCCCCACCTCTCCTGACACATTAATCCACAGCGCAGCTCGCGCGGCAGTCCGATGCCTCAAAGTGCATCCTGCAAACACAGATGTTGGATTCCAGACTAGTTTAGCACACACATGCCTTATGATGATTGTAGCAGGAAAACCAACACATTTTTTAAGGGGGAAAAACACGGCAGCAGCCACGTTACACATGGATGGTTGCTCCGGTGTGCGATCATTTACAATCACGCTCTCAGGTTTCTTAAATTAGATTTGTTGGATCAATTTATTTTGTCATGGGCAATTGAAATTAGGTTAAATTTATCAGTTTGCTTTATTTCCATCCCGACATGAGATATGTAACATATTTCTAAGATAAAATGTCTGGTGGACCAGATTAATTATTCAAACTTCAAATAGACCAATTGATCGCACTAAAATGAAATAATCAACAGTGTCCTGATTGAGTCCTGTTAACAGATACAAATGGATGTCAGCTCCAGACTGAAGGCAATGCGAACATCGCTTTTATTAACCATTCAAAATGTAGAGATGTTCTATATCGGAGCTCTTTAATCTTATGCTCTGTTGAATGAATAGCTGTTTAAATGTTTGGGTATTGTTATTTTTAACATGCTTTAAAGTCTTGTTGTACTTCATCTCATGGCGTTTAAGTGAGGTAAGGAAATGGTTGGACAATGTTTGCATTGAGTGCAGCAGCCAACTATGCACTTCAAACTAGTGCGCCTCCTTGCTTGTGGCATACCCTCGAAGAAACCATCTGGACAACGCAGTAATTATTCCAGTGGTTTACAGAAAACATGTGCTGTTGCAATGGTAGCTAGCTCTGAATCTCACGTCAGCCCCTCAAACCAACTCTCTGGACGCCTATCTGAAATGCTAAACCTTTAAATCATGTGTAGTATATACAAAGGTTTTGCCAAATCCCTACGGTGTGTGCGGCTTTGTGAGTTCCTGCAACATATCTCAGGTATTTAGGTATTTTGAGAAAGGAGTTTAGAGTTTAACATTTACTTTTTTTTTTTTTTTGGAGACAAAAAAAGGCTGATGAAAACTGAAAACAGCTAGATCATCCTGTGGAGGAGTAAGGTGTGTCACTGTGGTAGTTGTAGTCAGGGCAAACCTTCTGGACCAGTTTATAGTCTACGCTGTAAAAGGCTATATAAATGCAGATGACTTTGAAAGGTTTTGAGCACAGCCATGACACATGGCTATGTGTATGCTCCTGATAGCACACCTTGGATGGATCATAGCCGCACAGGGCAGTCTTCTTGTTGCGGTCCGTCTTCTCATATTCAATGCGACAGTTGAATGATTTGGTGTCTTTGGTCTCCAGTGTGGACTGCTGGGCGATTTCAAACTCAACAACCTTGGAAGGTGGCACCAGGCTAACTGACACATTCCCCATCCCAGTGGAGTTGTGACGGAAGTACACGCTAAAAGTGCCATTACCGTGGTCCACGATCTTCCCCGTGATCAGCAGGTTTAGTTTGACGGTCTTGATGTTGGAGTGAAAGTCCCCCCACCCGAACATCTTTTTGAACTTGCCAGTCTTGACGATGGGTCTGCGTTTAGTTCTGGGCTGAGGACCCTGAACATCTGTCTGGTTAGATAACCAGTCCCAAAAGTCCTCCATGCTCTGTATATATGTCACTTCCCTCATGTTGCTCTTGAGCTCGGGGGAGCCCTTGGCAAACAAACGCAGGGGGTTGAGAATCCGTGGACTGGCCCCCGTGGGAGATGTCTTCTGTTCATTATCATTGTCCCTCCACTCGATGAGTTCCGTGGCTCCTCCATCCACTTTCCCGCATGTGACCTTTATAGAAAGCAGAAAACAGGTAGACAGAAAAGCAATATTAAAGAAAATTAAAACATATATTTGCAATAAATTACAGCTTATTAATGCGACAGAATTATTTATGTCGCTATCCAAAAAATGCTTATAAATTGTCTCTGTTTTCATGATTTATGTTTCAAACAGTAAAGCTTTCCTGCTTTCTTATATAATAAAACAACATATCTTTCATAAACAACACTTCTAAGGCAAAATGTTAGAAATTTAAGAGGATCCATGCTGACATATGTGCAAATAGTT
This sequence comes from Leptatherina wallacei, assembly GCA_028567055.1. NCBI lineage: Eukaryota > Metazoa > Chordata > Actinopteri > Atheriniformes > Atherinidae > Leptatherina > Leptatherina wallacei. The sequence goes on from JAOXYM010000013.1 coordinate 21,832,707, forward strand.
TTTTTACGTAATTGCACCAAATAACTGCAATAGCAGCAGCTTATGAATACGGACAAAGAAACAGCATTTCAGCACAAAGACAGGGGAAAATATCCTGTGAATGAGCATGTGGCTTCATTTACGTTTTTTTTCTGAGAAAATGCTAAAAAAAAAAAACTGAATAACAAGGATTATAAATTGAACAGCACTGCAGTGTCAGTTGTTGAGTAACCTCATTGTCAGCTGCTCATCACACTACCTGTGAATGAGTTGCCTTTATCAGTGCTTAATAGCACAAACACCGATATTTAATATTGCAAATGCATGTATGGAACAAAAGTTTCGACATGCAGTTACATAAACCATATCTAGCAGATCATGACTAGTATCCCTCATTATCATTATTGTACGTAGTCCAAAGTATAGGATTTCCACAGTATCCATCAGCGCAATGTTCCACACATGAAAAAGTCCCAGTGAAAACTATATTACTGTGCTATGGGGGATTTTATGAGTGTGTGTTAGCTGAGGATGGTGAAGTCTGTGCAGTACAAATTTTGATGGTGTTTCCATCTCATCATCACTAGCAACAACCAGGATGAAAGTAAATAGTCTTTAATCAAAGGTTTACTTAAATCTAATGTTTGTGTAATCTGCTTTAAATTTGTTGGATACATTACAGGATACATGAGTGGGTACATTTTGATGAGATGTGGTCTCATTGTGAAGGTTTCTGAATCTTTGGTTATGGTAAATAGTTTAGACGGTGCATGTGACTCCTCTGGGCCCTTAGAGTTATGTGATAAATGTACAATGGCAAAAATACAGTTGCATTTATTCATTGCTATTATTGCTAATATAATGTTCTGTGCACATTAGCAAGATTCTTAAATCTTGGATGTTGTCCAACAATGAAACAGTCCTCCATGGTGATGGAAAAGTATGCCAAGTATAGTGCTAATCCAGATGCACCAATGAACTGTGATCCCTCCTCGTACCTCAAAGCCGTTTAGCTTTAGGAGCGATTCCTGGTCCACTTCAGATAAAGCTGCAATAATTCACAGCAATGAGCTTAGCTAGTTTTATTAGTAATTAGTAGTGCTCGCTCTCCCCAGGCCCTGTTATAGGGATCACTGAGAGAAGCAGATGTTGAAAGTACAGAGCAGCGGCTGTTTGAATTCTCACTGAGATGCTGAGCACTACTCCCAGACTAATTATAATTTTGCTGTAAGCCTAACTGAAACACATGTGTACAAAGCTAACAAACTAGGTCGTCTGCCACTATTTGTTTTGTAAGAGTCACACTCTCGCAAACATTTCCAGCTGACATGTAAAAGGGCTGCATGCTTCCTATGTTGTGCAGCTGTATGTCTTATAATTGCAGCTCTTTCCTGTACTGCTTATGAACCCGACCATAGTAGCACCTCAATGCCTGAAGCAGAGGATATGCAATGTGGGATCAATGTGTGTCTCCTATGGAAAGTGAGCCTGGCCAATCCATCAGCTCTTACAATGCTTAATTAAGATGGTTGCTCCCTGTAAACATGGATGAATGAGGCAACACTGTAATAATGTCCCTCTGTGTAGTTCATCACAGCTACAGCCATTTAATCGACCAATTCCAGTGGCAGTATTCCCAGCTGATGTTGCCACTTAGTAATACCTCGCGCTAGCTCTGCTGTTAATTTGATTGGGCGTTCACAACATCACAGCAACAGCCGCTGCTGTACATAAAATCTGCGATCTCCCAACAGGAACATTCCGTCACCGCTGTGAGCAACGGAGTAAAGGCACTTGTCCTCCCACTAGCTCAAACTGTTCTATCCATTACACATTGGGTGTCATGCTGCGGGGCTTCAGAGGTGAAGCTAAATTGTCTTTTGGTGTAAATCTCAGGTGAGCTTTGTCTAGGATGATTATAATGGAAATGAAAAAGAAGTTTAAGTATGATGAGCAACTGGGGAAATTGCTGTGACAACAAGCGGATCAGCACAGGGATATCTAATACTTAAATGCCCCGAGAGAGATGAAGTGCCGGGAACTTGAAAGCTCAGGCTGAGACACTGGCTTTGGTACTGTCTCCGCCGTCTTTATGCACACAACACCACACAAACACACACCGATCGCACCTTGTTCATTTAGGCGGAAGTGCCGCCTCTTCAAAACAGACTGAAGGAATGTGGGTTTTTGCACAAAACGAGGCAAGGTCTGATGAAGGAGAATCTACAAAAGCTTAATTAAGATTTCTTAATCGGCACAGCCGCGCTAGAGGCATTTCAGGGCGACTTGAAACAAGACATTATTATGATAATAACTGGAGACTTATGAAGCTGAAAACACCAGATTTCATTTCAGCAGTGCAAAGCAAAGGAACTATTGGCAGATATCTGTCTGTGTGGTTTGGCTTCTTCCTTTTCCTGTAAGTCACACAGAAATACACAGACATGAACCCAATACACTGCAGTAGAGATACACACTTACCACTCCACTCAATGTTACATCTGCATTATAAAAGAGTATGAAAGAGCAGAGTAAATACACTGCTTTAACACATGTAAAAGCAGTGTATTTACAGATGCTATTCAGTATCAAATGGTTCGCATATATTTTTCTCATTTAGAAAATAAAAACAATTGTATCCCTCTCATTAATCATATCATATTGGATAGACATAATACTGTTTACTGTAGTTACTGGTGATGTAAAATGGTTTTATTTTTTTTAAGGTCCTTCAATCTGGTTTAAACTTAACTGTGATTTTCATATTCATGTAATTTTCAGAAGCACTGTAGATTATGACGTTTAAATGTATAATCATAAATATTAATGTATGGATGAAACTGCATATTTTATTCTACTGAGGGAGTGTTTTCCATGTTAAATTACACTGATACAGTCTGAAATTAAATCAAGAAAAAGAAACCAAATATTGGATTATTCAAAATTCTACAATTGTATCCATAGTTAGTCAGCCCATTAGGAGAAAATATTTAATAGGTCCATTTGTCTATGGGTCAAAAATAGAGCAGTCTCACCATAAATTACAAGTTTGCACCTACATCATGAAAACAGAAGCAGGTTAAACTTTGCACAGGAAAACACAGGCATGTAGTGCTTTTTTGAAGCCTTGAAAATGTATTAACTTTACAGTTTTTGCAGATTTGAGACAGTTTTAAATACCGTAAGAAGTAAGAACGTTACACTTCTAAACGCAGAAGTAGGTATATATAATTAAATTGCAGTTTAGAAAGTGTAGTTATATACTGCAATATGAAACTCTTGCATGTGGACCATCAGAAATAACACACAACCTTGAGTGAGACTGTGGTGACAGCTTAACAAGGAAAAAAACACCTTGATCAATATATAAATAAATGGATATGCAAAATATTTGATATTAAAAGCTCTGTTAATAAGATTTAATGTAGCACAGTTATCCTTATGTGTGTTAGAAATAACATAAAACCAAAGGATGAAAATAGAAAAAAATGTCTTAATGTAATTTAAATGCATGACATTTTTCTCCTTCAAAGTATAGTTTACAACAATAAAAAGTTCCATTCAGCATATTTTTACATACCATATCAACAGAGGTTTGTAAAATCCATGTCAAAAGTAATATTTTTTGGTTTGCATTTATGCAAAAAGTTATGAAAAGCTGTAATCCAGCCATCGCCTGGCTGGCTGCTTTACATTGTAGGGTTGTATGGGGACTTCAGTTTATTTCCCAGTTCATGAGGAGGCTAAAACGAGCTGTCAGATAACATGTTTACACTTCAACCCGTGACCAATTTATATTCACTAACTAACCTTAAATACACCTCTTTAGAATACAAAGG
>JAOXYM010000013.1:21837081-21856922 GCA_028567055.1 Leptatherina wallacei
CTTGGTTGTTGGATTAACTGCAAAATAATATCACTGCAGAAAGACTTCTTTGTCTTTTAAGATCTTTTCACCATTTGCACTTAATGTTGCGGGCTTTGAAGTGAACATTTCTATAAAATATACATAATAAAAATGTTTTGGTTGTATGCTTTTGCTACAATTTCTGCTCCATAAGGCTTTTTCTTGTTAATAGATCAATACATGCAGCATGTGCAAAATTTGGTTAAATGATAAATACCATTTCAAGTAATGTTGTACCAATCAATATAATCCAAAGATGTTGGAAAAACTGAAATACCATCACAGGTCTGAGCAGCAGCAAGCCACACAGTGAGTCAGGATGAATCAGTCTGGACATTCATCTGTAATGAGCATTATGGAGCTGGCTGCCTGCTTGTCCCGTGGGTAGACATATCTTTTAGAGGCCTGACATAAAGGTAATTGCCACAGTGACCAGAAGTAGCCTCTAGAAAGTTATTAAGAAGCCAGTGACATCTGGCCTCTGGATCATCTGAAGAGATGCCGTTAAAATGTATTTGCAATGAGAAGCTGGCGACATTGTGCTTGCCTGTGATGGGTCCTGAGCCGCGGGCAATACTGCTGCAGCGTTGTTCTGATGGCAACCGTGGAAAGCTCTCTCAACCTGGCACTGTTAATACTGTCATCCCCACTCGGTACCTAAGAACCTGTTTTTCTTTTTTTTTCTTCTTCTTTATTTTGGAAATGAAAATGCTGCCTTTGCAACATCTTCATTTTCATGTTTCAGGGAGCTAAAATAACCTTTCTGAATTTTTTCATAGTGGATCCCCCCCACCACCACATAAGGCTGAGATATGCGTCTGGGGAAAATTGGTTTCAGGCATCTTTCTCACAATAAACAAAATGGGCAATTAACCCGCTCATCAGTGCAAGCAGAGCACTTCCAATGATGCACCCCGCTGTTCTTCATGGATTTATCTGTGCAAATTGACCTCACTTTAGTGGTGCAATTCATTTCTCTGCTAATTTTCTGTGTCTGAAGCTTCATTAACTTGATGCGTCTCTGCGTACTAAAAAATCTGGACACCCCACCAAAATGACACCGCCTTCGCCGCTGCCTTTAGTAACACTTTCCCAGCGCCACTGAAACACGACACCTGTCAGCAGCTCGATCGGTGCTGTTAGCATTACGCCGCAAATTGACTGCAGTGCCTTTTTCTCTCACGCATCCAACATGACAAACGGCTTAGGTGACATTAAAACTGTTTTCGGCCTGCTATCCTCCTGCCCAAAGACCTTCCTTGGCCATCTCCCTCCTGATGTTACAGGGCATATCATTTGTAATGATTCACATCCAGAGCTGGTTCCAGGGGAAGAAGCCCTGGAGGTGTTCTGGCAGCCCACAGCAGAGTCTACATCCTGCTGAAGAATAGATTGTTGCTCTGATCGCTGGAACAGCCTCACGCTCCAGAGCCATCACTTTTAATCAGAGGCCGTCCGGGGAAAAACATGGCAGGTGATTCAGCACTGTGGTGGATCGCAATGGCAAATCCACACCGGGGGGCACCTTACCAATCACATAAGGCCACAGCTAGTGTGTGTGTGTGTGGGCAGTGCACACCCCCATATAGTCCTTTTGGTCATTATCGCCTGACCTCTGTGAGAATGAGACAGCCCCTCATGTTATAACACTCCTCCTTCACATGTTATAAATTCTACTTAGATAATAGTGACAATGTCTATCAAGTATGTACAATTGTTTGAAAAACAAAATTTCAAGACGCCATAAAAGTCTCATGTTTCCACATTTTTCTCATCAGGCCAACTGATTTACTGTTTAGCACTTGCTGACATTGAACATAATATGTGACATAAATATCCATGTGATCAAGATAGAATGGAGGCGAATCCATAGGAAGTAACTAAAAAAAGAAGTAAAGCCTAGATGACTTATTAAAAAGACAAGCTGTTAAACTTTGCTCAACTCTGGTGTACAAGCACACTGAATAATAATTGTGCAAATGGGATTTCTTGCTGCATGTTAAATATGCATTAAAAACTGTGACCAAAGCAATTTAATTCTAAGATTAAAAAGAAGAAAAGAGCATGCATGTGACTGCACAGATTATAAAAGTAGAGGCATTCAGGCGCAAAAAAACTATTTTTTGATATTGGAAATGTTAGAAAGCAAGCCTGACATTGTGTCTTTAATAAGCATTATGAAGCTGGCTTTCTAAAAAAAAAGAAAAACATTACACAAATGCTTTTTCTTGTGACTTATTACTCAAGATGTTCCCACGCTGCTTCAATGATGTTGAGGTTCAGGGTGGGATTTATCTCGCAATAAGACCTGTTGCCACTGATTTGCAGTCCAGTTCTCCTGTCATTTGGCATTCCTCAGCTTTTTCTCCCTGTTTCCCCTCTGTCACAATTTTTTCTTGAGAGCCACCCTTGCGTGGAGACCATTTCTGATGAGGCTTTAGTGAAGAATAGATGGATCAACTGAAGGTCCAGAGTTGTGAATTAGGCATTGCTATAAACTCTGTTTGCAGGGCATCAGCTACAATAAATTATTCTTTTTTGTAACTATGCATAAATGCAATGTCCGTGGCAAATAAATAAATAAATAAGAAATAAAAATCTCTCAAGTCTTGCATGAGGTCAGACACTGTTGATCTGCTGATGATGATTTGCCTTAGTTTTCTATGGACACACTGCGCATCATACTGAGAGGGTACAAGTTTTTGGCAAATGGCTCTTCAGGAATCACAATGGTTAAAAAAAATATTTAAGTTTTTTTCTGTATCATTCCACAGTTTTTTTTTTTATATATTGAGAAATGGCAATAATATTACAGAACTAGACAGCAAATTGACATGTCAAATGTAAAATAACATAAAAAAGCATGTAACTGAGAAAATACATACAAAGTATAAACTGTATTCTTATTATGGAACTTTACTTTTTAAGCTTTGTTTTTTCCTATTATTTTACAGCATTTTTTATGGCACATAGTCTGCCAGAATATAACTTTGTTTTTATATTTTTTTATTTTTTATGTATTTAGTACCTATATTTAATCTTTAAAATGTTCCTTGATGCAACTTAAGACATGGAAACAAATTAAAATGAGTATACACTATGGAAAGTATAGATTCAACAGTAGTTCCTTTGGCTTTAAACAGTAGTTTTTTTTCTATGTTGGAATGATTCATAAATCACTGTTACGTGGCTCAACAAACAAACAAATTCCTCTTAAAATAGCCAGGTTCTGGACTGAAAATGAACAAAAAGCACAAAAAAATTTGAAAGACTCAGGAAGTTTGAAGGACTATTGTTCAAAACTACTTTAAATGATTACATAAATGTCTGGCTCCTTGGCAGCTAAATATATCGGAAAGCTTGTAAAGATACAGACTATTCGTTTGCAAGTTGTGTTAAATCCCACCACACATACAGCACAACAAAAATGTATTCTAGAGAGGTTGTTTGTCAACACATGTTGATGTAAGATGCTACAGCTGACAGCTCATGATGTCATTCGGGGCTGCTTTGTGATTAGCATATATAATAGGATGGAACTTAACCCTCCTTTGGCGAACATAAATCATGATATGAGCCATTAGTCATGTTTACAGTGTCAGTGTTGCTCTGCTCTGGTTCAATCACACAGTCCTGTCATTTCCTCTGCGTCTGACCAGTGTGATGAAAACAATGCCTCACCTCATCTCATTTGCTCATTGATCGACTTCTATGGTTACTGGCTTCAGTGTTCAAACTGAGGCCCTCTGTGTCATTAAAGAACACCTCCCTAAAAGTAGCGACACCCTAAACGGAACAAATTATACACATTTTTTTCTGTTGCCATCTCAGAATCAAACATACTTCAGTGTTTAATAATTACATAAAACCAGTATCCTAATTAATCCAGACCTTTGCTTGGATTCACATGAGAGTTTTGTTAAAGAATTTCTTCCAAGAGTCCTACAGGTGCATTTGTTACATAATGTAAGTGTATAAATCCCTGGCTGTCTAATGTATAGTGTGCTGTTTGTTGTTTGTGCTTTTTATTAAGATAAGGATGAATTCATTTGTTTTCTATCAAAGAATTTGTCAAATCTATTAAGAGAATTTCCATTTGTGAAATGATCCAAAACAAATCAGTCAAGTGCAATAATTGCTGTTTTGCATGACAACCAATTCATCCCCTTGTAAACCAACATGCAGCCGTCTTCACTGGAAGCAGACTGATGCAGCAAACCCACAATCAAGGACTCAGGTTCAAGTAAGGTCATGAAAAGTTTTGGAGGCTCACAGAAAAATTTTACTGTTGAATATCGGTTGAAACCCATTCAATTTTCCAAATTTTGAAACTGCAGTGAAATTTCCTACTTTAAGTCCATGAAAAATACCAGTATGCAAATTTTTTGGGACCAGGATTCCTGTTGTTTTCTCCCGCAAGCAGAACTCGTCGCATGGGCGCTGCGCTCACCATCTTTTTAACATCACAACAAACGGCTATTCAACTCGAGCGAATGAGACAAGTGATGAGAAGAAAACAGCATTGGAGTGAGAGGAGGCGGGGCTGCATGGGCACTGCAGTGTGTGCGTCAGAAAGAAGAGAGGACAAGAAAACACAGCTGATATCAGTGTATCTATACGATGGGAAAATGACCATTGAAACTGTGTTTAGATAAAAAAAAACACAATTTCTGATAAGTAAGTTATTTGCATAAGAATGATAAAGTAGATGCACTTTTGGTTTGTAGGGAAATATCTTTGAATCAAGTGCGACCAAATATATTCTAGTTTTGTAGTTAGGTTTATGCAGTAATGGTGCTTGTTGGTATTTCATCATTTATTGTATCAGTGGATTGCTATTACATAAACATGAACATCAAAGCTACATTTCAATGCTGGAGCTTATTTAGAATATGTAAGTTACTCCATTATGTATAGTGTGCTATTTCACTACATGTCATTTTCATTTATCGGTTACATGGTTTTACAGCCCTATATCTTAATCTACTGAGTAACTTACAACTACTGGATAAAATTGATGGGGAAAAAAAATTCTAGCAAATTCTAACCCTTTAACAGCCTGCTTTATAGTGTGGCAGAACAGATGTAATGCCAACAATAAGTGTTTTTATCTTTTTTTATTTTTATCTCATTACAGTTTCAAATTGTGACCATTTCACTATTGTTACTATATTAACTGTCATCTCAACCATTTCTTAAAAAAATATAGATTCTTATTTATTATCATTGTCCAAAAGAAAAAAAAAATTAAAAAAAAGGAAAGAAAAAATAAATTTTTGACATTGAAATGCTGATCCAAATCATCTCCCTGCATGAAAGCAGATGAAAATAATGGTCATACTTAAAGATATCTTTCTTTCCATCTATTTGTGAATTAACTGCACGACGCATCTGGGTGAAAACGACACTTTAGTGAGCACGGCTCAGTGTGGGAGATTTAAATGCAGCGATGCTGTCAGGTGTTTGGAAAGTGTTAACAAAGATCCCACCAGGAGAGAAGAGAGAGTGAGCAGGAGCCTCTGGGACGAGCGCCTCCAGGTAATCTGGATACTTGTGTTATCTCTGCACCTGCCACATACGACAGCAGCAAAGCCCTGCACACTTCACTTTTAGGCAGGCGTTACCTTTCAACACATCATCACTTTCATAATCCCCTTACATGGTCAAAGCACCAACTCCTGTGCAGACTCCTGACACCTGCCACACACCTCCGGATTTCTGATAGCAGGGATTGGGATGGATAATACCACAAAGCACACAGGATTTGGTGTAATTATCTTTCTCTTGACCAGTTTTAACATCTCACAATGATGGTGATGAACGTGCTTGCAGAATTCTTCAGCTAATACAACAAGAGACATGGCATGTCTTTCTTACATTTCCATTGTAGGGATTTGTTTTTGTTTTTTTGTTTGTTTGTTTGTTTGTTTTTTTTGCTTTCACCTTTGGAAGACATCTAAATGCTTCTCTCTCTCAGCTATTTTGTGTAGGTGAGTGTGTGTGTGTGTGTGACAGCTACCATTTAGCAATTACTTCTTTTCAAATCTGTGCTGGAAATGATAAGAAAAGAAAAAAAATGTTTTGCTTCATTTGTTCAAACATACATCCACTAAATTTGACAGAGCAAATGTTTCCATTCTCAAAGCTGATTGCGCCGCGGCTGATTTCACAGAAACCAGCTCCCTTTGAAGAAGAAACAAGAGCTGGCAAGACGTCGCTTCCTTTTTCTCCGACTAGCTCTGAAGACAGGTACATCACAAGAAATATACAAAGACAGAGGGGAGCTGACAGCGCTTTGTTAGGGCTGAAAATGACAAGCTGAAAAGAAAAGGGCCTCAAAGCTCGCAGGCAGGAGGAAATGCAACAGTGAGAAGAATCAGAGAGGAGATTTATTGTACTTATTCTGAAGCTGTCACCACTTCCCTTTTACAGGAAAGCCACGCAGTTTTAATTAAAGAGGTCAATCATTTTCCTGAGCTCTGACACGTGGTGTTATTGCCTTCTCCGGGAGCTAACCAGGTGATAATTAATAACTTTGGTGTTTCAGAGTTTAAAAAGCAGAAACTTTTTTTATGTGTATGATTATAGTTTGGTAGTTCAGACAAATAACAGTTAACTGAATAAGAAATGAAAAGGTGGCACCCGATTCTTTCCTCTTCGGCTCGTCTAGGTGTATACTATGTCAGTGCTACATTTAATTTTATTGCGGCAAAGCAGGAGAAAGCAATGCACTCAACAGTCTATTAAACAGTAACGCTGTGCATCGGAGGACGCTGGTTATCTCTGATATTGCAGAGCGGTAATGATGGTGCTATAAGGTAGCTGAGCCTCTAGATCTACCACCGCCTCGGGCCGCACGACAGCCATAAAAATTCATAGCTGTGGCCCAAGATCGGGAAACTCAACAACATATTTAACATAATGTTTCCTGCACCAGCACCACTTCATCCTGAACAGTTCACATCACGAGAGCAGCAATCGGAAAAGTAATCATGCTGTTAATAACTGCTTGACTTAAGTCTTTAATGGACCATCCAGCTTCCACATTAGGGTTTTTGTCAACACAAAGGGCATCTCTGCCATAGCAATCAATCATTTGGAGCTCCTGTCTCTTCATTTCAAGACCTTTATCATGGATTTATTGCCCGTACACACAGTTATGACTGACGGTTGGAGAAGGGATAGCTTGGAGGGCTCAGTACAGTCAGAACAACCTGTAGTGGCTACAGGCTGCATTTGAGGGATTTCACCTGCAGAAACGACAACCTTTCCTTCAGAGGTCTGAGACAGCATACAGTCTGAGGACCGCAAATGCCACAGACAGTATTGTTTATGAGGGATTATCTAGTCAAGCCTTGTGCTGGAAAGATTGTGACCCCAATATGAGCACAGATACACATCAGCACCATATAAGCTCCAAAAATGATTCCTGGAAGGCAGCGCATGCATACATGCCCCCTTCACTTCGTAAAACCATGTTTTAATCACTTCCACAGAAATTTTCACTGGCCTGTCTGCCATTTTCTCTCATATTTTCTCTCTCCACCCAATTCCTCTGGTGGCTTTTTGAAGACTTAAGTTCTACTTTTTTTTTCTCCTCTTCTCTTTTCTTACAAGGCAAATCCTGGGAGAGGTTGATGTGAAGACCAGGCAGAGCAGGGATGTGAAGAATATAAACACAATTTTTTTTATTGTCCAGAGGGAAAGGGGTGTGCGTGTGTGTGTGTGTGCAGAGGGGTTGGGCGGTGGGGTCTGTAAAAGAGACGAGGACCTTATCACAGCCCAGCAGCTCTGTAATTCGCCGCCATGATAAAGTGGCAGCGCGGAAAACCTTACAAGGCTGGCACAATCCAAAGACGGATTAGGTTTTTCTGACATAAGCTTCCTGAAAAACTAATCAATCAGCCCATGCAGTATTATCAGGAGCGTGAGATTAAAGAGCTGCTCCTAATCCCCCAACTGTACATTTTATTACACTTCCCAGTGTTAGTTGCCTTTAAATATACAATAAATAAATAATAAAACCAAACCTAATTGAGCATGGGGAAGGGGAAAAGGGTTAAAGAGTCCTTAGAGAGGGAATTTGTGTAGAATTTGTGTTTTGTTATGAAGATGGGGATAAAACTGTTGTCCTTGCCAGAACCCTTTCTGACTTTGAATGGAGCTTCTGCCACTGCCAAGAAAAAAAACATTAGTGGGGAAAAAAAATCTTAACGCAGCTTTTAGTGGCAAAAAATTAAATGCAATAATTTTCTCACTTTTTCCTCTGATGTTATTTTTGCCCATCGCTGGCTGTACAGATTGACAATTGTAAAAACTATGTGCATATATATATATATATATAAATTGGAAAATTAATGCCAAATCCTTTGAGAAATTACTTGTAATCCTTTAAATCACTGCACATCAAACTTGCACGGATGAACTTCGAGTTTGGCATGATCCCCAGAACAAAACACACTTTGCCATCTTCTACCAGCTCAGCTTAGTCTCACACTGCGACACACCCTCCTATTAGGACACTTGCTCCTTCTCTACTCGGTCCAACCCTGGGGAGGGCAGTAGGAGTATGTGAATTGGGTGGTTGGGGGGTGCATTTCTGGTGCCATGCATATAACACCACCCATGATCCTTTCAGCAAAGGCCACATTGATGCTTTGTCATCACATAATATTACCAAAGGCTCTTAGCCCAGCAAAGACGTAATAGTCTTTGTCAAACATCTTCTCAAACTTAATCCCGAGCAGAGATGAAAACCCCCCACTTTCCCCTGCATGCCATCTGAAGAGTAAAGACTCGGGACAGGAAAGGCAAAGGGGAGATGGCAGAGAGCAGGGCGGTCAAATATGTTTCGCCTTCATCTACATTGTTCTGCTGTCATTGAACGGAGGATAACTGCAGCAGATGTCATGGGGTAGAATGGATTCTCCCAGGATGGCTTTGACCCTCTTATTGTCCCTAGGGTTTGGCACAGATGCTGGAGCTGGGGTTACATTTTCACCACTTGATTTTGGAAGAAAGCATTTGTTTTATTTATTTATTTATTTTTTTAGCGTAAGTGGGAAGACGAGGAGAGATGCGTTTATATCTGAATTTATGATTTGTCCTGTACAAAACCTGAAATTTTCTATCAAATTTGATCTCCCGTTGGCTCCAACTTTGCCCAATTCCATCCATGGTCATCTTCTGAGTGTCTTAAACTACAGAAATAAAAGGGAAAAACAGGGTTTTGTTTCTCTCATTTTATGCTTTCAAGGAATATCAGTAGGATATATATATATTTTTTTTTAAGCCGATGAATGTGGGATAATATTGATAAAGGCTGATATGTCCCCCAGTCAGACAGTGGGGAGGGGTGGGGTGCTGGGAGGGAAGCCACTGAGGCATATAAAGAGAGCCTCTCCAGGGAGGCAGCCTGCCTCTTTCTCTCAGGAGGCAAAGCTCCCAACAGACACAACGCTGATTACAACAGAGCAGACAGCACTTTGCTGCTGCAGCTGCACAGTTCAAGGCTATCTTTAAAGAAGCCCTCTTTGAGGATCGAGCACAGATGTGAAAAACTTCTTCAATCGCTGTGGCATTTTTCAAGTTCAAGTCTGATCATGAAAAGGGATAATCACGATAAAACCCACATTGTATAAAAAAAAGAAAAGAAAAGAAAAACTGAGGGACAACATCAGCAGATGTTGATCAAAGAGGACAAAGACCTTTAAATTTCCCCAAAGACCACAATCTTACTTTAAAACGCTTACTGCAATAGAAACAAAATTAAACCAGAAGAAGATTATGTCCAGAAGCTTAACACAATCACTTTCTAGCACGGATAAAATAATTCTCTTCATATTTGCAGGGACATGATCATTGATCATTGTAAAACTTACACAATAAATCTGCAGGTTCTGCAATTTTCATCTATTGTTCTAATGTCTCTTTGAAGAAAAAAAAAAAGTTCTGGCCTAATTTTTGTTGGAGCAAATATATTTAACAGATGTTAACGGTTCAACACAGAGGTCAAACCTTGTTCTTGCCCGGAAGCAAAATGAATTATACTAGTCGCCATGCACCAGTGTGCACCTGATACTGTTGAAGAAATAGAGATTGTCATTTTTGGTTGGGCCATAAGCGAGAGAAGCAGAAAACTGAGGCCAGAGTGTGCATTTTATATAAAATGTGAAACTGTATGAACTCAGGACTAAGTTAAAAGTAAATATTGCATTGATTTTATTTGCTCAACCACATCAGCTCCATGTTTTCTTTGAGAAGTTTGCAGTGATATTAAGTCTGAACTGTAATATCCTTTTAAATAACTGTGTTAATTTCCTGAGCTAAATACCCTAAAGCTGATGGCATTTAATTGCAAATTATAGCCTATAATGCATATCAATTGTTCTGAAATTATTTGTTTTTCTAAAATGTACTTTAAAGGCTGCAGGAAGGTTTAAATACTATCTTTGGGAAGGTTTTGAGAAATGTTGAATTTTAGGAGATTTAAAAAAAACTCAGAATGATCATTTTTAAAAATCTCATTCAACTGTGTAATATAAAAACACAGCCTCTGTAAGAATGAATGATGAGTTAGTTAATAAGATAATAAAAAGATTTGTGTGATGCAGAGCTGCAATAAACGACACATTAACAACATGATATGTCATAAACTGTAAGTTACAAAATAATCTACATATACACGCACACACAAACACACACTCGCATTCAGTCATCTCATGCCTCACCTGGTGCAGGAGGATAAACAGCAAGAATGTTTGCAGGGCACTCATCTTCCAGGACTTTCTTGGCTTATTCAAGATGAGCGGCGGTTAAATCCTCTCTGGGAGACTTGGAGAGGTGAAGACGCGCATGCCGCTCAAACATCGCTGTGATCACCTGCAAAAAAGTGGAAACATTAAGCCAGTAAAACAACTTCAAACCCTTTTATATATATTTTTTTAAACCCAAAGATGTAGCGTTTGATTCTTGTTGTGGTGAGGAAATATTGAACTTTTTTTCTTACTGTTTTGCAAAGATAATACCTCACGCTCGAATCATCCTCAATCCACTTTTTCTGCAAAGAGTTTCTAAAATCCTCTCAAATTGGCTCTTTCTCTCGGGATGTTGGCGGAATTTCCTCTGAGCAGCAGGGACTCTACAAAGGGATGAATCGTCTGAAATCAGTCGGTTCAAACAGCACTCCTCTAAGTTTAAAATCCAGCCAAACCGAAATAAACTATGATTTTCTTCGATTCAATCCGGAACGATATTAGCTTTGAGTTGTCGCCTGTATCCCAGAGGCAGGACTGCAGTCAGACAGGCAGCAGTCCGCTCGCTGAGTGCGCTCTTCAGCTTTGTTTGATTTCAGTGCGCAAAATCCTTCGCTGCGCGCCTGGAGACTCCAAGATTGGCGCGCATCCGTTCAGAGAGTCAGAACCTAAACATCTATCCCGAAGTCTCACTCTACCCATTTAAGAGATAACCAAGAGGCTTGATGTCACTGGGTTCTATTCAACAACACGTCCAAGTTTTTAACCCCTTACACGTAGTGGTGGGTAATCTCACGCAAATAAGCGTTTTGCTCATTTGGAGAAGGCAGAAATGTCTTCGTTAAGTCTGAGAACACGAGAGTAAATACAAGCAGTGCTTCTGTGGTCCTTATGACATGTCTTTTAGGTCTGCATCAGAACTTTGACACTTTTTGTTTATGTAACAGCTTGGCTATTTCCAGCTTGCAAACCCATCCGTGTAGACAGGACTGCTGAAACCATGGGCTTACTAACACAAACAGGATAGGGAGTGTTTCTTCATTCATTTGGTAAGTGGCTGATTGACCAGATTTGACCACGCAGGAACCCTCAGCAAAAGGTCAAACTGTGTGCTTCTTGCAGTCTGCTCATGGCTGTGTAAGGGCGATAGGGTTTGTTATGTTTTTTGGTACGGAAACTGAAATCAAGAGCTCCATGTGGCATCTGCGCCACCCTGTGGTTACAGCCAAGAGATTCACTTTATGCAAAAAAAAAAAAAAAAGTCCTTTACAGATACAGAAAGTTTGCAGAGTTGAGACCAAACACTTAGCGTCATACTTAAAGCTGCAATTCGTTTTCATCCACCTGCTGTTTGAAACGGCTTTCTTTGTGTGTAAATAGCAAAATATCTGACATCTGGCAAACATTTGTGTAAAGGTCAAACATAAAGAGCAGTTAAGGACTTAAAATGTTTAACAATGAGGCTGTTTTAACTTGCTCTTAGCACATCTCCTTACCATTTCCACGATCACAACTTATTTGGATGCTGCTTTTGAGCAATTGTGGTATTTTCCATCTTATTCTGTATGTGGATATAGTCACACCTAAATACAATTTTTACAGCGCCATTACGTTTTCAATATGCATTAGTCGGGATTACTTTTACTTTTTTGTACCAAATTGACTGTGGTGCAAAGCTTCATTAATAATGTCTTTGTCACTCTTTCCTTAACCATCTTTTTGGCATTGCTATTGATTTTATCAAAATAACCACACACATGATTTGTGTAGTAATATTCTTGTATGTATAAGCATGTAAAACTGGGGAACATTTTTATCCCTGATATACATGATAGTGCATTATAGAGATCAAAAGGGTATTTCAATCATTACAGTTCATTTTAAACCCTAAATTTCATTATATGACAGTTCTGTTGGACCCAGTGATAGAAGATGAATGTTAAAACCCAATCTCTATTACAAGTTAAAGTTCTCTAAAGTGTTTGCAGCAAATTGTAGCTCATATATTACAGTAAAAAATATTAGTTTAGTCCCTCTTATTCCACATGGCATAGATAGTTGGACTGAAGCCTCATTCTTTATGCAGCGTGCAAGAGTTGGAGCTGGTTTCTTAATTCCATATACAGTTTTATATACAAAGTTGACATGCTGACCTGAGAGATGACGAAATGATTCACAGAAAAAAAAAGTTGTATTACAGAATAACTTTTTTGGCTTTTTTCATGTTCTTTTCTTATATTTGTATTTGTAAAAATTGTGGCATGATGAAGGTTTGGGAAATGGCATCTAAAATACACAGGGACAGAGCAAGTACTGAGCCAAAAGAAAGTAAAAGTAGAAAATGCAATACACACACACACACACACATATATATATATATATATATATATATTTTTCTCACACTTAATAAAGAGTAGTCTGACAGCTTTCCAGCATCATCAGGATAGCATGAATGATGTGAGACACATAGTCTCTAAGTATTGTTAGCTTAGCACTCTTCTGTCTCCCACTACCTGCACCAGGTACAGGTGGTATCACAGGACAGAGCTGGCCTTCCTACTCAGTTTGCAGAGTTTCTTCCTCTTCCCGACGGATGACCACAACCTGAGACTCCCCATAAACTAGATCCTTCTGTGTCCAGTCCAACATAGAGCTAGCCTACTGTTCAGATGAAGACCCAGATAAGAACTCACTTCTGCACTGTCCATCACCTGAATGTTCCAGGTAGGGAATGCCTCTTGTCTTTGTAAAGCCACCACGTTCTTTTTGTTTAGGAGCCAGAAAGGTTGGATTCTCAACATTTTGTGTGCGAAAAGCCTGTTACATCATTTATTGTGTAACAGCTTCATAATTTTTAGGAAACTTAAAGCTGTCAAATAAATGTAGTGGAGCAGAAAGTGTATACTCCCTCTCTGTAATGGAGGAGAGATACAGTTACATGAAATTCAAATACTTTAAGTTAAGTGCAAGTACCTAAAAAATGTAATTACGTACCTGAGTAAATTTACTTTACACCACTGATTGGTCCCCACTGATGGTGGAAACCTGATAAGCAGACCAAAGTGCGATACAATTTCTTTACTGATTTGATAATACCCCAATATAAAAGTCCATCCATGACAGGCACACCCACAATTAATCTACTTAGCAAAGCAGTTTGACAAAGAAAGAGCCAGAGTTCCCAAAACTTGCTTTGGACACAATTTGTCTTGTCACCTAAGCACAGATATGAAAAGTAACTGTGAACTGAAACCATTATCCATCAATCTGTTCTTCATGGTTGGAATGAGCATTACATAGTGTTGTATGCATGCACATATATCTGTTCCATTGTTCTGACCTCTGTACACATATCAATCAGGCTGCCACTGACCTTTCACCTGAACTGGATTTCAGCCAGCAGCTTTCAACACTATCAAATAGTTGTTTAGTAACTTGATAAGACTGTCACTTGATTATCAGCTTTGATTAATTGGCTAACAAAAGTGCAAACACACTGTTATCAGTTCAAGTGTACGATAAATTTGCGATTTACAAGACAATAATTCGAAAAATTCATCTGACATTAGACTGTTGAATAAAGAAAAGTCCTTTTTGTTCCATGCCATAAGCTTAATTTTGATAGACACAGATAAATATAACGCAGCACTCAGAGCCTGTTAGCTGTGATTAATCAAAAACAAGATGAATGAAGCCAGAGAGTAGCAGAAAAAATGTTCTTGGAAGGTGTTGTAAGGCTATAGCACCACCATGTGGTTAAATGGCATAATCACCTCATATTTTCAAAAGAATCATCATGACAGTGCAAGTGTTTTATAATAAGCCTGTTTAGTTTATTCAGCTGGTTGATGTCATTGGAGGGTATGTTTTGGCTTCAAGTGATTATCAGTATTGAAAAAATATTCTCCATCCTCAATATCCTCAACAATATGGATTACATTTCACATATAATCTGTACTGGTGCAAGCCCTGTTAGAATCATGGAAACTGTCTGGCACATTAGGTTTGTATAACTTTAGTTCAACAGCAGCACCAAACCAGTTCATTCTGTGGTTGTATGTGTGCAGTGGTTAGAACTATATTACATTTTGATGTACAAGGGGTATTATTATTAATGGGTTCAACTTAACAGACTCTGAAAATTTTTAAACAGCACAAGTCTGGACTTGAGACCCCAATGTTGACCTACAGACGATCTACTGACACAAAACCACAATTTATGCAGATCCAACTTGTGGTTGTTTTATGGCTTTAAATACTAACTTTGCCGCAGTTTTTACTCATGAAAACTTTGTTATGTCTTATTTGTTTGTCTCATTTTAATCATTATCTCTCCAAGTGAATATTTTCCATATTTTCACCCCACTTTCCTCTTTTTGTGTCACATTTTGTATTATTTTTAAAGTGTAAGACTTAAGATTATTTATTGTCACTGGATAGCAGCGGTCATTCATCGGCAGCATCACCGATAACAAAATAAGTAGCATTTCGGTCATTTTGTGTCTCATTTTGCATCAAATCTGCCTCATTTTAGTTGTTTTACATGCCTGCCCAGTAGGCCAGTTCACTATTTTGCCCATGTGTGGATCATTAGATCGCAACACAACACATGACACAGTGCTGAGCCATGTGTGTCAACAGTGTCTCTCTGTGCAGGCTTATCATTACCGAATCACTCCTGCCTCATGCTGGATAAACGATTGTGATTAGCTCAACCCAGGAAACATGAGTTAGAACAAAAAGCTGGGTCAGGATCATCGAGTCTGAGCAAATTAGAAATTAATTCATCTACTACTTAAGTTGGTATACAATGTCTTAACAGAAATTAATCTAGAATTAATTTATTTAGTTAATATCTAATGTAAATTACCATCATGTGGGTCACAGGGGGGCTGGAGCGTCATCCTGGACAGGTCACCAGTCAGAATATATGGATAGAACCCATGCATGCATGCAGAGAACATGCAAACTTCACACAGAAAGACCCCAGCCAAGATCCAAATCAGGAACCTTCTCGGTGCTTTTTGAAAATGTATTTAATTTTCTTGTATTATGTCTGATATCCAGCTTTGTGTTGCAATGCTTCATTTAAATAGCTGAAATCCAGTGAAAGATTGCTGCTCCCTGATATTAGTGTTCAGAGTCAGGGTTAAAGTCCTGACAGTTTACACCCAACAGGATATTAGTGACATTTACAAAAGGACTCATACTGTTTCTAAGGATTGGGTAACAGTGTTCCTATTGTACAGATGGTGTTGTCGTCTGAATAATTTGCTTTAAAAGATTGATTAGAATAGTTGTGCACATAGTAAGATTTGTGTACTCCGCCTTTCTTTCTTCTGCTCCAACTCAAGCATGTCAGTTTCAATGGCCTCTCTTTCAGCTTTGAAACGTCTGCTTACAACCGCTATCTCATGCTGAATAAGCAAATGTTGAATGACTTTTTTTTCTCTTTTCTTTTATGGTAGAGTTGTAGCTATCAAACAGTTACATTATTTCTCTGTCTGTCTGACAGCGAGAGAGGAGCTGTGATTATTTCATGCACATGGTACAAAGTAGAACTGTTGTAAATGTCTTACTTGCTTGAATATTCTAGTTGCTTTATTAACCTAAATGCTTTTCTACACAGCTAACAGGTTAGCTGTTGCACAACTAACACAATGAAGTCATTGAAGGAAAAAAAAATAAACCAAACTTATAATAAGTCTGTACTGTTCTTATCTCTTCTTTGGCATCGCTCCTGTGATGCTAGCAGTGGAGTAATAACTGAAAGGAGTTGGAGTCACTTCAGGCTGGCCTTTTTACATCATGGGTAAAAAGTAAATGCAGTAAACCACAGCTAATTCTGGGGAATGAGAATTAGTTTTTGTTGTTTAAAGCTTAATTTCCTCACTTTCTAATGTTCTTCAGAAACATACCTCTTATCTGTCATTATTTGAATAAGTTTTTGACATTTTCAAAACCAGTTTGACAGTTACTCAATGCAATCTGTTCCTCTGAGTGATGCAAGATGTAACCAAAGTTCATATTCTGTGCTTTACACCATTGGTTTGAAAGAAAGGGGTGTTGGTTTCCTATTACAAACAGCTTTGAATGCCACCACTCCTAGAAGGCACACTATGACTTGCAAATGCAATCACCCCCTTCTCATAATGGATAAAAAAAATACTTGGGAGATTTTATATATATATATATATATATATATATATATATATATATACATATATATAGATATTCTAAAAAGCATGCATGTATTCACCCACTTTGTTGTGAATCCCTAAATAAGCTTTGGTTTTGCTCACATGACATGGAGTTACAAGTTAAAACGATCACTTCAGCCTTGCAAATATCATCTGAAGGACTTCAAACTTTACACTGCACTCCCACAGGTTACAAGAAACACACCCAATTAAAGTGGAAAAGATCATTTGAACAAGTGTGAAGAAGTTCTGAGATTTCACTCTACTCAACCAACACCCACAAAACAATGCCTACAGATCATCTTGGAACTGCTCTATTAGAAACAGCCTCTGGAGTTGTTTCTGAAAACCAGCTGACACATTCCCAACCCCCAAAAACCTCACTGAACATGAGCCTCCCCCTCACTAAAACAACAAATGAACCCCTGATGGTGCTCCACCCCCCTATCTTTTATAAGAGTAAGTAAGGATTTGGATTTGTAAGAGTTTAACTGCTTCAATTTTTTCAATCAGTGGAGAAAAATGCAGCAAACACCAGCTCATTCCAGGAAAAGAGAATGTGGTTTATCAAGACTTAATTTCCTTACTTTCCAAGATTTTTGACCAACTTTCCTCTTGTTCATTATTATTTAAAAGAGTTTCTGGCTTTTTCCTTTTTTTGCAGAGGCATTTGTGACAGTTACTCAGTGAAATCCATTCCTCTGGGTAAAGCAAGTTGTAACCAGAGTTCAAATTCCTTGCATCACACAGTTAGTTTGATGTTATCAACCATCTGCAAAGAGAGGGGTGTTGGTTTCCTATTTCAGGCGGCTTTGCACGCTACCACTGTCATTATTATAGCTGTAGATATACCTGTGTGCGTGACACTGAAAACTGAAAAAAAAGGGCAAATGCCCTCAAGGCACGCATGTGTAGGCTACTTTTTCAGAAGGAGGAGCGAGAGAACAGCCAAAGTAAACAAAGGATTTTGCACAAATGGGCTAAAAGTACATGCATTTCCACCATGACTTGCAAGTTACTGACTGCTTTACTTCACCATTTTACACTCAGAATTATAGCAATGCAAACATCTTTTAAAAGAAAATGTAAATTCTCTTGAGTTTAAGCAAATACAGCAAAATAATCAAGTCACGTCAGAGTAACTGAAGGCAAACTGAATGCTGAGACCTCCCCCCACCAATTCAGCTGGGAATCACCTCTCTGTCTTCCTGGGTTTATGTAACTGCCTGACTCAAAACACAGCCTGCACTTCCTGTAAAATTTAAACACACACTCACTCACACACATAAAAAGCCTCCTCTTAACAACAGGCACCACCAGCTTTCCCAACAAAGCAGCTTGCAGTGCAGAGAGAAGCAATGAGCAGCGGGGTGTGGTTTCCTGCAGCCGGACTGCTGGCTTGGATATGCTGCCTCAGTCTGGGGCCCGTTCAGGGGGGGAAGGTGCTAGTTATGCCTGTGGATGGAAGCCACTGGCTCAGCATGAAGATACTGGTGAAGGAACTCGGACGCAGGGGCCATGAGGTTACCGTCCTGGTGCCTGAAAGCAGCCTGTTGATCCAAGGCTCGGACAGCTACAAGACTGAGATCTACAAAGTGCCATATACCCAAGCTGAGCTGGATAAAAATTTCAAAGAACTCAGGGATGGAGTGTTTGTTAAGGCGCCAGGAATCACAGATATGTTTGTCAATGTGCAGCGTTTGGTGATCTTCACTTCATTCCAGGTGGTGGGTTGTGATGCTTTGCTGGACAATGTGCCTTTAATGGGACGACTGAGGGAAGAGGGGTTTGATCTCATGCTTACAGACCCCTTCCTTCCTTGCGGCTCAGTCCTGGCTAAAATCTTCTCAATTCCTGCTGTTTATTTCCTGCGTGGGCTTCCATGTCAACTGGACATTAAAGCTAACCAGTGCCCTTCTCCTCCATCATATGTTCCTGCATTTTTTTCTGGCAATACACCGCACATGACCTTCCCACAGAGAGTGAAAAACATGATGATGCATTTTGTGGAGTCCTACATGTGCAAAATAATGTATCAACACTTTGACGATCTGGCCAGCAGACGTATTGAAAACGGCGTGACTTATTCTGAACTTTTAAGCCATGGAGCTATCTGGCTTCTCAGATATGACTTTGTGTTTGAATGGCCCAGACCTCTCTTGCCAAACATGGTTTTAATTGGTGGGATCAACTGTGCAAAGAAAGCTCCTCTGCCAGCGGTGAGTATGTAAATAAGTGTATAGAAAGATGAACATCTGGATTAATTTGAGGTTAATCAGATTAAAGTGAACCTTTTAACTTTTTGAGTTTACTGAGAATCAGAAAACCTCCATCAGTCTGTACATTTATCATGTCTTTTAATAAACCCCTGCTATCAGAAAATGTGGCAGTGGTAAAAAAAAAAAAAAGTGCATCTGTACAAATGTTTTAAGGAGATTTTTGTTTGTTTGACTAATTGTTTGTTTTTCCTTGTTTTTTATTTCTTTCTGGAGACAAGGAAGCTGTGTCACTTCTGAAGTGAAGTGAAAAGCATCAAAAGTCAAACCTCAGCTTAATTAGGCAGATTCATTTGATGGTTTATTTAAGATTTACCTCTAAATGTTGAGGCCGGTTTGTCTGATGACTGTGATCCAGTTTTCTGGACTGCAGCCAGCATATGGAAAAGAACTATGCGCCCTGTTGTGTCAACAGGGATCAAATACTTGTAAAAACAATAGGTTTGTTGGTGTTAGTACAAAATGTGATTGAGGTTGGAACATTAAAGCGAGGGGTTCACTTCGCGTAACTTGATTTTTTTCCACATGGACTTATCAATTACATCAATTGAAATCGATGTGCCTTGTCATCAGTCGAACTTTACTTCCAA
>JAOXYM010000013.1:21864962-21877905 GCA_028567055.1 Leptatherina wallacei
TAATGCTTTTAATGTTTTATGTAAAGCACTTTGAATTGTCTTGAACCTGAAAATGTGCTATACAAATAAACTTGCCAACTCAAACTTTGTAAGTTCACTGAGAATCAGGAAACCTCTACTAGTCAGTGAATTCTTTTTCTCCTCATGTTTCTGATTTTTTTTCTCCCACCTCTGCAGGACTTGAAAGAGTTTGTGGATGGCTCAGGAGAAGATGGCTTTATCATCTTTACACTGGGTTCATTGGTCTCCAACATGCCTGAGGAGAGAGCCAAACACTTCTTCGATGCATTTAGGCAAATTCCTCAGAGGGTAAGAACAAGCTCAATAAATTAATTTACATTTGTTCAATTTAATCAACATCTGACTCCTATTTATACACTGCAGATAAAAGACTTATTTTTAACAATAAGAGCAAAATATTCATTGAGATATTAACCAGAGATTTTCACCCTTTGCATACATGCTTAATTTATTTGATCAGGTTCAGCTACTGGACTTCTCTGTTTTGTAAACATGCCAAATCCATTAGCATAGCAGTTTGCTCATGCTCATAAGATGATTTGTGTTTCAGGTTGTGTGGAGATACACTGGTGCTCTCCCCAAAGATGTACCCAAGAATGTCAGAATTATGAAATGGTTACCTCAGAATGATCTCCTAGGTGTGTTAATTTCTCATGAAAAGATAAAATATAAAAATCCTTATATGCTATTGAACCTACTGATAAAATAATTTTCATGGTGGATTAAACCGGTAACTTTTCTGTTTCTGTGTTCTCCAGCCCATCCCAAAGCTAAAGTCTTCATGACTCATGGAGGTTCCCATGGTATCTATGAAGGTATCTGTAATGGTGTACCCATGTTGATGTTTCCACTTTTTGGGGACCAGAGAGACAATGTTCATCATATGGTGGCCCGCGGAGTAGCAGAGGAACTCAGCATAAATTATATGACAAGTGAAACACTGGTGGCTGCTCTGAAGAAAATCATCCATGATAGAAGGTAAAACAAATAAATACTGATTAATCCCCATCACTAATATCTGTATATGGAGATCATTGAGCAGCAGAGAATTCATGTTGTTGAACTAATGCAAGATGGTAACTAACTTGATACCATAGAATATCTACATAACAAAATGTTGTCTCCCTTCAGATACGAAGAACGGATGGTGACAATGTCCCAGATACATCTAGACCGTCTCATTCAGCCTTTGGACCTGGCTGCTTTCTGGACCGAGTTTGTCATGAGACATAAAGGAGCAACACATCTAAGGGTCGCTGCACATGACTTGAACTGGATTCAGTACCATAGCCTGGACGTCATCGGCTTATTAGTCATTGTTATCATAACCGTTTTGTGGCTGACTCTGAAATGCTGCTTATTTTTTACCCGCAAGTGTTTCAGAAAGAGTAATATCAAGAAAAAATCTGAATAATGACTGCTATGGGGTAAATGGTATGAACACTGCTGCATGGCATTCTACAATCTGATACCTTTTACACTACAATAATTCTGACATATCATAATAAACTGTAAATATATGCAATTAATTTCTTTTAAATGTTTTTTTTTAAATTTTGTTTAAGGACCAAATAAATACTTCAGATTTGTTTAAAAAAAAGGAATTTTCTGCACATTATTTTGATTTTGAAATATTTCACATCACAGAGTCTGTACTTTTTAAGATTTTTTAATGACCTTATGAATTACTGATAGTAGAGATTCTGCCACCCTTGTGCTTTTAGACCTCCATGCTACTTTTGACACTGTTGACTCCACAATTCTTGTGTTGTGTCACAGTGTGTACAGTGTGGGCATCAAGGACACTGCCCTCCAAAGGTTCAGTTCTTATCTCTTTCTGTTTTCTCAAGTGTTTTCTGTAAGGCTGGGAGGGTGCCCCAAGACACAATTTGTGTCCCAATTTTATATTTGTTGTATCTTCACCTGCTTGGTAACATTTTTAGAAAATTTGCCATTTCTCACCACTTTTATGCAGGTGACGCTCAAATTTATTTGTACTTAAAATGAAATAACCAAAGTTCCCTGCTTCTGTGTGTGTGTGTGTGTGTGTATATATATATATATATATATATATAAGCTTATAATGATTATTTGGTGTTATCAAGCTATCCCCTTGGAACAAAATTCCAAACAAATTCACTGTGTGTTTCTTTTTCCTATGGGATTTATTTTACTGGCCAGTTTAATTAATTCTAGTTGATACTAAACATTCAGTTGTTGTTTCATATGGACATTGCATCCTGGAAGCACACAAAATACATTTTTCCCTTTGATTTATTTTGTGTCACTGAGTGGAGAATTGCTTAAGGCAAGTTGCCAGACTATGTGAGACAAGTTAACAATGGCAGCTAATAGCTAATCATGTTAGTTAGCAAGAAAATCTAGTTAAGTTAAAAGTATACTTTAAAAAAAACTATTATTATGTTAGAAAGTGTTATCAACAAATCCCATGGGCAAAGAGTGAACACCCATCAGGAGAGGGGCAAAGCATGTCAAGAATCTCTACAAGGGAGTCCATACCAACATTACACTGTACCGCTACATATGATATTCCCCATTATACAGTAGCTCAACAAAAAGAGCAGCAGAAGTAAACAGACGACAGCCCTGGAGGCTCTGGAACCCATTTTTGATCATAGCAGTGAAAAAGGAAGTTGTGTTAAAAGTTGGAGACCATTTTGAAGTCAATCCTGAGTCTGATGATTCTGATAAACCAAATGTGGAATCAACCTTTCATATTCCTTTCACATTTCAAGAAAATGTTGAGTACAGTGGTCTTTATCCCCAAACATATGTCAAGTAAAACTGTCTGCAGAAAACAGAAAAAAAGACAGTGCCAGGGTACATCGGATACAGTGACTCTTGGGAAAGACATCAAGTCAGCTTTTGAGCAGTCAACCACCTAAATACAGAAAAAAATCCTTAATCTAGTAGGAAGGTTTGTTTTGGGGAAGATGTCGAAGGAGCTGGACGAAATCCACTCTATTTAGTGGTCCTCATCCTGGCTAGGATTTATAAGTTAAATGATGAATCAACAACCACGTGGATAGACAGGCAGGGTTATATTTCATACCACAATGTCTCTGGAGACTTTTTCTCAATTTATTCCAGAGTAATCTGATTCGAACCGAGAAACAAGACTGTCAAACAGAAAATAGAGAAGCTGGCAACGATTCTTACAGTGTAAGACAAATAGGTACAACAACTTCCACTATAACCTCTGCCCTAATGTCAAAGTGGATGAAAGGCTAGTGGCAGTTGGGTCCTAGATGTTTTTCTGTTTCAACACACCTGATTCAAATAAATGTGTCACTGTGCAGAACTTAATAAACTCTTGAATCCAATTAATTTGAAACAGGGAAAAATCTACAACTTGCACTGCTGCCCTCTAGGACCAAACTTGCCTTAATTTAAAATGATTGCATTGTCTGTAGATATTTCCAAAATACAATTAAAAGGTTTTAATATGCATTTTGATGAAAAACAAATAAACAAATAAACTCTGTGAAAACACCATTGGACTAAATATTGATTGGAACAGTAATAGATTTAAATACTGAGACATAAGTAATCTTTATTTGGATCTTTTGGTGTCTGACCATTTTGGATAATTAAACATGTCCTGGTTCAAATTGACCAAACAAAATCTTAGCTATTCCTGGACACACTTAACAGGAAGGCAACTGAGAACTAAACAAGTGCATTATCACACATGCACAACGATGGTCTGAAGCTCCATCTAGTGGTCTGCAAAAATAGTAGAATAAAAAAGTGGCCTATTAAATCCCTTTAGAAAACATTTTGCTTCTTTGTTGTTATTATATGTGTTTAATGACTTGTAAGTTATAACACTTGGTCAACAGAGCATGAAATACGTTTTTGTTTATTTCATACAATATGTGACATATAATACATTCAAATATGAGACCCAAGCATGTGGTGAAGTGTTCTTTGTCAAAAAGTTCTCCACTAAAATATTTTATTTCCACAAATACACAAAGAGCAATTGTAGACTTTTGCAAGCTAATAGCAAATCATTTAATCAAACAGGCTGTCATAATTTACAAGATTATGTTACACAATGCATAGTTTCCACTGAATCATTTACACTCTGATTTTTATCTGCCTTTAGGGAAACAGTAATCAAGCAAATGTAAAGAATCACCAAGCAGGAGAAGAACAAATTGTCAGCACCTATACCTCTGATAAAATTGCAGTGATTTGAAATAACTGGGGGGAAAGTGCAATGCAGAACCATAAAGAACTGAAAGGATTAATGGTTGAAGAATAATTACTACACACATAAAAAAAACCCCCACAACTTTGAGAATTTGGCTTTGTTGTTTAAATTTCTGATGCAATATTCTTCACAAACGTTCCACTTGTCCTTTATAATTTAGTAGGTGTGAATTTTTCTGTGAAACTCAGGTCACAGTACAGACTTGTATGTCCCTGCTTTTCAGGGGGATTAGCCAAGATAAACAGAGGACTTTGCACAAATGGGCGGGCAGAAATATGCATTGCCACCATGACTTGCAAGTCACATGAGCAAGCCCTGCGTAACAAGTAGGCACTGCTGCAATAAAACACTATCTTTCAAACAGATACTGATTGTCTTGGGTTTAAGTTACTACAGAAAATAATCATGTCACATTAAAGAATGATTAACTCGAGACATGCTCTGAGACTTCTCTCTGTCTTCCTGAGGTTATATAACAGTTTGACTCAAAATGCAGGCTGCACTTCCTGTTGGATTAAAACACACATTCAGACATACATGCCCTCAACTACAGCCTTTTAACAACAGGCAGCGCCAGCTTTCTCAACAAGACAGTTTGCAGTGCAGAGAGAAGCAATGAGCAGCGGGGTGTGGTTTCCTGCAGCGGGACTGCTGGCTTGGATATGCTGCCTCAGTCTGGAACCCGTTCAGGGGGGGAAGGTGCTGGTTATGCCTGTGGATGGAAGCCACTGGCTCAGCATGAAGATACTGGTGAAAGAACTCAGCCGCAGGGGCCATGAGGTTACCGTCCTGGTGCCTGAAAGCAGCCTGTTGATCCAAGGCTCGGACAGCTACAAGACTGAGATCTACAAAGTGCCATATACCCAAGCTGAGCTGAATGAAAATTTTAAAAAGTTTGGGGAAGGAGTGTTCATCAAGGCACCAGGGATTTCAGATATGTTTGTCAATATGCAGCGTTTGCTGAACTTCACTTCAGTCCAGGTAGTAGGTTGTGACAATTTACTGGACAATAAACCTTTGATGGGACGACTGAGGGAAGAGGGATTTGATCTTATGCTTACGGACCCCTTCCTTCCTTGCGGTTCAGTCCTGGCTAAAATCTTCTCAATTCCAGCTGTTTATTTCCTGCATGGACTTCCATGTCAACTGGATTTTAAGGCTAACCAGTGCCCTTCTCCTCCTTCCTACGTTCCTGCACAACACTCTGGTAATACAGACCACATGACCTTCCCGCAGAGAGTGAAAAACATGATGATGTATTTTGTGGAGTCCTATATGTGCAAAGTAACATATAAACACTTTGATGATCTGACCAGCAGGCGTTTTGGAGACGGCATGACTTATTCAGAACTTATAAGCCATGGAGCTATCTGGCTTCTCAAATATGACTTTGTGTTTGAATGGCCCAGACCTCTCTTACCAAACATGGTTTTAATTGGTGGGATCAACTGTGCAAAGAAAGCTCCTCTGCCAGCGGTGAGTATGTAAATAAATATATACAAAGTAGAACAAGCTAACTACCCACCGAAATTCACTTAAAGCTCAAAGTTCAAATAGATTAAAGCAAACAACTCAAACTTTGTAAGTTTGAGAATCAGGAAACCTCTACTAGTCGGTGAATTTTTTCTCCTCATGCTTTTAAAGGTATTTTTATTTCTCCCGCCTCTCTGCAGGACTTGAAAGAGTTTGTGGATGGCTCAGGAGAAGATGGCTTTATTATCTTTACAATGGGTTCAATGGTGTCCAACATGCCTGAGGAGAGAGCCAAACACTTCTTTGATGCATTTAGGCAAATTCCTCAGAGGGTAAGAACAAGCTCAATAAATTAATTTACATTTGTTCAATTTTTATCTGAATCCTCTTTATACACTTCAGATAAAACTGATTATTTTTAATGATAACAGAAACCTAATCACTGACATTAACCAGAGTTTTTCACCCTTTGCATACATGCAAAATATCTAATCAGGTTCAGCTACTGGACTTTGTCCTCTGCCTTGTAAACACGCCAAATCCATTAGCATAGCAGTTTGCTCATGCTCATAAGATGATATGATTTATGTTTCAGGTTGTGTGGAGATACACCGGTGCTCTACCCAAAGATGTACCCAAGAATGTCAGAGTTATGAAATGGTTACCTCAAAACGATCTCCTAGGTGTGTTTAATTTCTTATGAAAAGATCAAAAATATAATACATTATATCTAGGGATGTGCACGGCTATTCGATTAGTCGGACCGGCGCACAAAATCGACGCCTTTTTAAAAAAATCGATTAGTTTTCTATGAGTTATGTCTCATTGCGCTGAGACATGGTACTGTTTACACCACTGTGGAGAACAGCGCCAACAAAGTCTGCAACATTACTGCTTTTCAGAGCATGTCTGAAAGGGGCTGTCTGAGTTTTCACTGATGGTGGAGACAACAAAGCAGTACGGTTACTAAACCCTCACAGAAACGCTGCACTTCAGGAGCAAAAAGACCCGACGAAAAGACGGGGAAAATATCTGTTTTTGTTGTTTCTGAATGCTCCTGTGAGCGCAGAGTTTCCTTCGCCATGTATAACATACAAGGTCTGACCCACTTTCTCATCTACCTGCTGAACAATAAAACACCCTAGAGGCCACACAATGTTAGACATATAACAAAGCGTAAAACACTCATGTATGGAACGCACACATACAAATACACATTTCTTATCGATGACGTCACTACTAATCGACGAATCGCTTTTGAAAGGCCTGACTAGTCGATTTCTGAAATCACTTAAAATGCCCATCTCTAATTATATTCCATTGACCTTCTATTAAAATCATTTACATGGTGGATTAAACTTGTAACTATCTTCTGTTTCTGTGTTCTCCAGCCCATCCCAAAGCTAAAGTGTTCATCACTCATGGAGGTACCCATGGTATCTTTGAAAGTATCTGTAATGGTGTACCCATGTTGATGTTTCCACTTTTTGGCGACCAGGGAGACAATGTAAATCGTATGGTGGCCCGTGGTGTGGCAGAGAAACTCAGTATATATGATATGACAAGTGAAACACTGGTGGCTACACTTAAGAAAATCACCCAGGATAAAAGGTAAGACAACTTTAAACTGATTAAGCCCAGTCCCAAATATCTGTAGCTATATGGAGATCATTATACAGCAAAAAATTCAACCAGTTATCAAATCTATGATCACAAACTTGATGCCATAGAATATCTACATATGATAATATTGTTCCCCCTACAGTTACCAAGAGCGGATGGTGACAATGTCCCAGACACATCTAGATCTCCCAGTCCAGCCTGTGGACCTGGCTGCTTTCTGGACCGAGTTTGTCATGAGACACAAAGGAGCAACACATCTAAGGGTCGCTGCACATGACTTGAACTGGATTCAGTACCATAGCCTGGACATCATCGGCTTTTTAGTCATTGTTGTCTTGACTGTTTTGTGGTTGACACTGAAATGCTGCTTATTTTTCATCCATAAGTGTTTCAGAAAGAGTAATGCAAAGAAAAAATCTGAATAATGTCTGTCATGATGTGAATAATATAAACACTGCTGTAAAGTTGTAGTGTAGTGTATTGTACAGTGTGCTTATTGTATATTTTGTATGTAAAATATAAGCCAATTCTGGTTATAGCTGAAAAGGATGTTAGCCCTCCTTAAAACAATATATATATATATATATATATATATATATACATATATACATATATATGTATTGAATATATATATACACACAGACTTACTTTGATATCTTCGCATTTTTTAGGTTCCTCTGATTCTTGGAATTTATTTTGTTTGATAATGTATGTGTAAATGAATCATACTTTTCATTTTGATTTTTTCATGCACCACCGAGATGATGATTACTTTGCTCCAGACACGTGAACAATGGCAGCTGATAGCTAGCTGTGATAGTTAGCAAGCTAATAGCAGGGGTTGGGGATGTGAAGTCAGATGATGTAAAAAACAAGATATTTTGGGATTGTATAGCAAATAATGGTAGTGTTTGAACTTGATATTGTCTTTGTAAATATTTCAATGTAGGCTATAGCCTATTATGCTGTATATCATATATTAATATTACAAAACAACCCAGAATGCAAATTCTTGTTAAATCAATGCATCTACATTGAAATCTGCATTCATGACTGACATTCTAACCAAACTGAAAGTGTTTGCTATAATTGATGTTGAATAAACATGGATTTTTTTCATCCATTTTGGTCTTCTCAATAGGCCTCATTCCCCAATTAGTCTTCCAAACAAATTTGAATTGGAGTCTGCAAACATTTTCTGAAGATTGTGGGATTCATAACAATCCTTATATCCTGAAGAACAAATCCAAGAACACTCAGGAGTACTCTTAAGAACATTTGAGTGTTGAAATGTTTGATAAAAATCAGAGTGTGTGTTATCTTCTGTTGTTCAGTTCAGATTGTGTCAAATAGGAAGATATTGCAGATTGTGCCTTACATAATTGTTTATTTATTGTTAAACTATTTTGCATTCATTAAAGGTAGGGTAGGAGATCCTGGAAAAAAGTTGAAATTACACAATTCAAAAGACCAAAGCCCTTCAGTAAAAAAGATGCTCCTGGAAAACAACTCCTACCCTACCAACAAAGTCCCACTCAAGATGGATCTAATTCTATTGCTGGTCTTCCTAAAACCATAGGTACAATGGACTGCCTTAGGTGTGTGTGATACTGCAAGATTTGAAATCAATCCGATACCAAGTAAATAAATGGCTAGATACCTGGGCTATACCAATACTATTTAATAAAGTGGCCAAGAACTATCATGAAGAATTATTTCCTGAAGCAAATATACTACCTGAATACCAAAGACTGTACTTTACTTACACTCTAACAGTCAAAAGTTTGGACACACATTCACATTAAATCTACTGGGAAACTTTTGATTGGTAGTGCAAGTCAAATGAATTAGCTTTTAACCAAAAGATGAACAAATCCATAATTTATAAGATAAGATAAACCTTTATTCGTCCCACAACGGGGAAATTTTGGAATTGGTCATTTATTGGTCAGTTATTTTCCTTGAAAGAATTTGTCTCCACTCAGATTCTTTTTGAGAATTCTGCAAAGAAGCTCAGCAGTTTGCCAGAAAATGAGAACTTATGACATCTTAAATTATTGTATCACAAAGAGAGTGGAGAAAAAGGCCCAATTGGTGTTATTCACAAAGTCTGAAATGAAAGAAATTTTGCTAATATATGCCTCCACAAATGTGAAATGAGCTTTACTTAATTCAAATTGTGCAGGTTGTTCAATTCTTAATTGTAATAATGGGTTAGATTTCTATAGCTCTTTTCAAGACACCCAAAGCACTTTACAGTGAATCCCTTATTCATTCACTCCTCACTTGGTGGTGTTAAGCTTCATATGTAGCCACAGCTGCCCTCAGGCAGCCATTCCACACTAATGTTCTCTCTGACCACCAAACATTTGTGCACATTCATACACCAGCAATGTTGACACTAGAGGCAAAGAGGGAGAAGTGTCTTGTCCTAGGTAACAAATGACAGATTGACCAGGGGAGCAGTCAACCCTCTGGTCACTGGATGACCTTCTCTACAACCTGAGCCCACTGCCGCCCCAATTTATGATTATTTATTCCTGCTTCAGCTTTAAGCCAGTCAAAGTAAGGGATGGGGATTGTTTTTTTTTTCAGTGGTAGCCTAATAATGGCTGATTTGTAGCCTAAGAACAAACATACACAACACATTCTCACTCCCAACGCGTCAACAGTCTGACGAATGATCAGTGTCCCTTAGTGTCACACGCCGAATTAATAGTGTGACAGTGTGGGTCCTGTCACTATGCCTCCGATTGATCATGTGCCCTGGCTACTTAGCTATGGGGATATCCCTTCTGGCTGACTGGTCAGCATGCATGACTTTCACCCGGGATGTTGTGGGTTCAACCCTTGCCCGGGCCCTCCTACGTCCTGCCACAATAGGTAGCCTACCTGTTTTTCATCATGTTTGGATGCATTGAGGAAGAGTTAGTTGACACCCAAATGCTTTCCGCGGCGTCAACGTCTGACGTTGTGGGAGTTCCATGTAAATCTGTCGGGTTACATAATCGAAAAACAACCTGATCTCACACACATGTGAAATAAACACGATGTTATTTTGACACCCTCCACTTATTTAGTGTTGGTGGCATGTAATTGTTCATAATTACGTGCTGGGTCCACGAAAATGAGGGCAATGAGGGCAATGTAAAGTCAATGGGGGGACTTTTACGTGACGTCCACACGACTTTCCTGGTTCCACAAAAGGCTTCATTTTACGTTTTAGAATGCAGAATTTTTTTTATATATCTTTATTTTAATTTCACTAAATTAACAGGCCGTTCTCACAAATGTTCATATGACTCCTGCAAAATAATGCGTGGATTTACATATCCTATAAAATCCTGAGCACATCGCGGATGATTAATTTATTGCGGGGCTCTTGTCAGTCGACTTTTCTGGTTCTGAAACAATAAAAAAAAGGCCAAATATGCTGGAAAATATTTAAATATAGCATATTTATCCCAATTTTTCTGATTTAACTATGGTGCAATGTTAAAGATTTGCTCTCTAATAAGGTTATTTTTATGTAGGAGTGTTATGTCATCAGATCATTTCCTATAAAACCTGGATGGTTTGATTTACGTGACTGAAAAGATGCCTTTATCCTCCTTTTATCAGGAGGTTCTGAGTTGCCTACATACCACCGCTAATATTGGTAAAAACAAATAGTATAGCTACTGAACAATAAATGCGATCGCATTGACTCCAGAATCAGCGGCACTGATAAACTGGAAAACTCCCGATCCAGTCCAACTGGAATCCAGTCCGCATGCAGAGCTCATATCCTCAGCACTATGGCGCATTTTCAGGAAAACGACATAAAATGGAGACATTTAAACTGTGGCTATGAGCAAAACAACCATGACAAGGCTGCTTCTCTTTCCCAATGGACCTGAAACATGTTAGATTATTGAATACAACAGCTAATAGTCTTTTTTTTTATTTACAAAGTTTCTCAGGTCTCGCAAGATCTTTGCTACGAACGCCACTCGACGCCGCAACGTGTAGGACATGTTCCAATTCTCTGCGAGGCCGTCCGCCGTAAAAAGGATGGGTTCCATTTCAAACTATCGCAAGCCACTCATATCACATTTCGTCAGTACTTGAACTAGCTCCAAAACGGCGTTTTTTCACGTCATACTCCTCGAAAACGCCGCTTTCCACCACGTACCCCGTATGGCGTTTACCATAAGCCGGTTTGCCACTCATACGCCATGGCGTTTCCCAAACGGCGGTCTGTAACGTGGTGTGTCCTTCAGGATAGTAGGTATATGTCAAAGAACATGGAAATAAATCCAACCCAATTAAAAGCAAAACAGTAAACAAAATTCAGTTTCTTTCATCAAACATGATGGCTTTGCTTTATCCAGACCTCTATACAGCGATCCTTTACAGCAAAGGAGATGGTAATGAATTGCTAGGACTGTCTGTCTTTGCTGCTGATAGACTGATAAGATTGAACTGTAGTGGTGGAGCAATGTATGGGGCAGAGATCATTAGAATATCAGAAATCGCCTTAAGGCGTAACAGACCACCGTTTGGGAAACGCCATATGGCGTATGACGTGGCAAACCGGCGTATGGGAAACGCCATAGGGCGTACGAGGTGGAAAGCGGCGTTTTCGGCGGCGCATGACATGAAAAAACACCGTTTTGGAACGCGTTCAAGTACTGACGAAATGTGACATGAGTGGCTTTCGATATCAAACTACAGCCATCCAGCAGCTCTAGGAGGTCTATATGCCTTGTCTTTGCCTAGTTTCGTGTATATTTAAGGGTCCCTCTTTTTTCAATATTTTTGCTTGGTTTTTATGTCATGATGGAAACTTACACTTACTTATATGGATTTAAAAAGCTAAAAAAGCTTGTGCAAACAAATCTTGAACTATATCTATTACACAAGTCTTTTTAAAGTGGATCCCTTACTTAACTTGCTTTACTTATTTAATATTTACTAATCTATTTCATCAAAATGGACTTGGTGGATTGGAATAAAACCCCAGCAGTGCATTTATCAACTACTTATGCACAAGCAAATACTGAAAATGTTTTACTTCCAATTTAAAAACTATATGTTATTGCCTTCTGTAAATTGTTTTTAGATTCCAAATTTACTTAAATAAAACTTTAGAACATTTCTTATGTTATTTCTCAGTATTGAAATGGTAGTGTATGTGTATATATTTGATCATCTATGATGTTACCCTGACTCTGACCCTCTGTGCTGACCTTACATCCAAACCTTTAAAGCATTTCAGGACTTTAAAGGTTTTACAAATGACCTAGATTGTGAATAATATCATAACTCTAAAGGTGACTTAATTTGGGATAATACTTTACATAAAACTGAAGTGGGACAAAACCAAAAAGTTTCTTTTTTTTTATACTCAATCAAGCACTCTGAAATGTTGTCTCTGAAGGTGTCTCAACGAAATGAGAAAAAAACTTTGGCTTTCACCAAACCATCATTAAAAGATCTTCATCTGACAAATAACATCAAGTTATGACTCTGCGATGATTGGATGTGCTGCAGATGGACAGGAGAGGGAGTGCAGGGGCCTGCTGGAGAACTTTGTGGGATGGT
>JAOXYM010000013.1:21878005-21890357 GCA_028567055.1 Leptatherina wallacei
GTCCAGTAATGAGAGACAGGAAACAAAGGAGCTGTATTAAGTTCAGGAAGTAGCAGAGTTGTGCAACAAGCCCATTGGTCTGAACACACCATAAGTTGTCTCCTGCACCAGATGAGGTGTTACTGGCACTGCCCACTTGCGTTTAGGGAAACACCTGGAAGGATGACGTAGGCTGGAACTCCCGGGCGAAAGGGAAGACATGGCACCGGATTAAGAAAGTTTTAGCTGTCGCCCCGCGATTAGACACGGACAAGCAGAAGAAAATGATCTCCGTTGCAGCATCAGGCTTTTATCTGTTCCGATTTCTTTTCGAGGTGAATTGATAACAGGAGAATGAAATTATCCTTTCAGTCATGTAAACAAAACAGATTCCGTGACCATGCTTGATCCAAAACCATCTATGTAAAAAAAGAGAAAAGGAAATTACGATATATACAGGCATTTTAGAATAGGGTTAGGGGCTATTTTCCAGCATATTCTGCCTTTTTTGTCGTTTCAGAACCAGGAAAGTCACCCTGACAACACGACAGAGCCCCGCAATAGATTTATCATTCCCGATGTGCTCAGGATTTTATAGGATATGTGCAAATATCCGCGCATTATTTTGCAGGAGAAGTCATATGAACCATTAGTGACAACGGCCTGATCGCAGATAATTTAGTGAAATTAAATAAAGATATCAAAAACATTTTTTCTGCATTCGAAAAAACGTAAAATTAAGCCTTGTGTGGAACCAGGAAAGTCGTGTGGACGTCACGTAAAAGTTCCCCATTGACTTTACATTACCCTAATTTTTGTGGGCCCAGCAGTAACTT
This sequence comes from Leptatherina wallacei, assembly GCA_028567055.1. Classification (NCBI taxonomy): domain Eukaryota; kingdom Metazoa; phylum Chordata; class Actinopteri; order Atheriniformes; family Atherinidae; genus Leptatherina; species Leptatherina wallacei. The sequence goes on from JAOXYM010000013.1 coordinate 21,878,821, forward strand.
TGCCACCAACACTAAATAAGTGGCGGGTGTCAAAATACCTATTAAGTCGGCATGTGACGCTAAGGGACCCTGACCATTCGTCAGACTGTTGACGCATCGGGAGTGAGAACGTGCTGACATACAATGATGAAACCACAGACCACTTCCGTTGTGTTCATGGCCTGTCAGTCATAGTGCAAACTCTAAGTTGAACCTCTTTCTGTCTGTGAGACCTGGCATCTGCTGGGAAAGTCAGTAAATAAAAACACAAGTAAGCAAATAGAAAGATACAAAGTTTTCTTTTAATTTTCACTCTCATTAATATAAACTTTTAAAAAATACATATTTCACAATGGGATTTCATGTAATCTGTCAAATTTCATGAGAATGAAAAAGACAATACTAAACTTGCCTGACCTGGATCTCTAGCGAAACATCTCTGTTACTTGTTAAGAGTTTTATGATGCAATAATCACCACACATTGCTCACCACTCGTGTGATTATTGGAAAAATTTATGTTGATTCATTCTATTGAGAAATCTGTGAAAATTGTCATTTGAATGACAATGATGGGCATCTTTGATGATGGGCAACTAAACACAACCATGATTTCATTCTTGCAGCTCAGCCACTACCACTGAGACCATAGCCATGGTTCTGCTTTGGTTTTCTCGCATATGACTCTGACCATAGATGCAGATATTTTTCCATTGATCTATTTGTTTTGACTGTGTGCTAAACTTATCGCACCATGTCTCACCAAGAGTGCAATGCTTTGTGATGTCATTACTTTTTCTCTACAAGGGCTTTAATCAGTGACTGGTTTACGTCTGACATTGAACTGCACTGGCAAAGGTTTCTATCATCTTTGTTTACTTGACACTAGTTGATCATTGTTGCATCATCTCTCTTTAGTCTGAAAGCGCCAAACTTAAGTTCAGATTAAATGTTTGTTTCCTGGTAAAGTAGCAGTGTGATATTAGCATTTCCAACGAAAGCTGCTTTATTATTATTCTGAGGAATGTATATTAGAATGTCAAATTAAATATAAACATATGGCAACCCAGAAATATTGCGGAGGTGTCAGTTTAAGACTACCCATATAGTAAACTTGTGGTTTGTGGTACGCATGCAGCTGCAGCTCTCACTGTTCTGTGTAACCACGTGGGTGACCGGGTTTATCGGAGTCATGTTGATAGAAACCTCTTTCTTTGAAGAAAGTTGTGCACGTCTTCTTTTTCCTCAGGAAGCAGCTTTTATGGTAAACAAATACCTTGTGTTGTACAAAGGTGACCAGAGCGAAGAAGCTGCAAAAGCAAAGCTAAACATCTCATCTTTTTCACTGAACTTCACTTTGAGCAGCACGACATCAAAAGATGTATCCAAACTCATTTGTTAAAAATGAAACCAAATGAATTTGTGTCTGATGCTCAAGCTCTTTCTACCTTTTCTCTATGTGGCTTTTTATTTATTCTTTTTTTTTCCTCTTCTTTTTTTTCTATGGGGAAATTAGAAATGAGTAAAAACTGCTTCCCACTCTCTAGAAATGACTCATTTTAGGTACTTTTTCTTTTTCTAAAGTTCTTCACCTGCACCCCCAATTTTAATGTAAGCATGCCTTCACTTATGCCCAACATAACATTCTAGGAAGAAGCTACATGGACTGAAATACAGTAATAAAACACCAACACGCAAAAATGGAAATTGATCATCTCAGAGATGCATCTTACAAATGCAGCAGGAAACAACATAATGGCAACCCCTATTTGAGCAGGAGTGGCTTTGAGATCTACCCACAAAGTTTCCGCTTGAAAGAGAGACAAAAGGTGGTAGGGGAGCTGATGCAAGCCAGACTGTTCAGTCTTTGTGTGTAAGACCATGACCCATTCATACTGCATCATTTACGTCCTTCTTCTAGTCACCATCACTGGTAAGATGAGATTAAACTCTTGTGAAGATTCAGGTGGCTCTAAGAAGCAGAGTAGTTTTAACTTTTCTTCTCCTGCTATTTAATTTTTTTATTTGCACCTACATATCAGCTGGAATAGAGTTAGTTTTTTTTTAACAGAAAACTTTGGGAATAATTTTTCTATATGTGTACTGATTTAAACTTTTCTTTTTATGAAAGAGGCCACAGAGAGTGGTATAGTAGGTGGTAATGTTGCAGAGGCCCATTCCAGACCCTACATGGCATCACTCCAGTCTTTCCAGACTTCCCAAAGGACAATACTACTGATTATATTCTCATTATCTCAGTATTTTAAGGTTTTGATTTTCATTCTTTATAACAGTATGTGCTGTTTCCTTCCTTATTCCTTACAGGATGTTGGGTGACCGACAGTGGAGGGTAAATGACAATTATTATTGGGAGAAAGTCCTTAATATATTTGCCATCCTCATGTACTCGGAACAGCTTGAGCTAACTCAAAGTTGTTTTGAGAATATGTGGCGTGCTGCACGTCTGATTAACTTAGGACTAGCAAAAGTTGTGGAAGAGGGTGGGTTAAGCACTTCATTTTGTGGATCTGATGAAGCCACACCAATTTTGCCTTTTTTTTCTTTATTCTTTATGTATTTACTTCCAGGCTGCAAAGAAATAAGGACTGTTCTTTCCCCTCTGTTGTCAAAAATCAACAGAAAATGTGTGAAGAAAAATGGATAGTCTTAGTTTGTTTTGTTTTTTGTTTTTTTTTGGGGGGGAGGGTGCAAAAGTTTTACTTTTGAGGTGGCAAAGCACAAGTAATTATATTTCACAAAATTTTAAATAGAAATATTTTCCTGACATACCTCTTGATTTCTGAAATGAGCAATTCTCCTCTTAGCAAATTATTTGTTGAAGTTTATCAACTATTGTCATGATTATTTTTCTTGACTTCAGTTATAGCCCAGTCAGAGTAAGGGACTGACGGAGAGTTGTCTTCAGTATGACTATGGTTGACTTGTAGCATAAAAACCCACAGATGATCAAACCACAGACTGGTGCTGTTTTAATCATGACCACTCGGTCATAGTGCAACTTGCCATCGAGGTAAATATATACATTTTGTACTTTAGTTTTCATAAGTTTAAACCAGGGGTTCTCAAAATTGAAGACTCTAAACTGTTTATAACCTTCAAGTGAAAAGTTTCATGACAAATTTGATATAGCTATGTAGCAAAACAAATGTACTCGTTGCATATTGTTATTGAAGCTGCTTGAATTTAGCTATGAACATTTCATCTCTCCTTTTTAAATAAAATCTACAGACATTAATTCAGGTAAAATGCTGTGTGTTGCCTTGTAGAGTGGCAGTGTGATATTAGAATTTCCCCTGAAATTTGCTTTATTATTCTGAGGAATGCATAGAAGAATATTAAATCAAGTTAAAACACAAAAATGCTGCAGAGGTATCAGTTTTCGACTACCCACTATAAACTAGTGGTTTGTGGTCTGTATACAGCTGCAGCTCTCACTGGTCTGGTTTGCCTCTCTTGAGGACTTGTATATTGGGGTCATATTGGTGGAAACCAAATATTTTCTAAATCAGTAGTGCACATTTTGATTTTCCTCAGAAAACTGCTTTTAAAGTAAACAAAGACTTTGCATTGTATAAAGCACATAGGTGGCCAGTGAGAAGAAGCTGCAAAAGCAAACTAAAAAAATCTGACCTATTCACTGCATTTAGTTTGTGCTGCACCACATTAGTACATGTATTTCAACTCATTTTTTTCACTTGACATGTTTCGATTAGTCATCCTTGTCGCTGAAAAAGCTCGGTCACCCTTTGTTTTCTGCTGAGTGACCGGAACACATAAAAGAAGAAGAAATAAAAGTCTTTTAAAAGTTAAAAACAATCTTATCTTAGATATAGTTCTAAGGTGATTGACTGTGTGGGTTTTTATATGATAAGTTCAGACTGTTTTCAAACCAGATACCTAGGTTCTTTGCTGCAGGCTTCATATACTAAAGGATCCCAGCAGATGGCAATGTAAATTTTGCCATCTGCTGGGATCCAATTAAAAGAACTTCAGACTTTGCAGAAAATTAACTACACTAAGTTTTCAGACATCTAGTGTTTAATATCTAACAGACAGTCATGTAAAGCACTTAACTTCCCCGGGTCAGAGGCTTTAACTGGTATATCTGTGTGTCATCAGCATAAAAGTGAAACATAACTTCATGTCTTTCCCCACCCAGTGCTGCAGTCTACTTTAAAAGAATGATGTGATCAATAGTCAAAAGCAGCAGTGATGTCCACAAGTAGCAAGACTGTACACAGCCCTCCATGTACTGCCAATAAGATGATTTGCTACCCTGAGCAGTGCTGGGGTACTTCCCGAATTCTGAAAGAAATTTTTCAAATATAAAATTATCTCTCGGTGCAGCTAAAAACGGTTTGGCCATTATTTTTTCTAAAAATTTTAAAAAGGTAGCTTATAAACTGGTCTATAATTGTGGTGTAGTGATAGATTCAACCCAGCTTTTTTTTTTTTTTTTTAAAAGAGGGGGTCACAAATAATCAGGGATACAACCAGATGCCAGGGAGCTGTTAAAAACAGGAAGCAGGCCAGGCCCAATGGAGTGCATCACTTGAACTAAGAACTTTGAGGGCATCACATCAGGAGGGCTGGTAGACACTCTTGTATGTGAAACCACATCTAAAGGTTCAGTCAGGGGTATTGGATAAAAGTGGCTAAAAATGGCTTTTAAAGGGATATAAGTATCATTACGAGAGGAACATGGCAAAGCTCTATGACTCAACTTTCTCTTTGAAATAACTTAAAAGCATTAAAGTCATCAGAGGGTTGAGCTGGGACACTAGGGGGCTGCATGCACTGGGGGGTCAACAGTTTGAAATAAAACCTGGGATTATGCTTATTGTTAGATATTAGCTCTGAGAAATAATGTTGTCTTGCCTTCTTGATCAGACAGTTTAGGATTATCAGTGAATCCTTCATAATATTAAAATGTATCAGAAGTTTAGATTTTCTTTCCATTCAAGCTCTGCTTTCCTACATTCCCTTTTATATCTGCAAATATTGCAATCCATGGCTGCTTCTTGTGATAAGTTTTAGTTTGAAGTTGTTATGGAGTAATGGCAAGGGTGGACAAGCAGACAGAATTAAACCGTCTAGACAGGTTGTTGGTAGTTGCAAGTTCAGGCAATTGTTGGTAGTTAGTTACTGTTAAAAAGTGCACAGAACTCTGCCACATACAAGAAAAATACAAGAATGTGGAGAAATAGTACTAATACACGCACATTAAAAACCATACGTTCATGATCAGATTACAACACATTTCATTAAAAAACAGGTTGACAGTTTCCTGAGATGTAAAGTGGTGATCACAGATGTGTGTTTCACACATACAGCAACGTGTGATGGCAGCTCCTGCTTGTGCATGGACATCTTTGACACCTGCCCACATAGTTTCCATTAGTAAGAGTTGGGAGGTTGACTACAATAAAGTTGTGGGGGGGGGGGGCTGATGTAAGTCACACTGTTCAGTCTTTGTCTGTGTGTGAGATCATGACCTGCACATGCTTCATCATTTACGTCCTTCTTCTAGCCCCACTCACTGGTAAGAAGAGATTAAATTCTTGTAAAGATACAAGTGGCTCTGATTAGTAAGAACCACATCAGATAGTTAATCACTTTCATCTGGTGATTGTTTATCACCTGGAATAGAGTAGCAATTTTTTTTTTTAGATATAAGAAATTGGGGAAATTTTTCTATGATGTGTGTTCTGATATTTGCTTTTCTTCTTATGAAAGGGGCCACAGCGAGTGGTATTGTAGGTGGTCGGGTTGCAAAGCCCCACTCCAGACCCTACATGGCATCTCTCCAGTTTCAAGGACAACATTCATGTGGGGGGATACTCATTCGGGAGGACTATGTTCTAACCGCAGCGCACTGCAAAGAGTGAGTGCATTTGCAGCGATAAAGAAGAATTGACTTGATTTTATATTTGTTATTAATTGATTTTATTCTTTTTCTTATAACTTGTTTTATGGTTTTACAATATATTTTTGTGCATTATAATTTAAATCACTATTTCATCTGTTATCATGTTTTTGTGGTTGAGCTTTAGTTGTATGGGTGAATTCTATTATCTGCGATCACTCTGTGGTTGCAGCTGGGGTGAAAGCTCAAGACAAATTTCCCCTAGTGGGACTGTGAAGTTAATGCTGATCTTGAACTGTGCCCTGTTTAGTGACATCTTACTTATAGAATTGTTTGCCATTTTTGTGAGATGAATTGCAATAAATGATCATTGCTGTTTGTATTAAAACATTAGGGTTCTGTTTCTTATTTAACTTTCTATAACCATTGAATCTCTTCTTCAACAGAAATATTAAATATAATTTAACTGTCATCTCTTTTTTTTTCAGTTCTCAGACCATGACAGTGGTACTCGGAGCACATGACCTCAGCAAAAAAGAGAAAAGTCAGCAAAGAATAACTGTAGAAAAATACTACCCATATCCAAAATACGTTAATTTTGATAATGACATCATGTTACTGAAGGTAACCTAAAACAATAGAGGAAACAAATCATATGAAAAATTGCACTGGCATCTATATGATGTAGTGAAGTTGCTTATATCACCTAAGTTTCACTTGTTCATTTCTCCTAAAGAGTTGAAGCTGCATTATATGATTCACACATTTGCACTGAAGCGACTGAGGGTGTGAACTGTTTCACCTACAAACTCAGCTGTTTTACAATAACTTACATTTAATCTCATATTGAATTAACGTTTTCTTGAAACACAAGCCAAAATAACAAATTAAGAAACTTTAACTGCTGTTTTGTCCAGTTACACTCTGTTGTCTTTACAGTTAGAAAACAACGCCACACTCAACAAGTATGTCAAGCCGATTGGACTGCCAAGGAAAGATGGGAAAATCCCTGCCAACATCAAATGTCATGTTGCTGGATGGGGCAGAACTGCAGCCAACGGACCTGTGTCGAAGGTTCTGAAGGAGGCCACGGAGAAGATACAATTTGACTTTGAGTGCAAAAATATTTGGAAAGAAAGTTTCAATTCTCAGCACATGATCTGCACAAAGTTTGACAAGAAGAATGGAGGAATATGCCAGGTAATCTAAGAAAATCATTTCATGTAAAATAATACAAGTTATGCTGGAAACAGAAACTGTCAAATCTGGTTTTATTTGTTCAAAACATGATATTTTCATTGAATTTGTAAACAGTCATCATTTGCCTTTTCTCTTAGGGTGATTCTGGTGGACCACTTATTTGCAACAAGAAGCCTCAAGGAATCACTTTTTTTACCAAGATGGATGATTGCAATAATCCAAAGTATCCACATGTCTTCACTAAAATCAATTTCTTTATCCCTTGGATTAAGAAGGTCATGCAGAATTAGGGGAATGCTGCTTGCGCTTTCTGTACTTGCTTTTCAAATAATGAGTCTTAGTAAACACATGTTGAATATGTATAGTCTTAGTTTTGAGAAACGGTGTGAAGGTTTTGCATGTGGAAGAAAATAAAGCACAATATATATTTACATCTGCAATCAAAAAATGAGTTATTGTTCATTTCTCAAATTAATTCAACTGTTCTTTTTACAATGATCCATACAAGTTATCAGTTATTTACACAATCAGCTCTTTTTTCCCCCTGTTTTAAGTCAGTCAAAGCAGGGGTGAGGGCTATGGTTTCCTCAATGGAAACAACAGCTGACTTAAAAACCCATAGATGTGATGATCAAACTGCCGTTGTACTCAGTCTGTCAGTCATAGTGCAAACTTCTGAGCAGATCCGTCAGGGCCTCGCTCGCTTGCAGCAGGTGCAAAATTCTGCAGCCAGATTTTTAACAGGTACAAGGAAGAGAGAGCATATTATTCCAGTATTGGCATCGCTTCACTGGCTTCCAGTTAAATTTTATTTATCTTTTTTAAGTATTTTAAAGGTGCTATCCCATTTTATTTGTCAGAAATGCATTATCCATTTCAATCACAAAACTCAGAGGTGACAGAGCCTTTCCAGCTGCCGCTCCGAGACTCTGGGATGATTTACCAACACGTATCAGACCTCTTCACTCACTGTTTTCAAATCTCATTTAAAAACACACTTTTACTCTCTAGTCTTCAATCATTTTGTTTTATGGATTTTATGTCTTGGACACTGTCAGGAAACTTATTACTATCTAGGACTGTAATGCGCTGTTAAGTTCGTACCCATTTTCCTTAACACAATTAAGAGTCAGAGTCACAGCTTAAGAATAAAAGATTTACTTCTAGATTTACAACCAGAATTTGCACTGACATGCATTGGATAGTGTCAGAATATATACACATGCAAGCTCACACACACACCCCCAGCTTCACAGAGAGGACTACCTCCTCCAAACCAGCCTTATCTGGCTTCTGCAGTCTAGATAAGAACTGTGAGAAACACAGAGAAACAGTACTTTCCCAACTCAGCAGAGCTGTTGCTCTTTAAGCACACAATGTTTTCACTGCAATGTAGTTTAATATGACAATTCAGATTCTTAACAGACACTTTTATTGTTTTTATTGGTATTTTATCATGTGTAATCATGTGGTATGGTAAATAAAGAGGACCTAAACCTTGATCTCAAAATGATAAAACAGTTTCTAACCATTAAACAAACAAAAACATCAGTCCAGATGCACACAGGAATAAAATGATGAATCGTTGAGGAATGATTCTTACACATTTTAGAAATAAAATGATAGTTTCCTTGCAAAAGATGTGAAGTGAAACGTGTTTCACACATGCAGCAGTATGCAACAAATTTGTATGCAATGTGTGATGGCACCTCCTGTTTGTGCATGAACATTTTTTACACCTGCCCACAAAGTTTCCTTTGGTAAGTTTGAAGGTTGACTAAAAAAGGTGGTAGGGGGGCTGATGCACGTCTGACTGTTCAGTCTTTGTCTGTTTGCAACCATGATCTACTCACGCTGCATCGTTTACGTCCTGCTTCTAGTCACCATCACGGGTAAGATGGCTTTAAGAATCAAGAGCAGATTTTTAAGATTTCTTTTTTCAGTGATTTATTTCTTTTATTGGCAGCTGCATATCACCTGGAATACTTCTTTTTCTAGTAATGAATTGGGAATAATTTCTATATGTGTGTACTGACGTGAACTTCTCTTATGAAAGGGGCCACAGCGAGTGGTATAGTAGGTGGCCGGGTTGCAAAGGCCCACTCCAGACCCTACATGGCATCTCTCCAGTTTCAAGGAAAACATTCATGTGGGGGGATGCTCATTCGGGAGGACTATGTTCTAACCGCAGCGCACTGCAAAGAGTGAGTTGATTTGGCAACTAACAATTGCAGACTGTTTGTTTTGGTTTCTTTTTTGCAGGACAAAATTAATAGTCAAATTAATACTGACCGTTCAATAAACATCTCATTTTTAGATGCGTTGACTTTTTTTTTTTTTTAATGAGGAAGAAATTATGATTCCTTTGATTTTACGATTTTCCATTCATATAACAATAAGGTTAAATTGGTCTATGGACATCTCAGTGTAAAGCTCTCTATAATCAATTAGTTTGTGTCAGTGTGTTACAGCTAAATAATTGTCCCTTTTTTTTTGTTTAAGTTCTTCTCAAGCCATGACAGTGGTGCTCGGTGCACAGGACATCAGCAAGAAGGAAAAAAGTCAGCAAAGGATCCCTGTGGCAAAGTACTACCAACATCCAAAATACAATAAAAAATGTGATTATGACATCATGTTACTGAAGGTAAGCTAAAACTATGGTTAAGTAAAAATAAAAACTTTTATTCTTTAAGTCAATCTTTGTATGGGGTGTACTGTAGTTGATGTCCCTTAGATTTCAATTTATATCTTACAGAGTTGAAGAAGGTTTAGGTCTCAATTATACAAACACAGCTAAAAGGAGTTCATGTATTTAATCATGCATTTAAAGATTTATTTTTCTGGAAACACAAGCCAAAATAACAAATTAGTTTTGTCCAGTTACACTCTGTTGTCTTTACAGTTAGAAAACAACGCCACACTCAACAAGTATGTCAAGCCTATTGGACTACCAAGGAAAGATGGGAAAATCCCTGCCAACGTTAACTGTTCTGTGGCTGGATGGGGCAGAACCACAGCCAAAGGGTCCATGTCTAAAGTTCTGAAGGAGGCCACAGAGAAGATACAGTTTAACTTTGATTGTAAAAATATCTGGCCAGAATATTTCAATTCTCAGCACATGATCTGCACCAAGTTTGACAAAAAAAAGGGAGGAATATGCCAGGTAATTAAAAAAACACATCAATAATTAAGAAATCAACCATTTGATTAAATAAAATACACAAGTTATGTTGCTATCAGGAATGTTGCATATTTTTATTTGCAAAGCTCAAAATGAATCTTCCTGTCGCCCTTTTCCCCCTTAGGGTGACTCCGGTGGACCGCTACTCTGCAACAAAAAAGCTGAAGGCATCACTGCTTGTGCAGTGGATGGTGATTGTAATAATCCAAAGTATCCACATCTCTTCACTAAAATCAATTTCTTTATCCCTTGGATTAAGAAGGTCATGCAGAATTAGGGGAATGCTGCTTGCGCTTTCTGTACTTGCTTTTCAAATAATGAGTCTTAGTAAACACATGTTGAATTTGTATAGTCTTAGTTTTGAGAAACGATGTGAAGGTTTTGCATGTGGAAGAAAATAAAGCACAATATATATTTACATCTGCAATCAAAAAATTAGTTATTGTTCATTTCTCAAATTAATTCAACTTTTCTTTTTACAATGATCCATACAAGTTATCAGTTATTTACATAATCAGCTCTTTTTTTCCCCTCAGTTTTAAGTCAGTCAAAGCAGGGGTGAGGGCTATGGTTTCCTCAATGGAAACAACAGCTGACTTAAAACCCCATAGATGTGATGATCAAACTGCCGTTGTACTCAGTCTGTCAGTCATAGTGCACACTTTTGAAGTTGAACCTCTTTCTGTCTGTGAAACCTGTCATCTGCAGGGAATTTAAAAGAAAAATGTTAAAAAGAAACAATTCCCTTAAATTTTAAACTTTCATCTTTATCAGCAACCTTGCATTTTCAACAGAAAGTTTTCATTATGAGAAAATTCAGACAATATCATTGTGATGTGATTGATTTTGTATCATATTCTCACAAGAAATACACAGATAATGAAAAACTCACCTGACTTGGATCTCTGGTGAAATATCTCTTCTCAATTACCTGTCAACACACACACACACACACCACATATAATGTTGAAAGAAGCAATAGAAATCCATTACAAGGACAAATCTTAAATGGCTACGTTAGGTTTAATGAAAAAGTAAAAATAGGCCTATAGACAATGAAGGCAGAGCTGTCTTTCATATTGGCATTAATTTCCTGAACAAAACATATTGATAAGCCTGGGTGCCAAATTCAACAAAACACTAAGTTTTACAAGACAAATTCCTTTTAAACTCATTAAACTGTGCAACAGATCAAAGGAAGCTGGGATGCTTTTATTAGGCCCGAGCACCGAAGGCGGTGCGAAGGCCTATTGTATTGCAAGTGTTTCTTATGATTCTCTTTCACTTTTTTC
>JAOXYM010000013.1:21898067-21936186 GCA_028567055.1 Leptatherina wallacei
GCACCAGCTCAGGCTCCTTCCCCGCCAGAGAGGTGACATTCCACGTCCCTAGAGCCAGCTTCTGCAGCCACGGATCGGACTGCCAGGGTCCCCGCCTTTAGCTGCCACCCAGCTCACTACGCACCCAATCCCTACAGACCCTTCCACGGGTGGTGGGTCCACAGGAGGGGGGGGCCCATGTTTCCTCTTCGGGTTGGGCCCGACCGGGCCCCACGGGCGAAGGCCCGGCCACCAGGCGCTCGCCCCCTGGGCCTGGCTCCAGGAGGGGTCCCGGTGACCCGCGTCCGGGCAAGGGAAACATTGTTTCAAGGTTTTTTCTCATAAGGGTCTTTGAGCCACGCTTTGTCTGGTTCCTCCCCTAGACACCTATTTGCTATGGGTGGCCCTACCAGGGGCATGAAGCCCCCGACAACATAGCCGCTAGGATCAACAGAACGGTCAAACCCCTCCACCACGATAAGGTGGCGGCCCAGGGAGGGGCTTTCCAAAACCTTCCTTGTAAATGGTTATCACCTCAGTCATGTCCCTACGAGTTAATATTAAGCTGTGGATGCTTTTGACATATTAATAAAAGAAGCAACCACAATGTCTTACTTACTGTAGTAGTTTAGGTGGAGATAAGGATGATGAACTTACGTATTTATGTCGCTAGATTTGTTGCCTGAAATCACCTCCATGACAAACCAGTGCCCTCTCCACTGGATGGGACTAAAACAAATCCTCAGAATTCTGCAGTGGTTAATCATTTACGAATTCAGAAACATTCTCAATGTCCTGACAAAGAAACACAGCAAACAGCAGGTTATATTCAGTTGTAGAAGAGTTAAAGGTAAACGACTGTGAGCAGCAGTTATCGAAACCAAAACAAACAGCCAAAACGTAAAGAGAAACCTGATTAGCTGCCTTTTGAAATGACTCATGAGGATCTCTATCTTATGTATAATGGGGAATTTTGGACTCTATTATCCCTCTCTTAGGTAGAAGTCTTTTTAGCCCAAAACATTGTGTTTATTCAATGGAGAAAAAATAAGAAGATGGGTGGAAGCACTAAAAGACATGCATCCATCTTTGCGTTGTCAGAGCTTTTCATGACAACAAAGAGCTTATGAGCAGAAAATACTAGGGCCAGGAAAGGCCTGGAAAGGTTTGCTGTGATGACATCAAAACATATTGTCACATAGCAAATGGTTGTTTGCTGCTGCAGTGAGATTTAAAATATTGGGACATGGAACTTCAAGATGTATTTTGTTGTTGATTAATTAATGGCAAAATGTTATTAACCCCACACTGGATAAGTACATACAGTATGACAGCCTGTACGATTTAATGTGGGAAAGAATCCATCTTCCCAGCTTTCCTACAATGTTTTGTAGCCATCATTCACAGTGACTCATTTACAATTATCTTGCCAATTCCTTTTCATTGGATTATTGTTTCGTTATATCACAACTGGCATCTGTCCCTGCTGTAAAGGCATTAAGTCATCTCCCTGTCAGAAGCTGACAAAATGAATACACAGAGCTCACATGGTAGTCTGATGGACCGATTGCCTCTGCAGAGCCAGCAACACTCAGTGTGATCTCATGGGGATGGGAAATGACACTGTTGGTCTTACAGCTCAGTCTGACCCACAAAGGAGAGCCAAAACCCTGCAGCTCTGAATTTTTAGTGTGAATATAATAACAGAAGATGTTTTGCAGCTTTATAGAAAATCTATTTATTTATTTTTTTCACCATTTCCTTTTAGAGGGCATCAGTTGATGCCTTCTTAGATCTTAAGAGTACAGGAAGGGATCTCAGTTATGGCAATGGCTCTGATAATAATCCAGAATTGTTTGTCATCTTGTAGCAATTTGACTTATTTTTGTCTTCTCTCTGATTCAGACTCATGCATGTGCATGCTTGCTAGCACTCCTTTTTTTTCTCTCTCTCATCTACACTGGGACAAAGTAGACATGGGGTGTGTACTAAAGTTGGAACAGCTCCCATTATTGAAACAGAGATCAGCGAGAGAAGCAGATGGTCGAATATGTCCTTCGCTTACTTGTAGGAAGCGAGGGGATGATGCATATGATTGCATACGGTTTCCCTCAGCATTTAAAATATAATGCAATGTTGATAGAAATATCCCCAGGAGGAGATCAGTACAGTTGAATAAACTGATTTCTGGTACCTGTGGTTACCTGCTGTGTTGTTTTCTTTGTGTCAACGCAATATTGCCTAAACTAGTGTTTTCCTGCTGGTTTGCATTTCCTCTTAAAGTACTAGATGACAGCCTATGTAAACACAGGCTCCCTGAGCTCTTGCTTATTGCTATACACAGCTTATAAATTATAATGTAAACCCAAGTTTATTATTATGCTTTTTTTCCCTCAGCAAAACCCGAGAAAAATGTTTGTGCATTAGTTGCCTTAGCTTTCCTAAGCTGCCATACTAAAAGATTTATGCTACACAATGTAAAAATGTCACTTTGTTTAAATGAAGTTGGACAATATGTTTGTTTTGGACTTTGAAGGGTGTGGTAGATTTTAGGAAGGAGAGAATTCATTGGCTGGCCACAGTTTTTGCCTAAGCCTGAATTTTTTATTTTTTAATTTTTTTCCTGATCTGCAGGTACATTTCGCTGTACTTTCTGCCAGACAGAAGTAGAAGAAGATGAATCCGTCTGTCCTGATGGCAGGACACTGGTGGCACGTTTTAACGAGCAAATTGAGCCCATCTACGCACTCCTACGCGAGACAGAGGATGTTAACCTGTCCCATGACCTGCTGGAGCCTGAACCTGCTGAGATCCCTGCTCTGAAACAGAGGTTAGTTCACAAGTCCTATGAAAGGGCACCATTTGCCATGTCAGTATCTTGTTGGTCCTGTTAGTCATATCCTCAGCCAGCTTTAGTAACACCGAATGAGAGCTCTTCACTTCTAATCAGCATTAATTTTAGCTTCATTTCAAAGCTGTTTTGAGTTGTAATAGAATTCTTTTCTCTGTAATGTAACATGAATAACTAGAATTTTCTTGAGGTTACTCGTTTTTTTCAGCTGTCCAGATAAAAAAAAAATCTTTTTTGTTCATGCTGAATCTGCTGTAGCCGAGAACGTTCTGCAGCTTCTGGAAACGCTGCACATCGTGAAGCCTGGTCTAACAAAGGGTCATCCTACGCTGACCTGTACACCCAGAATGTGGTAATCAGTATGGAGGAGCAGGATGAGCAACAGAAGCAGGACCAAGAGAGCAAGGCGCCAAAAGAGCGGCCTGTTTGGTTGACCCACAGCACCGTGCAGGGTGCCTACAACGAGCCTGATGCTCTCAAGAGCCGTAAGTGAAGTGTTCCTTTCACTGTAACTAGTCACTAAACAAGACTTTGTTGAATTGATATGTCTTATTTTAAAGATTAACGTTTTTGTTTGTTGAAAAGTTAGACATCTTATTTTTTTTGGAGCTTCTTATATTTCTTTTCAGTTTCATGGCTATTCTACCTTCGGTGCAAATGGAAACAGAGGCCTACATCTTGCCTGGGGTTCAAAAGAATCAAAGAGAAAAAGTTTAATTTGCTCTATCAGAATGCCTTTCCCTCGTTTTCCCTCTCCGACAAATTGCCTCGCTCAGTCTGGTCAGTCGTGACCGTTTATCTCATATGGGCTGGTTTGATACACGGAGTCTGCTCACACCACTGAACTACATACCTCAGTGCTTCCTAACTTGTTGTGTTGCTCTTATCAGTTGTTGCTCCATTCGTTTGCATCCAGAAGCATTTTGGTTTTCAGATTATTTTGCTTATAATGCTTGAAAAGCAAATGACTTTATTGCATTTTTACATTTGTCAAACCTTACGAAGTCCTTCAAAGAAACCTAGCTGGTAATTTCATTATTGGTTAAAAACACACTTTTAACTGTTTTTGTTTTCTTTTTCTTTTCTGTTAACCAAATACAAAAGTAAAGGGGGAAAAAAAGCACTTGTCGTTCAAGATTACCCACCTTTACTGAACTTATAGTACTGACACAATGTGTACAGTTGATTTAGTCATATAATCTCAATACCTCTTGCTCCACAAGTCAGAGGTTGTTGTATCCAACACTGAATCCTTAACGCTGCTGTTTCTCTTATTTGTCATAAAAATATCATCTCTTGTCCATGATGGGGCTCACTGAACACATTTTTTCAGAATATCCTGAGAAGCAGGTAAAATGTGCTGTGAAAAGAACAGCTCAGACAATACACCTTCTTTTATTCTCTCTGAAAAGTAATTGAAGTTAAAGTTCGAAAAGGTGAAGCCAGATTCTTGGAGGTTAACCAAGGTTATCGCCTTCTGTCAGAGTGGTCCTTAAATAGGCTCACTCATGCTGGTATTGTTTCCTAAACTAAGGGCATGCTTCAATCAGACTTGGTCAGGCTCCGATTGTACCTTAATTGCTTAACTGAAATAATCAGACTTGATTATTACATGACTGAGCAAGGATTGCTCATAAATAAAATTAATTTCTCGTGGTGATTGCATGCATTATGGCTTCCAAATATCCTTTCTTTGTGGTATGTCTCTGCATCGGTCTGTAATTATCTCTTTGGTCCTTGGAAAAAGACATGGCGTAACATAGTTAGCAATTGTTTATTTGAATGACCAATGATACACTTGAAGCTGCCCATTAGGAGTCTGATCCAATATTAATATTGACTAA
Organism: Leptatherina wallacei; assembly: GCA_028567055.1. Classification (NCBI taxonomy): domain Eukaryota; kingdom Metazoa; phylum Chordata; class Actinopteri; order Atheriniformes; family Atherinidae; genus Leptatherina; species Leptatherina wallacei. Next base: position 21,902,742 of record JAOXYM010000013.1, read on the forward strand.
TATGAATCCAGTGGACTGAATTAGTGTTGTACATTATTAAAGTTGGTGTGCCCTTTTTTCTTTTTATTCGGATCCACTGACTCAAATCAGTAAATTTTTTTTCAATTTGACTACCTTTTAATTGGAGTGGCTAGCAGATCAGGTTTAGATATATTTTTTGTTGATCATATTATAAACGGGCCACATAAATGCTTTGTGTAAGCAGCGACATGGTCACACACTTGTACGCAAGCATGTAGAAACTTTTCACTGTGGGCCAGGTGGAGATAAAGCTTGCCAATTGGGATGTGTGGAAATGTCCTAAATGTTATGGCGCAATAACACAAGATGATTCGATTTGACCAGCGTGAGCAACAAAGTTATCACATATGAACTTCCACATACAATATATCTATATTCTCTGAAGACCTTAAAGGAGCAAAGCGCAAGTTCTAGCTTTTTCCCAGAAGTCTGCCTCCTCTGGCAACAAGTAGAAGTAACGCCAATGTTTTGCACGCGCATGGGCCGCTTCGACTGCGTTGGTGTTTACCTGCACTGCACTCAGTCCTAGCCCTGAGGTAGATACACAAACTATAAAATCAATTTAACTAGATTAGATTATTTCACTGATAATTGTTTTATATATTTTCAATGTCAAGACGACGTCTTCATCGTCCAAGGTAACAGTGGTTTGTCTTGAGAATCTTAGTTTATTGTTTGTGCATCTAGAAATGTGTAAATATGGCCTGATGAATCGGCAATCACCAGAAATCGTTACTCAGCCTACGGCCTTGTGCCTACATACTAATCACAGCCATGACAATATAAGAGTATAACAGCTTGTGCTGATGGATACATAAATAAAGCATAGCACGCCACAAGCCTTTGTTAGCTTGTATGCTAACTGTAGGGTTCGTGTTACATGCTAAAAACTTAGCATTGCAATAATATGTATCCTGATTTCTGTCATACATCACATTTACCTTTTTAGTAAGAAGAAAGCCAGCTGAGGGTCCCGTTTTATTCCCAGAGCAGATCGGAGCTCCTTCCATTTATGGAGAGCTGCTCCGATGTTGACTCTCGTTTTACTCCTGCGGCGGTCAGACTCCAGTTTGGCCCTTTTTGTCACACGAGACAAAATGTTTCTTTTCTTTGTCTTACGTGGAGTATGTGTTGGTGTTTGAAAGGCACCTGAGGTTTGTTGTTATCCATTTTTAGTCGTCAGTGTTGTCTAATATTGGCGGAGTAAACAATACAAAACTGGCAGCTGCCAGGTTAACACGCAGCGTGTCAACCCACATGCACGCCCCTGAGGATTCGAACCCGAATCCCTCTCGTTGATCATGCAGAAACAATACTATAGAGGCAACTCCAGTGAATAGAGATCGGCTCATCCTACACATCAGGCAATTGTAGGAAGATGTTGGGGAAAGAAAATAATAGTATTTAGCATTTAAACTTGCGCAATAAACCTTTTAAGATCTATAAATATAAATACTAATGGCAAGAGAAAATAATGTTACAAATGAAAGACCAGTGTGAGCTGTATTGGCTTCTGTCTCCTCTTTTTATTCCCAATGAAGGGATAATGTCTTGGACTTGCGCATGGCTTCTTATATCCAAGATGGTTAGCAGTGAGAGGCAAGTCCTCCATAGTGGGTGCACTAGGTTACTTGGTCTGAACTGTGCTGAGGGTGCTCCATTTTTTTTAAAAACCTAAATGAAATGAGTTATGATTATTCTTTGTTTGCTTAAAACCTGAAGAATTCTTCATTTTAAAAGTAATGTTTCCACAGGTGGAGACGTCGTATCTGGAGCCCAGGATGGAACAACTGGTCTTGGAATGGGTCAGGCAGATGAAAACGAGGAAGTGATGCGTGCTCTGCTCATCCATGAGAAGAAGGCTGTTGCAGGAGCAGGTGTGGGTGGAGCAAGCGCCGCTGCTAGGGGTCTTGCCTCCACCACGGCTAATGCTAGTGACTCAGAAAGCGACACCAGTGAATCGGATGATGACTCTCCTTCAGTTCCTCCAACTGCGACAATCACTCAGCATCGCGCAGATGAAGAAGATGACGATGATGACGACTTTGAGGAGGTGGGGGATGAACCGATGGTGATGGTGGGAGGTCGGCCATTCACGTACAGGGAGGTGAGCCAGAGGCCTGAGCTGGTTGAGCAGATGTCCGTGCAGGAAAAAGAAGCCTACATCGAAATGGGACAAAACCTCTTCCAAGACATGTACTTCTGAACACACTCATCAGTTGTCGATGCATTTAAACACACACACAATGAAACCGATGCTTCTTTTGTCTCACACTGTAAGTAGTTGAGGATAATGTCTGCGGGAAACAAGATGCTGCTCAAAAAAATTCCTTCTATGTTATTTTTTTATTTTATTTTATTTTTTTAAAAGAAGCAAAGTCAGGATTCAACAGTGTTCATCCAGTGATCTCACCTGCAGTATTCTTCCACAAGTGTTTCAAAAATCACCAAAGGGGAGCTGGTTAGCTGCAGAGTGCCAATTGTTTAGTTTTTCTCACCTATACTTACCAGTTTGTCCAAAACCAATTTAATTTTAGCCTTCTTTTTAGCCAATACAGCTGTCTACACAAACATATATTTCTCATTCCTCAAGGAGTTTCTTTTGAGTGGATGTAAAGCGTTGATAAGTTGAGAACTGCCAAAATATTTGAGTACTGGGACTGAACGCTGAAAGACTGAACAAGCTGCTGCCGCTTTTACTGTGCTGCCCATCGGGACGATGTGAAAGAATATTTGTTTTCTGTTCTTCTGGAGCGATTCAACAGCTCACCTCAATTAAATGCATCGAAGTCAATGGTAAATTGTTGTGGCTATAACTGTAAAACTTTTGTAATGTTTAACAGTCTGTAATAAAATGATGCTGCCGTACAGCCAGCAGAAGGAAAGTGACATTGGTGTCCATCTGTATTGACATTTATTACAGAGTATAGAACATAGCATGAAAGCATTTGGGAACAAAACATTGAATGACAGTCTATAATATAGCCTTATCAATTCATTAATGAGCAATACACAGCAAATCAATACTACAAATCACACTGTTAATTTGTTTAAGTTTATAGAATTAACAACTAGGGGTAGAAATTTTTCAACACACTGCCCATAGTTGCTCATCAATAATCAGTTTTTTCTGTAGAATGTTGTCTTTTTTACATTCTGGTATGAAAACATTGTCACAAACCAAAGATCCTTGAGACCTCAGATGGAGATAAAAAAACAACATATCATTCCACTCCTTGGTCAGATCTCCCCAGAGAGACCTTTTCTGTGTTGTCAGGTCACATTCAAGCAGCATCATTTATTGAGACATATTCCTACCAGGCATACATACCCAGTTCTCCTGCAGATGCATTACACCAGGATATAGTGTATTTTGTCATGTCATTTTGCTTAGTAATGACTTCTTTGATGTAGCCACAGCAACCTGCAGCACTGATAATGTGTGAAATGTTACCTCAAAGCTAAAGTCTGAATGCTGACATGGGGATGGTATTTGCAGAAAACAGGCCTTCTCAAATAAATGTTGCTCCTTCCAGCTGTAGTGGAATTTCACAATCTTTCTTTTTGGGCAAAACATATTAGAGATGGAAGTTAATTGGTGACCATTTATTTCAGATCACCTTCTCGGGGCTGCAGAGACTGTAAGATGTTTTTAAAAATGGGCTCAAGACCTTTTTAGCTTAGCTTTTAGTTGAATTTGATTTGATTTGGTTTAGTCTTTGTTTTTCTTACTTATCTAATCAACTATTTAGACTTATTTTAACTTGACTGTTTTAATGGCACTTTTTATTGATTGTATCTTTATCTATTTTAGTTAATAATTTTTATTACCTCTTTCATCTGTAATTTGAATTTTTGTTGCTCTTATCTGTTGTCTTTTACTTTTTTTTTTACTCCAGTGGTTTCCTCAGGGATCATCCACACTTTGCCGCTTTTCCTGCTCAGTTGGCAGGGTTGTTGCTATGGTGACTGCTCTTGCCTGGGTGGCTGAAGGTCGGTGCTGCAGTCATATGGCTGTGGTGGGACCCCGGCCTGCCCTGGTCTGGGTGGTCCTGGGTAGGCTGGCTCCCGGTGTGGACGGATCCCCAAGATGTCGTTTCCTCAAAGCAGCATCAAGCCAGAGGTTTATGTTTATTTTACTAATATATGTAAATATATATTTACTTTTACCTTTTTCGACTTAAGAGAGACGGTCACTAAGGACTAGAGTTTATGTTTCTGAAAACTGGGGTGGGGGCGGTTGGGGGGGGGGTTAACTTTTTCTTATCTTCGTGTGTGTGATTGTGTTTGCGAGATTGTGTATGAAAGAAATTATAATGATCTTTGTGTTTTTATATTGTTGCTATATTTGTGTGTGAAGGCTGTTTTAATTCTCTTTTATGCATAAATTGTTTTTAATATGTAAAGCACTTTGAGTTGCCCAGGCCTGAAAGGTGCTTTATAAATAAAATTTCCAGCCTCTAAACTTCGACATGACAGAAAAAAGTTTGAGAGTGATTCCCACCCCTTTAATGATTTATCCATTTCAAGTTTTAAGATGAGGTTTCTATATTGAATGAGGCGTTCCATGGGGCAATGGGAAGATCAACATGTCATCTGTCATCAGCTACAAATGAAGTTGTGCCAGCTATGCTAACGCACCATCTGACAGCCGGAGCATGTGGGCACTGACTTGTAACATATTAAGCTCATTCAACAGCCTCTATCTGAGGTTAAGCATCCATCCATGGAGTCGCAGTCATATTTCCCCAGATTTCACATAAACAGCCTATCTGTGGATGTAGTGGATGAACTTGCCTCTTACCCCATTGCCCTGAGCCAACACTTCCACTCACTTTTGTGGTTTGACCACAGACGTTGGAGACTCTTAAGTGTCATTTTGCACCAGCTGTGACAGCCTCACCGTAACTGCTTAATGATAAGAGCTGATTTCATCTGGAAGATCTGCACCACATGCACAGCAGTATCTTTAACTCCTGAGGACATGACAGATTTTGTATGTGTATATATATATATATATATATATATATATATATATATATATATATATATATATATATATATACACACAATTTGGACTGTCAGTCGATTAAAATCTTTTTAATTGTGATTAATTGCACAAGTCTCCTTTCATGTACAAGACAATTCAAGGTGCTTTACATAAACAGAAGCATTACAGCGGGGTGCAGAAGAAGAATTAAGAAGTACATTAAAAACAAACTTTTAAAAGAAATTGAATAAATGAAATATAAACAGTAGAAAAAGAAATAGGATTAAAATGCAAGAAATAAAAGTTATCAGTCGTTCTGATATCCCTGATTTTAAACTGCTGCGAGTTTTAGCAGACCTACACAGATAATTAATCCTGATTTGTTATTTTTCTTAATATTGTAGTTGCACTTGTGTAAATTAGACTGTTAGTTTTGTGATTTCCGAGCTGCATTGAATGCAGCACAGCGTTTCACCCTTTCTTATACAGTCAATGGTTTCACCGTGAGTTTAAGTTTCACTTTCTATTCCTCGGCCAGTTTGAGTCGCCTTCTCCTGTATTATTTGGAAAACTTAGTTGATAAAATTCAATTCAATTCAGCTTTCTTCAGGCAGTTCACAGATAATCAGTTTGAGCATATCTGTTGTCATCAGTCAGTATTGATACAAGGCAAGCCAATTCTTAACAAATAGCTTAGCTAAGGAAACCAACAGACCCAATCCAATCCCCATCCTGAGCATGCTAGAGGCGACGGTGGAAAGGAAAAACTCCCTTTTAACAGGAAGGAAAAGCCTCCAGCAGAACCCGGCTCAGGGAGGGCAGCCATCTGCCTGACCAGTCGGGGTGGAGAGGACAGAAAGAGAGATCAACAGACATCACAGCTTTTATCCAGGGAGATCTGCTGAGAGAGGAGAAATACCTTAATGGTGCCAATACTGTCATATGTTTCTACATGAGAGATGAGGAGCATAGAGATGAAGAGGAAGAGCCCAGTGCGTCATGGGATGTCCCTCAGTCTTGTCCAGAAAACCATCTTGCAGAACTTTAAAGCTGTCTGTGTAAAAGAGCCATTCTGTGACTGTTTCTGCTGCAGGAACACAACCTCCTTTGTACATCACTTCCTGCAATGACACCGAAGGGTGCGTGCATTAATTGTGCATTAAAAGAATTACTGCCATTAAAACAAATTTGCGTTAACAATCTAAATTATGGCAACAACTGTAAGATGATAATCAGCCCACTATAGTCACTGTGAATGATCTACATGTACATCATGTTTTATGACCAGCATCCTGTTCATCTTCCTAGAGGGTAATGCCGATAACAACTACATCAGATCCTGTCCAACAGCTTACAAAAAAATCCATTTGATCTATTATATTCAATTGAAAATGTCAAGCTCTGCAGAGAAGCTTGGTGAGGTAAAGACCTCTGAGGTAACCCTACAAGCCCATACATTCTTTTTAAGTTGGAGGATGGACACCTGTAGGGAAGAACCTCAAAGGTCAGGATGAAAACAGGACCCGGGCTCATTAAAACATCCCCTGCCCTTCAGGACAGCTCAATTAAAAACCTAACCTCATGCTGTTCCATTGATCTACCAAGGCAGGTCTGGGTTACAGGGAGGGTGAAAAGAACTCAGTAGGGAATCTGCAAAGCTGCAAAAAGTCAGAGGACCTTGAAGAATAAGTATGGCTGTGCCGTTTTGAGAGGAGATAAAGGATGTGTTAATAAGTGGGAATATAGACCCTGGGTTTTGACATCTTTGCCTCTTTCCTGACCTTTTTTTTCTGACAGGTACATGTGTTATTTACTAAGATTTGTTTTTGAACAAAAGTAATTTCCCAAAGAGCAAATTAAAGTTAAAGGAGCAAGCGGGATTTCGACATGATGGGGAGGGTGTGGCAATATGACTGCTTAATGTGTCGTTTTGTTGTCACTCACAAAGGTAAGTTGTAATGAATGATGCTTCATGAGGTTTTCTTGAGTAGATTTGATAAGGATTGATTGATTACAGATGTGTCTGTCACTCTTGATCCAATAAAGTCTTGAGATTAACAACTAAATAATCCACCTTGTTTGTATGTCATTCTGCTTTGATTGCCTACTGCATGACATAGGCTCTACTTTGAGCTAAAAAAGAAGTGAATACCATGTAATCAGTTCATGCATCTTCAGGTTTATGGCAATGTGTGGAAGTAATAAATGTCTTAAGAGATAAATAAGTTTGTCAACTAAAATGTTTTTGTCCTGCGCATACTACTTTATTAGAACTGTTACAGTTATAGTTGACTGCCAAAAAAAAAAAAAAGTGAAGGGCAATATTTAGAGAAGCCCATTAATGTTTGATGGAGTATTAAGTTTATTTGTAAATTACATTTTCCTGAGCTATAGACTGGGTTTGTTGCTCTTTAAGCGATCATGAGTCTAACTAATCAAGGATGTTTTTCCCTCCCATCTCAGCAAGCATCTTTGCCATACTTGATATTTGTCAAGTGATAAGACCTTCCAGTGAGGGGTGATCTTATCTTGGGGGTGGGATAGAGCAAAAGTTCCCATGTCACTATCGGTAACATCCTGAAAAAAAGTCACTTCTGCATTCATCTTGAAAACTGGCCGATGTTTTTTAAACTCAATGAATATGTATCTGGGAGCCGGAGCTCTGCAGTGTAGTGTTTGAGGGAATTCTGATGAGGTGAGATGTCATTTTAGGGCTCTTCTGTAAAAGGACATTCACTGTAAACAGGGCTGCTGTTTTGGACATGATGACATCACTATGAGGCAGGTTAAGGGGCTTTTACAAATGATGGATACAGCTCATGAATGGTTATACTACATTTCATGGCAGCTCAGTGCATTTCCGGCTTTACCAGGGATTGTTGCCCCCCCCCCCCCCTCCCCCCCTCCTTTATTGTTAACATATTCCGTCTTATCTTTCTACTCTGTATGAGAGGATTGAGGCTAGCGAAGTACTGCAGCGGTTAGCATTATCCCCAGAAAGCGAGAAGGGTCAGGGTTCAAATCTGTTGATCGGTTAGGGCTTTCTGTAGGGATCTTATTCTTCCTTTGCCTTTACAGTTTTATTTTCAGGTGCTTCCTTTTTTTTCTTAAAACAGAGACATGCTGGTTTTAAATTTGCCATGGATGTGAAAGTGAGCTTGCAAAATTGGCAGGGTTTTTTTTGTGCTAGCCCTGTGATGAACTGGCAAGCTGTCCAGGGCTTACCCACCTCTTGCGCAATGTCAGCTGATGCAATCTCGGAACCATAAATGAGTATAGAAGCAATCCATCACGTAGGCGTTATACTTTCCGAAATGATGCAATATGATATGTTGCAGTTTAACATGATTCATTGTGATAAAATTCTATCACATTACATTGATATCAATTTTGCATTCTTAGGTGGCAGGTCTAGGGGTGAAATTAAAAGATCAGACCAGGATTAGCGGGGTACTGCTGTTTGAATTCAAAGCAGGGCTTGTTTATAAAGGTAGTTTAGTTGTTTGCAATGCTGCTCCAGTGGCACAACTGACATGACAAATGAATGTCCATATTTAGCAGGTGTTAACCTTTTGTTGAAGCATTTCATATCCATTATTCCCCTTATTTATTCATGGGAAACCCTGATCTCATCTATACCAGCCAAGGACACTAATTCATCTGAGGTGTGTTCGCTTAAGCCTGACATACAGTTTGGTCATTTTTACTAATGAGATTACGTTCCATCGTGTATCTCTACTGTACAGTTGCAATGCACGTTTATGTGAATAGTTACGTGTTTTTGAAATTCGCTGAAATTAGTGAATGCTTTATTTTTGTACGGCAATATTATTTATGTAAAATGTGAAATGCATTTGTTTTTCTGGTCAGCTGCCTGCCGAGGCAGATGTGAAAAACAGTAAAGAACAGTGTCTTAGTACATAAATCAAGCCAACGTTTGACCCAGACAGGACAAAATCAAAACCAGCACACTGAAAAGAGCAAAGAACTGATTAGTGTGTACACATAAACGTGATCTCTAATGAATTCCGGGAGGTCTTTGCAGCCTGATGAATGAATACAGAGGCACATAATCAATCAACAAGCACTGATGAGACAGTTGTGTTTCTAGCCGCTTGTATGCCTGTACTTGTCCCAGTGCATCACTGCTCCTGTGATACAAGCAAAGTGGCCCCTGAGAGTTGCTTTGAATGGACTATTGACCTTTGAGCAAGCCTTTCTCCAAGGGAAACATAGGATTGTCTTATGACCAAGAAGATGGAAGCTCCATCAATTCCATTAAAATTTTTTTTTAAATAAGTCCTTAAGTTGATATTAAAGATATGCCTAATATAGGCCTTGTAATGTAATAACAATGGAACTCTCCAAACCTTGTCTTCTTGCGTGCATTCATTAGTTGCCTCACTGAGCCTCCTGCTCTGTCCACTCACATGATCCAATCACCCACCTCAGCCGTCTCTTATCAGCCTCTCAATAGGTGGTATATAGAGGACAGGTTTCACTATGTGTTTGCCAGATTGTCTATTGTGCCACAGCCTGTTATCTGTCTGACTCCTGGCTGTCGCTTGCATCCTGCCCATCCTGTCTACCTGGCTTTATCACCTGCCTGTTCAAGCTGATGATCCTTGATTTAGAAAACCACCTTTATACTAACTGTCAAGTCCCTGGGTCTGCTTTAGTTCACACTTTGCCAACCAGACATGCTACAACGCCTGTATTTACTGAGCAGCATTGCTGTGTGAATTGCATTATCCTCCCATGAGAAATGGCCTTGAAGTGTTAACATGTTCAAATTCGTTTAAGCCATCAACACCAAAAGCTGGGCTGAGTAAAATTGTCCAAAAGATGGACACATGGCAGGTCTAACGTTTCGCTATCTAGAAGTGCAGCTTTAGGATAGTTTTGTTAGTTTTGCTCTTGAGATATTCATAGGATGTTGTGACAGGATTTGACTAAATTATTATGAACATACAGTTGAATTATGAAATCTTTCAACTTTTAAAAGTTATCTTTATAATAGACTTGGATAATTAAAAATTCTCTTTCAAACCAGAAGGTTGACGACTTCAAGAGTGGTACACACCAGCTTGAAGTTGTGAAGGGGGTTTCTTGATTATGAAGAGGATCCTGCCATCATTATAATCCCTGGAATTTTAGTCACTGGGTTTGGATTTTAAAATCATTCGGAAAACGGCTGACACCCAAGGATTTTCTTTACCAGAGATTTCTTTTGATACAGAACTGATAATTTGTCCATTCGCAAAGTTCCAACTCTTTTGATTTCACTCTGTGATTTAAGGATTTCCTCTTTGACTTGCATTATGAGGTCATTTGATAGCATGTCGTGGGTTCAGAGAAACAGCTTTAAAATAAGTATGCCAGACGTTGAATCAATAGCAGACCTCTAAACGATCACAAAAAAAACAAAAATAGTCCAAAAAAAGCCCCTCAATATTCTCTCCCATCTTGGTAGGCCTACTCTCAAATTAAGGCCAAAAGTCTGCACATTAAGCACATATTCATTATATTAATGAATGTAACATTAATGTACAGTACTTTGGTTAGTAGTTTAAATACCATAAGAACAAAGAAGAAAAACAGATACCTTACCATATTAACAAATGGTGGCAAAACATGTTGCTTTCTAAGCAAGTCTAGAATCTTCTTGAAATGACTTCTTTCTGTGCACACCAAGCTATAATCTTGTTTTCTTTTCTTTTTAGTTTTTTTTTGCTAATTCATTGCTGCACCCTCTAACCCAGCTTATATGCACATCTTGCTGTAATTGTTTTACCTTTAACCCTTTAAAGCCCAACTTCTTCTTAAACCTGAAGTCTTTATTTGTCCCTTTAACCAAAATGTGGGAAAAAAAATTTAAATTTTTTTTGTATATCTAAGATTTATTACTGTGTGACATGTCAAAATTATTGTAGTGTAATTTTATGCTTTCTGAAATCCATTAGGAAGCAGAAGACAAGTATCATATTGTATACTGCAGGGTTTTGAGCAAAGTTTTTACCATAAAGGGATGCAAAATGTCTCAGAAACTGTATCAAATATGATACGTTTGGCTTTATAGGGTTAAAGTGAACCTATTATAATAATCTCCATTCATTTAAGTTTTAATCTAGTGGATGAGTAGATTAGCTTTGCAGCCATCATAATATCGTATTGGCTGTAATTATTTCAGAGCAAGGGACAACTTTCTCCTCCTCTTCATCTTCTGAAGGATATGTAGGATAAATCTTCTGCATAGTCCAAATGCTAAATTGGTGGGCAATAGTGGTATTGATTCAACTGATCAGATATTTATTAAATGATGACTTACCAGCTGATAATTCTTAATCCTATCCTTTTTGTCTATCCTTAGCCCCAAAATGCAGAAAATTATTGCAGATTAAAAATGTCTCACAATATGTATCTTTCCAATAGCACGTTCTTGTTTCTTTTTAATTGTCTGGAGCCACTCTGGCTTCACACCTCTTTTTCCACCCACCTGTGAGCCCTGTGGGAAAGGTCCCAAGAGTATGTAGCGTTGACGTCACCTCCTCATTAAGTCAACAGTTGACCAACTACAGAACGTGTTGCTATGCCAGTAAACAAAAGCCTTGCTTCTGTCTCCTGGCAAAATGAAACTTTCAAGCCCCGCTGGAAAACTATTATCCATTAATGTGTGACTCAGTCATCTCTAGAGTGTGTTCTCATTAATCCAGAAATCAGTTCTGTTCATCTCACTCTATTAGAAAAAGAGCATGCGATTTGACACAGACTTTATTTTGCTTCCTGTCGATGTGACTCATCAGTCAAGTCAAAACAGTCATTCATCTATATTTAGTAAAACGAGGAATCTTAATATGGATATTATGTAGAAAATGTGGGCTAAATGTTTTTGAGTCCAGTAATGTGTGCCTCTTCTATTATTCTTCTTATGCATCTAAAAGTGATCAAATAATCTGCCCCTCTTCAAAGTTTAGCATTTTTCACAGCACATGAATAAATATCCAATCTTGTTGTATATTCAAATCAAATCAAACTTTCTTTATAAAGCACTTTACATAATTAAAACAATTTCTGCATACTTAAATAAAAAAAGAATTTACACACCAAAGTATAATAATAATAATAATAATAATAATAATAATGATACATTTTATTTAACAGCGCCTTTCTGAACACCCAAGGACACTTTACAAAGGTACAATAAAAACACATGAAATACAAAGACATAAACATAAATAAGAATAGACTAAAAAGAAGAGAAAATAATGAAAATATATACCGCAGCAATTTAAAAACACACACCTCATTATAATCTCCTTTGCAATTACACATGCACACATGTATATGGACTTTATAAAAAGAATGTAATAATTTAATGAAATCAAATAGATTTTAGATCAAAATTAAGTTAAAAACTAAGCTGAAAAGGTAGGTCTGGAGCCTCTTTTAAAATAAACAGTGTCTGCTGCCCTGAGGCTCTCTGGCAGGCTGTTCCACAGACGAGGGCCGTAATAATGGCACGAGGCCTCGCTGTTTAGTTCTCACTTTAGGAATAACCAAAAGGCCGGTACCAGTGGACATCAGGGTCCGCTAGGGTTCATAATTTAAGAGCAGGTCCGATAAGTAAGAAGGCCCTAGACCATGAATACATTTATAAACAACAAAAAAAAACTTAAAATCAATCCTGAAACAACAAGGAGCCAATGCAGCAATTTTAAAACTGGTGTAATGTGTTTCTGCCCTCTGGTTATTGTCAGAACTTGTTCCACTGAGTTCTGAAGTAACTAGAAATACTCTTTTTAGGAAGACCAGAGAGCAGGGCATTACAATAATCTAATCTACTAGAAATAAAAGCATGCATCAGCATCCCCATGCTGGCAAGAGAGAGAAAAAGGCAGACTATTGCAATGTTTTTAAGATGATAAAATCCTGTTTTGGGGACATTTTGTGTGGATTCAAATCCAGCTCAGAGTTGAAAAGGACACCTAAAATTCTCACACATGCAGTGACATGGTTTAAAATAAAGTAATTTAGGTAAAATGATCTCTCTCTTGTCTTCAGGACCGATAACTAAAACCTCAGTCTTATCCTGGTTGATCTGTAAGAAATTCTCTGCCATGACTTCATATCTAAAATACAGTTTAAAAGAACGTAAACTGTCTCTAGGTCATCAGGAGACCTAGAGCCATGTCAATGACTCATGTGGCTGCAATCTGACCAAACATGACTTAATGGGTCCTTTGTTTCTGCAGGCCATGATTACCCATAATTACGTTCAAAGAGAATGTAACCAGTTGTTGTGACTGTGGCCTCAGTCACCAGTTACATAACATGGCTGTGACAGCAGGTTATCACATCTGTATCATTTATATTCATAAACAAAATGAAATTGTTTCAAAATGAAACCGTAACAGAACGATCATCAACTGGCTTGGTTTAGTTTTATGGTTTTCATTTGCTGTAATGTCACATAAGCTACGAGCTAATGCTGACGTTTCCTTAAGAACCGGGAGAATGAATGGATATATAACTAGAAGGACTCAGTCACATACCTCCACCAGGGTCCTATCCTTCCATGGTGAAGAATCCTTTGAAAAATTCCTGAATCCAAATTACTTTGCTATCAGCTGGTCAAAGTGGTCTGCAAACACGATTCCAAACATGGTTGGAGACTGTTTAACTTTGCGAAAGTGCCAGTGGCCTGTTGGAAGTTTCAAGTTTAGTGCCCTCTAGTGGCCAAAAGTTATACGCTATCCCTTTAAGGTTTAAAAAATGTCCATATTTAGTGGAAAGAAAAAATTAATGAAATAGAAATAAGCAAAATTCACTGACAGATAGCTGGAACCCAGAAATCTTTGGCATTGAAGACCCACAGTGTACTTAAGCAGAACCAAGAGAGAAAGGTGTCAATAAGACCATGATGTGTTTGAGTGGCTGCTTCCAGACACAATACTTTAGAGGCAGCTAATAGCAACAGCAGAAGCAGAATTCTTTATTGTCATTCAATCAAAAACATCGGATACATTTGCAGAATGAAATTCTGTGCACATGGCAGACACAAAAGAATCACAATAAAAATTTGAACCAGGTTTTTTTTTCAGAAGATCAAAATAAAATATGATTAAAAGTTAATCCTTTAATGCCGTATGTATCATATTTAATACGTACAGTTTCTGAGACCTTTTGCATCACTTTATGGTAAAAACTTGGCTCAATACTCTCTTGTACACAATCTGATACTTGTCTTTTGCCCCCAGTGGATAAAATGATAATAATGATAAAATAATACATTACAATAATTTCGACATATCACACGATAATAAACTGAAAATATACAAAAACAATTTTTTGTTAATTATTGTTTTACATTTTCGTTAAAGGACCACATAAAAACTTAAGAGAATTTTTTAATTTACTGCCCATTTTTTCTTGGAGGCTTTAGGTATATGGCACTGTGTATTGGCTGGAAAAATAACTTTTAATATTAGTTTTTTTAATTCACACCACATTAATCAGAGAGTACAGAGGTTTAAAATATCAGTAAGTACTTCATTTTCATCACATGATGGATAGATAGATTAAACGATAAAAATGGCGGAATTGGAAAGGGTTACCTAATGAACACAGTGTGCAATTTATTTGACAAATATCTTGAATAAACCATTGAGCTGAGAAATGAGGAAGTGTCTTGACACTCATTTAACGTGATGGCTAGAACAAGGAAATGCCACTGGGTCCTTAAAACCATGGTGACTCTTGCTATCTCTTCCATAAAGGTTTTTGTTTGCTTAGGGGTGATGAATAACTGCATCACATTAACATTGGTATTAGACACAAACCATTAGCATTCTGCACAAGAGAAACATCAAAAAGGACTTTAACAGCTTCGAAATAAGAAAATAATTTGCTCTAAAGTAAAACAGAAAGTGGTCATTACATATCTTTGGCTATTGGTCAATAATGAATCTTGAAAATCAGGAGTGCATTTAGCAGCTCATTTATATGGAAATGAAAAATCCCTGCAGGATCAGCCCCACCTTCTAAGCCTTCACTTCCTCAACCTCAACTCAATTACAAGTGGTCATACAGATAGGGAAGCTTTTTAATTGGAAATTGATTTAAAGAGCAACATTATGTGACTGCACTTTGCTTCTAAACTCTGTTCCTGTGCTCTTTTATCAAATCACCCAGCAGGTATTAATTGGGCTAAAGTAACTGAACAGAATGGTGGTTGTGGTAGTGGGAGGGGGATTGGGAGAGTGTCTATGAGGTATATATAACTGTTCAAGCCAGGGATCAAATCTTTCATTTTGACTTTAAACTATGTGGATTCAACATATTCAACATATCATTTTGATCATAAAAAAATGAGCTGATGACACAACAGAGGAATAAATGATGTGAGAGGGCCGGAAGATTCCACCAATCACAGGAAAAAGTGATGGAGATGTGATCTGTGGTAGATTTGTAATTCTTGTAAATATTGTGTCCTTGCAAACATGATCTGCTGCACTTCCACCACTTTTAATAGTTTGCACCTGTCATTTGCTGTTTTATTTACTTTAGGAAACATCACAGTTTAAGACACAGAAAAGAAAAACCCACAAAAAGATGCAAAATGGTAACACAAACATGTGAAGTGACAACAAATAAGTGGCAATGTACATAAAATCTGGCCAAAAAATGAACATAGAGATTTGTAATGAAAAACTATAACAAAGAGAAGTGAAAATTAGTCAGAATTTGATGAATTATGCAAAACAATTATACAAAAAAACAAAAACACAAATAAAAAACAGATTATATCTGCATGATGTGTGATTGTTTTGTGTCTGGGTTGTCTTACTCTACAGGAGAACAAGTAGGGGGCCTTTTACCCACCAGGGACCTGCTGTGTAACAGTCTGTCAAAGGCTGCTTCTCATTTTGTTGGGTGCCAGGGCTGAAATGAACAACGCTTCTCCTTTCTTTCCCCACAAAATCATGTCATATTTTATGTAGAACGTGTACTACAGTGTCTTTTTTATTGGTAGAAAAACTTCTGTACTTCTTTTCATAAGATGGGCTCTTCAAAAATAAAGTAATGCTCCGAATTTTACATGACAAAACAAACAAAAACACAAAAGAGTTAAACTGTTCTAGACTTAGTACTGATTGCTTACTATTGATATCATTTTTTTTAAGCATTTGAATACGGCAGATGTGTGAATTCGATACGGACTATGATTCATGTTTTATAGATTAGATTGTCTTGTGCTGCAAATGAGCCGACAAACTATGGAAAGGCTGGAAATACGCAAGACTTTGGCATGAAACATGCAAAAACCTGTGGACTGAGGCAACAAACTGAGGCTTTGTGAGGCAGACATGATAACAATAAAGTTATGTCTTACATTTAATCTCTGTTAAATGTCATAACCTTGATGAACATGTTGTATAATTTCCTGTTAGCCATGACAAAGCAATAAACTAAATGTCTAAGAGTAAGAATTTTGAAATAATTTCGAATTAATCACAGCTTCAACTTTCCTCTAATTTACTGTATGATTCACAAGAAGGAGAAATGATTATGATGGTATTCTTTTTATAATTATAAACCCACATATTAACTAATTTATTGACAGAGCAAGCAAATCAAATAAGACTAAGATTAGGAGAGCTGATTAGTGATTACTTACAAATAATAACAAAGCTAACTCCGCATCCATCTCTCTTTGGTTTTCTTTTTTTACTGAGCTATCTACATCAGTTAAATCCAATCCAAGGTTCTTGTCCTGTCTTGCTTGTATGTTCTCTTTTTCCTTTGTTGTCTTTTACTTTATCTGGTTGTTGTTGGTATGTGATGTGTTACTATGAAGCAAAACATTGTGTCTGGATATTATGAACTTCACTATCTCAGCCCTGGAGTGCTGCAGGGCAGTTTCAGGCCAGGGATTTTGCATAATGATAACATTTATTCTTCACAAAAAAAAGAGTCAAAAGCATACTTTTCTGAGATTCACAAACTTCTCTGGTGTTTCTTTAAACCGCACTCAGTACTGTTGTATGTTGCAGTCACCAGTTTGACCAACCTTGCTTGCAGTATGAGGTGCATGAGCCTCATGAGGTGAGTCATGGATGACAGGTGGACAAATAGTAATAACCATCTAATATAAACATGAATGAACAGCACATGGGAGGTTGAGTCAACAGGGAGGTGATCACTGTTTGTTTTCTGTATCCTAGTGACAGTAAACAAAGCATTTGATGCTGAGCTCTTCCATTGCCTGTTTCTAAGACCAAATATTTATAAATAATATAATTAATGCTATATTAATGAAATACTTTTACCTTAGTGTAGTGTGCATTTGATGCTTCTATGTTATATTTATATGAAACTTATAGTCACTGTTTTTCTGGGAAAAATGTATATTGTGATCTCACAAAAATGCTAAATTTCTATGACGCTAATCTGAACATTATACAAGCTCAGCTTTAGTGGCACTAAAGCAATATTAAAAAGCTCCATATAGGTTAAGATATAAATAATTGAAAGCCTCAATCTGTGATCCAAATGTAAACCAAAGGTCAACCCTGCCTGTAATCAAAAATTTAAAACACAGTGGTGGAAAAAGCTATCAATTCAAAAATACTGACAGATCCTTTAATGCAGAGAAGAACCTTTCACAAAATCAATAACAATAAATGTGTTCATACTGCGGGCCTCACAATGTGTAATGAAATACAAGCACAGGGGTAGCTGCAATGATGTTATTAGCATTTGCTCTTGGAAAAAAAACTGATTAGGCCTTCATTTCATACTCCAAATATGACATTTGAGGGTGTGGGCTATTAGTAATAGATCCAATAAACAAACCTATGGAAGGTATTTCCATTAAATAAGCTTAAATCAAGGTTGCTTTGCACAAAATCAGTATGTTTCTGACCTTCATTTGAACTTGTGTAAACTTAAAATGACAACGCTAACATGCAAGGTTCATATTTCCCTTATTAAAACAAAACATCAAAATGAAATTGATAGTTTGTGTTGCCACCCCTTTTTACGCCTAGACCCAATAGGGGTCGTAACACTGATCAATCACAGAGACAATGTATAAAAAAGGTAAGTGATTTATTTACACGGTGCATAAACTACTAAACAAAAACCCAATATATACACAAAAGAAACAGTCTCTGAACAAAATGACTAAACAAAAGGAAAACTCAAAACTAGACCAAATAGGTCAAACACAAAACAAATCTCAAGCCCAGTTTATTGCAAAGTCTCTATGGCTATGGCAAGAGCAAGCTGCAAACAACAATCCTGAAGTTCTGAATGACTGAAGTTCTGGGCCTTTTATCCTGGGCAGGGAGGAAGTGGAGTTGATTGGTCCGGAGGGCAGGGAATCCGGAAGCAGGTTGTGGAGGTGTGGTGGTGGAGGACGAATCCCAGCCGGGTAACGGAACAGGATGATTTGCATATGGAATTGACTGATTAGGCAAACTAGTGACAGCTGTAACAATTAGGAAGAATGTTATTGCAAGTTTATGCTCATAAACTAAAGTATTGGCTTTGCTTATATTGGGACCCTGCAGTGGTGTTAAAGGAAAAGTCCTGCATTCAATGACGCCCTCACAATTCATGAAGAGAGACTTAAACGATTCAACCAAATTCCATTACAATCTTTTGTCCCTCCCTCAAATATTTGTGCCAATCCACTTCAAATCTACCATGTGGTGCTGCCCACCAAAGTGAATCCAGTGATGGTCTCATTTTGGGAGTCTTCTGTTCAGTTTGCTAGGGTTAGGGTTCCAGCAGAGTCCACGTGCCCTTGTTGTCTAGAAAATTAATCGATCGTCTTGAAATGGAATGTCAAGGAAGACTTGATAGGTTAAAGTCACAGATAAAGTCAGCCACTTAGAAATGTCAGGGACATGTGCCAATTACACTAAGAACTGTATACACCAACCTCATTGTGACACTATATCTGTTCCTTGCTCAAAGCCATCAAAGCATGCAGGCAGTTAGTTGGTTTAATTGTACTTGTTTTTCCTTTCTTAGGTTGCAAATTTAAAAAGAAAAGATAAAAAAAAAAATACTGTAACCTCACATGTTCTGTGCAAAGTATTTACTCTCACACACTGCTTCATAAGCTGCCTATCTGTCATATGCAATCACCAAACAAGTTGGGCTTAATCAATAGTCATTATTCTATTCTTGGCCTTGTATAGTGTGTGTGAGTGTTTGTGTGCGCATTCGTGTGTAAGCTTGCCCAATTTCTGTTGAAGCTAAAATTACTTGGACTGACTTTTAATTACATCTGCTCCTCAAAATTAATCAGCCTCGACAAATCATCTCTGAGGTGAAGCTGAATGAACACAGGGGCAATATTCTCAATAATACAGAAGCCAAGCGTGGAATCGTTGGTCAGAGTTGCCCTTTTCCCTCAATGGGTAGTGGGTTATAATTATCGTAAAGGTCTTTAACATACCCTTTGATGGCTGTTGATAGCAGCCATATATCCAGTTGTGTAAAGAAAGAACAGGTAATGGTGTAATGGGACTATTTGTATCATTTGCAGCCTTCAGTGATGTCATTATTTCCTAAACAGAACACTAAATATTCCCATTGTATGTTTATGTTTTTTTTCTTATCTTCTATGAAGACTGCAAATTATCTCTGACCCTTAATTAGCAAGCAGCCTATTACCAGCAGCATCCAAAACAAATCTCTTTGTGAGTGCATGTTTGTGTATTCCATCGTCTTTGAACCTACCGCACAATCATTTTCCATTGCTCGAGGCATCGTAAACAGTAATGTTGCACTCAGAAACACTTTGTATTTCTTTACCTCACTTACAATGAGTGGAAGTGGACAGATCTGAATCCTACTTGAAAAGTCCCCTGAGGTTGAGTCCTTTTGGAGAAACAAATATGAAACATATCTAATGGGCTAGTATGTTTATAGCTGTCTGAGTCTTCTAAAGATACCTGGAGAAAAAAAAAACTGCACTGTGTCTATATTGAACATTTTAAACAAAGACCTGTAGTCCGTACATTTCCATGTCTGAACGTGCATGGAAAGATGTAATAGCTGCAATGTGGTAACCAACATCAACATCATATTTGCAATATACAGCATTTCATACTACACTTATATTTTGTTTGCTTTAGATGGAGGATTTGAGTTGAACAGCTGCTTTAGTCCCTTATCTGAATAAGAGGTGGCAAATGGGTGGAGCAGGTGTACATGCTGAAACCAGGAAATTAGACCATACCACAGCTCGACATCACGGGGTGACTGGCGTTTGTTAGTTTCAGCCTTTTATGTTTTGTGCGCTAATGAAATGAAATGAAATGAAATTAAATTAAATTAAATGAAAAATACTTTAATAATCCCTCTTAGAGGGAAATTATTGTTGTAGCAGAGTTTTTTTTTTTTCAAATAATAATAATAATACTGATGATACAAAATCAGCCACCTTTTAAGTTTCCTCTTTGTCTCATTTTGGGAGGTCAGTTTATTTTGGTTAGAGTTGTGCTTCGTTCCCGGTTATTTTAGGTAGTGTTTGGTTACTTTGACATCTCTTATGAGCCCACTTTCTTCATTTTTATTGTATATATCTTGAGTTTGATTATTTTTGGGTTAAATATAAAAAACAACTTTATTTTACTGTAGCCTGTGTCTGACTGTCCTTTCACTCCTCGGTCCATCCCAGAAGCCCTTTTAAGTAGGCCAACATTTTGTTTACACCCTTTCAGTAGTATTTTCTTTCGTAACAATGACAGGGGGTTATACGTCAAGGACACTTATCATCCATCCTGACTCAAAAACAGATGCCTTTATCAATTCCTGATTAATCTTTTTTCACATTAATAAAACAAGCTGCATAAATTAGACACTGGAATGAATAAGCATATCAAAGATATACAGATATCCTCTGTTTAAGGTCTTCAGACTGGTTAGCAATTCCTTGTGAGTTTAATGTTTTGAGTTTTAACATGCTGATGCTATGGAGATCTGTTTTCTCACCTCACTTGGATAGTTTTGCCTTTTTGCAGGACTTCTGATTGTCAGCTGGACTCAAGTAAAGCAACAAGATTATTTAGTTATTTGAGACTTGATTTGGACTGCCTAGCATGGATCCACTTCAGCACCCTGAAATTCCTACAGTTTAGGGTGGAACAAAACCTCTCGAGAGTTTTATAACTATGCTTGAAAACTGTAGGAATTGGTCTTAATGGAGCCTCCTCACATTTTGCATCTAAAAGCAAATCACTTTTCTATTTGAGCAGCACCAAACCTTTGCCATTGTCTATCTTTATAGTTGCATAGATGTGTCCCTTATTCCTCATTTTAATGGTGCCTATAAGTGTTGAATAGTGTGACTTGATGAATAAAATAAAAAACTTTTCAAAAGCTGAGACTCAAAACTCAAAGCTACCTTAAAGCTACTGCACCTTTGCAAAATTGTGTTGACATCTGCAGGGCATGCACACAATGTAGTATTTTTATTTTCAAGCCTTTGATTAGAGACTAGAAGTGCTCAACCACGTGTGCTGAGCTCTGACTATAATATCAAGTATGGCCTGGAGGCAGAGGCTGGTGATGTAAGTGCTTATGCAACACTACTGGTCTTGAACATTCGGGTGAAGTAAGTATGGTTGACGTTTTATTCCTCCTCTGAGGCTTGAACAGAGGCATAGGTATGCAATCATGCAGCACGTTTGTTTACTCGCCATATCTATTAGTATAATTAAACAAAAACTACATAGAAAAACTTGAGGAAACTTGATGGAAAGTTGGGAAATTCAAATCTCATAGTGAAAACTTTATGAAACTGAATCTTTAAATACATTTGTACAGAAATAAAGACAAAGCAGCATCTGCCTGGGAAAAAGGGAATGAAGGCTTTTATTAATAAGGTGGTGTTAATGTTAAGTTAATACAAAAAAAATGTGTGTAACGTCTATTACCAGAAATATGAGAACATTCTTAGAATTACACATGCTTAGAGAACCACAACTCATCATGCTTGCTTTATATGTTAGTTTGACCGTTTCATACAAGCAAATATTTTCCATCAAATTTATCCAAACTCAAGTAAGACTGTAGTAGATGTTACATCAAACTGTAGCTGAATTTTTTCATATAAGGTTCAACAACATTTTGTGTCCCAGATTTTAGGTCAGATGACTACCCGATTGGATGGATGGACCAAGTTTTGCATCAGAAGATTGTTAATTTTTTCTCTTTTTTTTTTAACCTAATTTACACAAACAAAATCCAAGAAGACAGTGCCAGGATTCATCCAGCTAAAACTGTGGTTCATGAAGCTTGAGACTTCATTTTCACACATGGATTCGTCAATGCAGAGTCCACACTTTAACCCTATTGAGACTCTGGAATTTACTTAGAACACTTTACACAGTTGCCCAACTCTCCCCAAATCAATACAAGATCTTAGTGAATGATGAGTGATGAAATATCTGAGGTCCTTCATCACTCATTTGACATTCAGAGATCCATTTCTATAATTATTCTAGGTTAGGAGGTTCAGCATATGCATTTTTTTTATTTCATTTTCGTGAATACACTGCACCTATTATTAAAGTTCTTATAACGGTTAATATTTAGGAATTGTATTCTTTACATCGTGTTTGATATTCTTGGTTACTTTTGCTATTCACATTCAAAACTCAAGATTAGATACAACAAGCATGATCTACTTGTCCTGACGAAAAGAAAAAATACACATATCCTTCAATCAGTTGTGGAATTTCTGTCTGTTTGTCTGTCTTTATAGCATAACTTATCTCAACATTTTTTTTTGTGTGATCTTCCTGTTAAGGCTTGTTTCCTTTGGAACGGAGTCAAGATTAAGCCAAGGACACTTGTGTTGCTAGGACACATCATTGAATATTATTTCAATGAATCTTTGAGCTCACATGCAGGTTTCTACGACCTTAGATTATGTAATCCATTCAGATAGCATGCTAAAAACAAGCTGTTTTTGGTATTTCCTAATAGTGACAGTATCACTAATCCAAATGTCTTCAAAATTGATAATGTACTTACTTTGGTGCTTATAGAAACACATATATTTGAAGATGTTTGGAGGAATTAAATAAGCTAAATGTGATGAATTGTTAGGATTTAAAAGGAAAATTAATATTTGTTGAAGGTTAAAAAAAAACATACTGCTTAACAGGAAAATATATATGTTTTGCTCTCACGTGTTTTAACAAGTAAACATGGTTGTCTATTCTTTTAGAAGAGCAGCTTCTGTGGTTGAGGAGAAGCCACAGCTCCTGAGGATGCAATTCTTTTTAAGAGCAGAAGACTCCATTTCCTGCTGATGGAGACTTAAAACACTGGCTGGACAATACAGGAAATAAAAATAAAAATGGCAATAAATTTGCTCCTTCCCAACGTCCTTCTCATACATTTCTCCCTATGTGAATGGTGAACCAATTTCTATTCATGTTAAGGCGAATTACTCTTTTATTGCAGTGCCATTTGTTTCATACCTTCATCTCGCCGTTCTTCTGATTTAGAGCTTTGTAACCAATCGCTGAGGAGAAGGGAGGAGGAAAAACGGAGAGAGGGAGAGTAGTGTGTGGGGGGCGGGGCGGGGTGCGGGTCTGACTGGTTATGTTTTTTCAGCACCGCGGACAGCTCCCTTCACTTCTATGTGGACTACAGGGAAGCGACGCTCAGACATCGCTGGATCGCATTAAAAACCGACTCACATTCTTCCATAGATTAACCCCGAGTTCACACCGTAAGCGCACGCCACCTTCTCCCTCCCCCCCTCCCCTCCACCCCCACCAACCCCCTCCTCCTTCTTCTGGATGCTTGAGTTGTCTCATTTTGTGGCCTGACTAAGGAGTCCAACCTCCTTCAACTGCATTGCCTCTGCGTCTGCTGGCTCCTCATTCTGCTCCTGTTACTGGCAACCACAGTGTTCTGAAAGTGATTCTTTCGGAGGGAAGAGTGGATTCACCAACTCTAAGTTTTTTTTCTTCTTTTTTTCTTCTCTTCCCCCTCTCGTTGTCCACTTCTTATGTGTTTGTCTCAACATCGCTGCTCCGTTCCTCGACTATGTTGAGGTGTGGGATTCTTCTTCCACGCTCAGGAGATGATGCTACTTTAGGATGCAGGTGGAAGATGAAGTTGAGTAGTTTCAGTAGCCTTTGGTGCATGCTCTGATATGAGACGGGCGACTTGCATCTGCAATCTTGGCTGAAATCCTCAGAACAGAGTGGATCGGACGCTTTCATTTCGTGGGGGTAAACAGCCAGAGCTCAAGATGAGGTGCCTCTGTGACTTTTTATATTGCACCTAAGAGGAAGAGGGGATCTTTTTAATGTGTTCTTTTTTTCTTCTTTAACTCTGTTACTTCTACATGAAGTGGCGCTTTTTTTTCTTCTTTAGCTGTCTAAACGAGTTGGGATTTTGCATTTAAGTGGATATTGGGGAAAAACTAAGAAAGTACATTCATCATCTTTCTCTTGATCCGCTCACCTAAGAAATAGAACAGAACAATTAAAAATGAAAAAGTTTCGGAAGGTTTTGGACGGTTTGACAACCTCCTCTCCGGGAGGGACTTTGGGATCTCCATCGTGCGGCAGCGCAGCCGGGACTCCCACCGCGGCGCCAACTCCCAGGGATATCGACGTCCAGGAGACGCTAGTATCAGAAAACTTTCAGTTGTGTAAGGTGGGTAGAGAGGGATGTCATTCCTTTTCTGTCTTTTCGGCATCTGATCAAATACTGATGCAAACAGTCAATAGCGGTACCTATACTGGTGTTGCTTTTCAGTATCTGTTTCCCATATGGATACAGTTCCTGTAAACAGAGCGGTCCCTATCGGCGCTAATTTGGAGAATAATGACGCGGGTTGTAAAAGTTAAATCACTTGAGAGTTGTGCTGGTGCATCTGATCCGGTGGCCTGATATTCCTAATGTTTGGAAGTTCAGCACTACGGACCGTGTCTTGTTTTTCCAAGTCTCCCGAAAGAAGCAATTCTAAACAAAACACCAGCGAGCATCCTAACTTTATCAGACTCAGTGGTTTTGAAGTTAGTGATATAATATTTCTAAGACAAAAGAATTACTGCTTCCCTTATTCAGCAGCGATATAAACCTCTACCCTCCCGGATATGCGCGCACAGCTGGTGACGCTGGTAAACATCTGAGTGTGTGGCTACAGATTTTGGTCTATTCCAGCCTCCATCTGTATGTGCAGTACGGCTACAGCGTCTGCCAACAGCAGCATACTGTAGACTGCAGTAGCTCGCTCACATGTGCTACAAACAGTGTGCAAAGGAACTCAATGAATAACATCATTCCCATTGCATCAGCAAGCAGGCACGAATGGTGGAGCGATGACATAACTGGTGTCCCTCCCTTACATTATGAAAAAAAAAGGCGAAAAAAGTGTACAACAAGCCAGCGGAGTGGCCCTGCAGTGCTGTCCTAGCTGATGCGCTTTTTTTCACTGGGAAGGAGGGAGGGGTGCTGAATAAGGGGCTGGGGGTATTTATAGCTGCTACTGCCTCCCATTGCAGCCTTTTTCTAAATGCATTCCGCTGCGTTTATTCTTTACCCTTAAAGAAACGGGGGTAAATTGTGGATGTGGCTGTGAATAATTCATTGAGAAGCCGAGGGTAAGGGGGTTGTTTTGTAGAGCTGTATTATAAATGCTGAGCAGAGTAAGATTGGTCGGGGAGGGAGTGGGTTGAAGGAGTATCAGGAGGGAGGTTGATTCACAAGCTGAGGAGGATGCTGCAGAGCACCCTATAGCAAGCAACAGAAATTGCTGGAAAAGAACAGCATGATAGCCTGGTCCCATGCAGGAAGCTGCTATTCCCATGTCCAGTACATGGTTGGGTTGACAGAACTTCTCAGAGGGAAGCAGTAAATATGAAATTATATCTCCACATGTCATATTTCTACTATGCTTTTTATGTGAGTCTGTGGAGGTGCAGGTTAAATGTGAATGTTCCTCTCTCTCTTCTTGTGAGTGTGTTTAAAAGGGTGTAAGAGAGCCTCAGAAATAGGTGGTGGAGAATGGCTGCGGACAAGGTTATAGGAGTGGAATAAGGAAGGTGTAATTGATATCACATTTGCAAAGATATAATGGATTGATCACATGTTTATTATCCTGCAAATCTGCACAGCTATTTTTGGCCTTAATGTTTGTTTTGGTTTGTTTTTTTTTTGGTTTGTTTTGTTTTTTTGTTTTTTCACAGCACAGTACCAAAAATTGACATAAAAAAAACATTTAAAACTATAAAATATTTCTGGAATATGTATTAAGTCAGTATTTCAAGGGACTGAGGAATGAGTGTGCGGAAAGAGAGAGAGAGAGAGATAGAGAGAGAGAGAGAGAGAGAAACAGCAGGGAAAAAGGCTGTCTTTTCCTTTCTTACCATCTAACGAGGATTCTGCTTCCTCATGCCATGCCGGCGGGATGTTGTACAGATGTGCACAGACAGATGCTTTAAGAACCGTATAATGAGTGAAACATGAAACTCTTGTCTGACCCTTTTTTTTTTCTCATTCACAAAAATGGAAAGTAGAAACTGGTTTGTTTTCATTTAGATTTAACTTGAATTTGATTCAAATATATGTTAGAATAAACAAACAAAAATCAATGTTTCATTGTCTTGATTGGACTAAAATTAGAGATTAAAACATGTAAATCAAACACACTCCCCAAAATATGCTAATTGGTCAACTATAGGCAAGGCAAGGCAAGTTTATTTGTATAGCACATTTTCAGGTTCAAGACTATTCATGGTGCAACTATAGCATTTTCTGTATCTCAAACAGGTTTAGTGTAGAGAGACATATAGCGAACAACTAAATTTAACCTTCCATTCATTACCCCAAATATTTTTAGATCTCTGCTTTTTGATGGGGATATAACTCTGTCAGCCAGTGCAGTTTGTGTGGGAGTGTTTGGCAAACTTCTCAGAGTTAGTCATGAATTCTGTCTTCAGTGTTCAGTGTGGGAAGATGCAACAACCCAGATTTTATTGTACAGTATTTATATGCATTTATACACAGCATACACAAGTCTTTGTCCAGTTTGTGTGAGGAAATGATGTTGAGTGATTATAGCAGAGGAGCTGCAACAAGCTCAGGGTGAAATCTCACTCAGACTTAAGGAGTAAAAGGATTACATGTGAGGCACAAAGGTGAGGAAGAATCTTATTGAATCTATAGATAGATTTCTGTTAGTTAGCAAATTGAGTTCTCATACAGGTAGAAAGTTGAAACAGAGAGATATTTAGCTGAAACTCCAGTGCGTTGGATTGTAACTTAATCAAACAGACTGAGTGCTATTTATAGTATAGGGATTTAAGATATTACAGTTCAAAGGCACCCACAACAAATCCTATATTAAAACTACCTGTTTTCATGTTACTCAATTCATTTTGACAGTATAATATTGAAAGGCAATTATAGTACACAAAATTGTCCTTAACATTGCCCCAATTCTCAAATATCAAGTCAAAGGTTGTCTCTGCATTTGCCAGACCTCCTCCACTTGCCCCATGGTTCACTGTCCTCTGGACCAATCGCTGCTGAAGCTGCCACATTATGGGGATAAAAGGTGTGGAATCCCTTAAGGGGTAGCTGTGTTAGTCTGTCAGACAGCTCGCTCTCTTGGTAGAGACGCTTGTTAGTTTGTATCATGATTTGAAAAGTATTAAATTGTGTCTAACCTCTTAGGTTATGCTGAGTTCTAGTGTTGCGCCTCTAAAGGCCGTTTAGTGTTATTATGAATTGTGTGTGGAGATTGGGCCAGACAGAGTTTTCTACCTCTACCGTATTTTTCTTTGTCAGACTAGTTATTGGTGCTCATTCTCATTGTGTTTTTCAGTGCAGTCAGTAAAGTTTTTGTTCCTTATATTGACCATTAGTTACGTAATTAGAACATATTTTTTTTATTTAGTCCCTTCTGTTTTATTTGTTTCTTTGATTTGGGAAGCATCATCTGCCCTGTTTGCTTCTGTTTCTTTGAGTTCCACCTGCCACTCAGGAAAATAAACTCCCTATTACTCCACCTTATATCAGGACATCATTCTTTTACATTACTTCCCCTTTCACTAGCCAAGCCGGGTCATAACATAAGTGGGGCCTCGTCCGGGAGACTGTTGGTAATGCCTGTGTGTTTTTATGGGTGGGTTTTTATTGTTCTGTTGTGTGTCTTAGTTCAGCATGGCATCTACCTTTACTTTGTAGCGTTTTGTAGCTGCCCCCTCCTTCGAGCTGCTTGACAATTGACGTAAGAGAAACAGGCCTTTAATGCTTTGGTGGTGAATCAGTTGGTGGACTCTGGTGGGTTTTGTGTGCCTACTGTTTCCACAGTGCCAAGTGAAGGTTCTCTGACAGCGGGCGACCCTAAAGATGATGCACCACCTCTCACTCCTAGTGCAGCTGCTGGGGTGGATGTTGGGGAAATGGATCGGGGCAGGACACCAGTAATTCTTTCTTGTTATGATCCACTGTCTTTTGCCAGTTCTTGAGCCTGTGATGAGCCTTGGTTGAAGGTTCATTTAGCACATCTTCAGATTGAGAATCAGGAAATTAGCACAGGGAAGTCGGCTTGAGCTGGATGCCCTGACTCAAGCACCGCCCACCTCTGCTGGTGGTCCTGCAGTTACCCCCTCTGTGTCTACCAGAGCCTTTGATGTGAGCAAGTGCATTACCTTGGTTCCTGCTTTTCACAAATCTGAAGTGGATTTGTATTTTGCAGCATTAACATGGTGCTGGTGCTTTGCAATGTCCTGAAGATATCTGACCTCTTTTGTTACAGTGCAAGTTGTTGGGTGAACCTCAGGAGGTAGTAGTGGTGCTCTTCCTAAAGGACAGTCTGAACTACATAAAAGTGAAAACCACAGTGCTGCAGACTTATGAGTTGGATCCTAAAGCCAGACAAAAGTTTTAACAGCGGAAGAAAGCTGCTGGACAGACTCATGTAGAATTTGCCAGAGAAAGGGGGATTCTATTTGATAAATAGTGGATAGCCTCTAAGGCTAATGATTATAATTCCTTGCAGGAACTGTTGGTGTTGGAGGAATATAAAAAGTGTGTACCTGAACGTGTTGTGTTGTATATGAATGATTAAAAGGTGACGTCCTTCACATCAGCTGCTGATCTGGCAGATGAAAATGTACTCACACACAAATCATTCTTTCCAGTTGGTGTTGAAAGGCCTCACACTAACCCAGTGTCACAGTCTCAACTTTTTAAAACCTCCACTGTTGAGGAGAGCTGAGAATTTTCAAACCTGGACATGTCATCGCAGATTGTTTAGCCTTAAAACACAAAAAATCAGTAAATGTGCAACAGCCTAAGGGTGTAGGTCTGGTGCAGGTAAAGCCCTGCTGCAAAGACTTTGCTTCTGGTAAAGACGAAGTGCCTGATTCATGTTTTGATCCTTTCATTTTTGATGGATTTATTTTGCTAACTGGTGAACCTGCTGACCAGCAGCCGGTTTGCTTATTAAGAGGTACTGGGGAATCTCAGTCTGTCATTCTTGCGAGTGCTTTGCCCTTTTGTCCGCCAAGAGACCTGTCTGATTCTGATGACATCACACTCCCTTTGTCTGAACATTTGTCTGCAACTCAGCGAGCTGATCCAACATTACAGAAATGTTTTGATCGTGTGATAAATGTTGAACAAGCCAAACAGGAACAGCAAGCCTTCATCGTTGAGCACAGCATCCTTATGTGTAAATGGTCTCCAGCCAGTGCAGAGTGGAGCATATTTACACAGATTGTCGAGCCTACCCTGTACAGATGAAAGAGTCAGACACAATTATCCATGAAACAGCCTCAGTGAATTAATGTAAAAATTCTGCTTCTTTATCTCAAAAAGAAGCTTTTCTCAGTAATTTGGATTGCCATGGTTTGTTTAATTACATTTGGTGACGTGTTTTCCCTAAATTACTCCATTCATATTGCATGTGTCACTTCTGTTTTACCCCATCACCTCTCTAAAGTGGACAATTGCTTGTAGAATTCTAATAAATGAAAAGTGATGGTTTCCATATTCATGTCACCATGGAGAATATATTACTCTTACCCTGTTGATTGGGATTTCTAAATATACTTTTAATCACAGATGTGAGTGCACTGATGTGAAAAATATATCATATGTATTATTGCTAACAGATGGGTGCACATGTGAATTAAAATAACATCTCCAAAAGAATTGGATAAATGTAAATAAAAGGAAAAAGTAATGATTTTCAATTTGTTTGAATACAATATTTAGTGGAAAAAAAGATTGCAGGTTCTTTCTTTTTTTTTCCAGGACACATAAGGTCCAATCAGGAAACACAAAAGACATTGAATGAAGTGTACCTTTTATGAAGTGATGACAGATACTGCAGGATAGTGTTGCACGGCCCACCCCGTCGGTCTCGCGGGTTGGATCAAGACATTTTCACTTTCATTGCTGAAAAAGGGGTGGATAAATAATGCAATGAGGCAATTGACCTTATGTCAAAAAAAGCCACGCATGTTTTTCAGACTAAATAAAATCAGCTTTCAGCTGCATATTTAGTAGCGGGGCGGGTTGTGAAAATTGGTTTGGTTGTCTGGGGCGGGCAAGAATATTTTACACCTTTGGACCCGCGGGTGGGAAAAACATAGCTGCACATCCTACCGCAGGAAGTTTGCTGCTGGATCAAATAAAGATATAAAATAAAATGTAAGCCGCAATTGTCACTGTTTTTTTAAACATTTATTTTTTATTTAAACAAACATCCAGTAGCCTAAATAGAAATTTTGGGATGACAAAATGCAATAAAGTATAATTCATTCATGATGCAGAGGGCGTTTTTTGTTTGATGAATAATTCTGCATATCGGCTGATTGCGAGTCCAGATGCAGCTGCATTTTCCCTGGAGCCAAATAACCTAATGTAGTTACAAATGTGATTTCCGGTGTTAGTGCGTTATTTCTGTTTGTTGGTAATATTAGTGCAGGCCATACCTTTTTTAGAGCTCAGCATCATAAAAATGTACCCAAAAATGTATTTGGTTTCTTGAATTACCACAGCGCAGCCATCAGTAGATTTCCTCTTTGGTTTACTCTTAGCGTTTTAGGAGTCCTCCTGACTACTCCTAACCATTTTCAGGTTTAGGAGCTAGTTTTAGCACTAAAATGCTTTGTGAAATAGCCTTATCTTAGGCGAAAAATTTAGGACAGACACGCCCACTTTTTCTCTGAGTTACTCCTAAATCAGCCCGTTAGGAGCTACTTTTAGCTCTAAGATTCTTTGTGAATACGGTCCCTGGACTCACACTTCCAATCCTGTCTGTGATTGGGTAACTCAAAGAATAGGAAGGGAAGGATTTAATCATAATTCAGTCAGAGGACACTGCTTTGTATCTAAACAAACTGTAAGCCTTAAACGTTGTCATCATTGCAAGCAGATATTAAACTGAAAGATTAGTTTTTTGCTTTTAAATTCAAACTTAACACAAAAAGTAAGGAAATTTGAATGTGATGGATTATTGCAACCAGTGACAATCCCATATCTCCACAATCTGGGACTGAATTCTAACCTCTCACCCACACAGGGGTTTATCAGAATATCCCTCCAGAATTTGGGAGCGGAGAGGATGGAATCTGCAGTCCTGACCTCAACCCCATTAAACACTGTAGGATCAACTTGGGCATGCTTTTAATGCAAGAGTGACCAACCCAGCTACATTGGTTGACTTGTGAGAAATACTGGTTGAAAAATTGGTCATCCCACAGCAATGTGTGACCAAGCTTGTGACCAGCATGAGGTGAAGCCAGGCTGTTGTGGTTGTGTATGATTCTTCCACAACGGAGGTCCCTTTTTGTTAAATGAAGAAATTGCCAACATGTCTGTTTTTTTCAGACTTCATTCATCTAATAAAATAAAAGATACCAAACAAGAGTCAATAGCAGAATAAATGTTTAACATTGGCAGAGAAGTTTTTTTTATCCACATGCTCAAATCTGCTGCTCATGTTGCATAAGCATTTTTTCTTACAGTTTAAAAAGTGAACAAACTTTACACATTCTAAGATTTATTGTCAAAAGCACTGTTACAACAAAGATATAATCAAACACAAATGTCCTTACTTTGTACCTATAGTTTTATAAATTGCTGCTATCTTATTCATTGATTGATCGATTCATTTCTTCTTTATTTAATCAGATAAAAACCTTGTTGAGATCTGACCAAGAATGCAGACTTATTGCGATGCCTTTTTTTTGTTTTTGTTAAAGCAGACTTGCTTGAAGCAACCACACATACCTTATTATAAGCAAAGTTATAAAGCATATTAGTTTAATGTAATGCTATAGGACCATTATTATATTTTCACCTTTGCTTCTTGTACAGACCATAATCTTTGCTTTAATTTTAACAATTTTTATCAGCATTTTCTTTAATTGGAGATATTTTCTGACCCCAGATCAGTATTAGAATATTTATTACTGACCTAAGATTTTAAGAGGATTAATATTTTTGAATCTGGAGCTTTTAAAAGCTGCACTGCCAGGACATTGACCCCGTTAACATTTCTGATCTCCTGTAATAAACAATTAATAAAAGGAGATGTACGATAACCCATTACACCAGGACAATTGTCATTCTAATGAGATAGTCTTATAAAAAAGTTTAGTTGCTTTGTGCAGTGTTTTGCAACCAGCTGTTCTGGTGCTCACATGAGGATTTTAATGGGCTGCTCTTAAAAATAAGTTAATTCTTAAGTGTATAACAGTTCATAACCACTGGATTGAATTAACCTTTAAAAGGATTGTTGTAAAGGTTTGCATGTTGGGACATTTCTTCTTGTTAACAGATCCAAGTTATTTCAGCTTGACACATTGGTACCAAATTTCTAGAGAGCCATAATTAGGTTCACAGATTTCATTTGGATGAATCCTGTATGCAAAAACCTTTAAAGAAAATGGTTCAAATAATAGTTCAATGGATTTTTTGCGAAGGAAGGCAGTTTTCATGCACTTGTATATTTACTATAATCATGTTCAAAGTTCAAAGGTTGGTAGCTTTAGCCTTCCCTCCCCTTCATTTCCTTCCTATGATAGCACGATGAATTGGCTTGTAAGGATGACATCCCCTCACTCCCACTCTAGCGTACCCACAAGCTCTCCACGGGTGTGATGACTCAGTGGGTTGGCTTCCAGCTAGTCTCACATTACGATGTGTCGGCTGCTTGTCAGAAATCACATTGTTGGATCAATTAAGGAGGAGTTGATGTCAGGGTGAGAAGAGAGCATGAGGCAAAGCAATAAGTGGGGGAGATGTTTGGTGAACCATATTCAAGTGAAATATAGGATTTGTGTTTTAGTAATTGCCATTCTAACAGATTACTTAAAGGTATACTGTGTAACTTTTGGTCACTAGGGGGCTAAACCTGTAACTTCC
>JAOXYM010000013.1:21963373-21981676 GCA_028567055.1 Leptatherina wallacei
ATTTTTCATTTCATTTCATTTCATTTCATTTCATTTCATTTCATTTCATTTCATTTCATTTCATTTCATTCATTCATTTCATTTTGCACAAATCAAATGAAGAGCCACTGCTCAGTGCTCAAATGTAAACACTGACAGGAGGAAGACTTGGGATTATGATTACAAGACAAACAAAAGACAAAGAGACTGCTTCCTCACTGCAGCCAACGGATATGGTGCATATGCCAGCAGAGCTATGTGGCGAAAATATAACTTGTGCAGATCTTAATAGCTTTGGCAACATGAATCTGCTTTGATGTGTTAATTAGCCACCTAAATTTCATGAGCATTATACCTGGTTTCACTAATTGGTGTACATGCAGCAGTTGTTCTGTACAGCTGCAATTCTGGGATATTACCAGCCATAATTACCACTGAGATAAAAAAGCTATTATGTCTAAAGGTAATTATGATGTGCTCACATCTTTGTTGTTTCTGTTGTATACTTTCTTCTTCATATAGTAGACAGTGGCATGCAAAGCTTGAGTCAAATATTTTTCGAATTTGAATCAAGATAACTTTCTATTTTTCATCCTTAGTCTTTTTTTCTTTTTTTTTTGTCTCGTGGATATTGGTCTCCTGTATCTGAAGTGAAACTTGGAAAATAATAATGGCGTGGCCACTTTCTATAGTTTCAGTATTACTTATTGTACTATTATGCATTTTTGGTCCCTCCTCTATCAGTTAGTTAGCTTTATTGCTTGGTGGCAGTAACACTGGTAATATTAGTTTAACTTTATCTTCAAAGAGCTCCTGTTGTCTGTCACCATCTCTGTCTTTTGCCATCCACCCCTATGGCTTCTGTTGCTTTATCCTCTCGCAATCTACAAATTACAGCCTGTCTCTCCTTTTTTTCCCTTTTTCTTTTAAACCAGTTTCTAAAAAATGTGTGGTGCTAAGTTAACTGTAGATAACAGACTGCAATGATTTGCGAATCTCTTATTTTCTACTATTTTGTAGCATCTCATTTAATGACAGTCTGGGAACTAAGCAGACCACTTGCTGGATCTTTGGACCATGTTCTCTAATTTTTATCTGATTATAAGATTACTCACCGGTGTTGAATTTTCATTGTGGTATTTCACATTTCATGATACACCAAATGTTTTAAAATTGGAGAAAGATCTGGACTCCAGCACCCAACTCTATACTATGAAGTCATGCTGTTGTAATAGATGCAGTATGGGGTTTAGAACTGTCTTGCTGGAATATTTGTTCAGTTTATTTTATTTTATTACAAGGGAACAGTGCATATTAATAAACATAAATGTAAATATAAAAGATTACAATCAAGCTAATTTCCATTTTTAGCCCCCTGGCAGGCCGTGGCCTTCTTCTGTAAACTTTTCAGGATGGATGGTGCTCGCTTTACACAGGAAAAAATGCAGCTTCATGCCATCAGAAATGCAGGCTTTTGAGCACTAATAGCAAGCTGAATGGTCCCTGTTTTCTGTAGTTTGAGCAGCGTTTCTCAATCCTCTCCATTTAGCAATTGTGTGACACTTCTGGGCTCCTGATCACAGTGAAAACCAAGTTAATCCAATCATAGCTGCTCCTCTAGCTGCTCCAGCTCTCTCTTTGGTTAAAAAGCCACAATTGCGTCTCAACAACTTCTCTTGAAGTTTAATCTGTTCTCTCTCTGAGAGGGGGGGGGGGGACCCTCCTGGTCCTCCATGGCCTAAAACTTACATTTTCTAAGGGATGATTGAATTTGTCATCAAAGTTGGTGTTTTCTATATCCTTTTGCTAATAAAACATTGGTTCACAAAATTTACAATTACATTTTGTTTTTTATCAACATAGATACACAGTAGCCAAACTTTTGGAAATATGTGTATTATTGTGGCTGTGTTTCCAGCTTCCAGATAAAGTCCCAAAATCTGGAGATATTTGTGCTTGAAAAGGAAGAATCTGCTATTTTATTTCCTTTATTACCAATATCACCTAGCTATCACCTAATGTTAAATGTATTGCTGATACTGAGATGTCTCATCCATAATACAGGTAAACTTCCAGTTCAACAAAATATTAGAGCTGTGTGGCAAATAATACATGCACTCATATTAGAATCATACATATAGCAATTAGGACTCCGTAGGACACTGGACTTTTTCTAATAGGTACCATGATCTACTCTATATATGCTGTCCATTCTTTATCATCCCCCTTCTTGCTCTTCTTCTTGTCTGCTCAGTGGTCCTTTGTCTACTCTGATAGGGGTGACGAGTCATGGCATGAAAGGTCAGCTGCCTATTAATAGCATAGCTGTGCACACTTCAGGAAACACCAGTATAAATTCAGAATCCAATGACTGCTTATTGATATAGCTGATAAATATTCAGTCAGAACTAATAATGTATCTCACCATCTATATTTTGCACTAAGTCATATTTATCTGATCTCTTATAAATCAAATATCATAGGCTTTTTAGACCATTTGTTGACATCACATATTATCAATCATGCATGAAGCAAAGAATTGTAGAGGATAGAAAGGCTTTTAGGGCTGTAAAGGATTCAGCAGCAGCAGAACATATTGTTTAAATAGCTGAGATTCTTCAAATGTCGCATATCAAGTTAACTCACTGTGCTTCTGGCCATTCACATACATCAGTCTGGTTTTGTTCTGATAACAGTAGCATTTTAAACAGATTGATGGTGATTAGAGCACACCCATACAGTGCTGTGCTAAAAGTATTAATTGCAGTCAGGATGCTGTATAGAATGATGTCATGGGTAGGTTTAATAAACACACACACACACACATGTGTATATATATTTTATATATATATATATATATATATATTTATATTTATATATATATCGCGTTAACCGAATATTTTCCGTCATTGAGCGGTCCCAGCTGAACCACCGGTGCGGACAGAGTGCATGCTACCGGTTTTCCTCCCACTGAACCTGAGCTGCAGGTCGAAGATTTCACACCTGGAGGTCTCACAGATTCTCTAGAACCAGATCTAAGTCATCTCACTCCAACATTTTCTTTCAATCTCAACTTACTGAAACTGTTTTTAGCTTCTTTATTCAATTTACGCAAAAATGCTGCTATATAATGTAATATATAATGATGATATATAATGAATTCACTGTTTTAGAAGTGCTGGAGGGAAAGTACTCAAGTTACATCAATGTTTGGTATGAATGTCCTTTTGTCTTGAAAATGGCAACCGTTCTCCCAGGTTTTCTTGTCACTGAAAATAGATTTTATGACTTTAGATGTGGGGCCTCTCCCTCATGCTGCAGCATAAACATTGGAATCATTGAGATATACCCTAATATCTTGTGTGTGCATCTAATTATTCAAAACAAAAATCAGGTCTATGAAAGAAATTGTATATATAACTTCACATTTATTTGCTTTTCCATTAACATTCACATGTGATTGCCATTCTTCAGCTAAAGATGCAGGCAGCAGAGATAAAAACCTGGCATGTATAGATAGCAGAGAGAAGGAAGAGCCAAGGCCACACAAAGTTTGTGGACAAACACACACATCTGCTAATCAAGAAAAAGCAACAGACACATGCAGAACAGAGATATGGAGTGCTGTAAGACTAGGAGTGTGAAAGGATTGCTTTAATTGAAGTGCAGAGAGACTGCAGCTGATCACTACTAGCTGATTGGCTTTTATGTCATCAGTCATCGGCTATTGGCACAATGGTTCTGCATAACAAATCTGGGACATTTGATGTGTTGAAAAGGTGCACACAAATGTTGCTAATGGTAAGCTACAAAGATAAAACAAGCAAAAAAATTTAATAGAAAAATTCTCCAAGGATGCAAGTTTGTTGTTTTCCAAAAAGAGGGGAAAAAAAGGTGGGTTGACCTTTACCTTTATGTGATATTCAAAGTTTGGCTCTAAACCTTTACCGCAGAAAGGTCACTGAAAGCTTCAGCGATTACTCCACTGTGTCTTTAGCCATATAAAAAGTCAAATAATCGAATGGGCGAGTGGTGGATAAAGTAGCTGCTGGTGATTCACTGACCTGTGCTGTGTTTACTGCTACATTTTAACCGTGCCAACAATCGACTAACTTTTACACCATGTACACACAAAAGGTGCAGCATGAGCAGCACATTAGCAGAGCAGTAGCAGCTTTACCTCCCTGCTTGTGTCTACACATGTCATGTGTTGAGTGCAGAGATAACACAGGGTTATGCCATGTCTGCAAGTTTATAGCTCAAATAAAATGTAAGCTGTTATGTGGCCTGCGTGAAACAGCAGGAATGAATTAAATGAACGTGCATCGTCAGTCACATAACAGAAGAAAACATGTCGACTTCTTCCACTTAAGAGCAAGACACACTGAAGAGTGTTAATATCCTGGTAGTGAGCCACTCTCCTGTCTACTCATCTTAATTAGAATGATTTTATGTCAAAGCAGTTTTCTTTTCCCCATTTTCGTTCACACTATCACAGTGTAGCACATTTATTTTTTAGTGGGAATTGTGCAAGATAAGCTGGAGTCTGGCTTGTTGGAGGTTATGCAGTCATCATCACAAACTAAAAAGAAATTCTGCAAATGCAATTGGTTGTGTTGCCAATTGCAATGGAACATGTAATCTTTAAGTCTTTAATTAGACCATATTTCATGCCCTTTTGAATTATATGATCTGGCATGCTGGGACTTGTTTACTCCACGTGATAGTGGAGGTGTAGGCATGTCTGCATACTGAGCTTGGTTTTGGCACTGCGTTGCCATGTGTAAACACATTACATAATGCAATGCTCACTTTATTGGAGGCAGAGAAAGCATGAGGAGTAAATGACAGAAAAAATGGAAGACTATACTTCGGAGTCTGTGTGACAAATAGGATAGAAAGAGCTGCTCGGCATCTTGTCTTAGTGCCCATTCATTTCATGCAGAAAACTGCTCATTTAAGCAAAGTTGAAGATGTGACTGTGAAATCTATGTCTACAGCAAATTACAATAAATCTGAAAACTCAAGGAGCAATGAGGAGAATTAGACGGCTAATTAATTAATTTATTTTATTTTAAACATTTTTTATTTCATTTTATTTCTTTAACTTTGTTGTCAGACATTTTGGGTTATAGTTATGATATTTATTACATGATTAGTGTGAGATGTTAATAAATAAACACTTTTTAGACAAAAACAGGTCATGAAAATATTACCACATATCAGATAATGTCTCACCCTTTTCTACACTCCTGTTTTTGGACATCTGAAAAAAAC
The DNA here is from genome assembly GCA_028567055.1 of Leptatherina wallacei. Classification (NCBI taxonomy): domain Eukaryota; kingdom Metazoa; phylum Chordata; class Actinopteri; order Atheriniformes; family Atherinidae; genus Leptatherina; species Leptatherina wallacei. Next base: position 21,968,630 of record JAOXYM010000013.1, read on the forward strand.
TTAAACAATTTCTTGTGCAATCACATTGCTTTATTAATGTTTCAAAGTGGACTAATTTGAAGTAAAAAGGCCATTTTCAGTCTAATGTAAAATCAGGTTGCATCCCTTGGCCATATCTGGAAGAAGCATTAAATTGTCAAGTTTGTCATGTGCACACCTACTTTCAAGAAATGAGGCCCTGAAGTAGGACACACGATTTGTCTGTGATACCTTAAAGCACATGTGGATCAACACAATACATCAACTGCAGTTTGCCACTTGCTCGCAGTAGGCTTGAAGACTCACATGTTGCACTTGATATTTGTCACAATTAACTTAATACTAAATATTTTAGTTTCAGAAACTATGGGATTTTTTTATTTAAATGCAAGTTTTATATATAAATATTTATATTTATGCTAAATTTGTATTGATTTACTGTATGAGCAGTAAAAATGCTAATACAACAAAAGAATAAAAGAAATTACCTGATTTTTATAACATGAGAGGAGAAACTACTTTCAAATCTTTAGGTCAAGAATTGGGATCTGAATTATTGCTAAAAAGTTACTATATAAAGTCAATTTGAAGGAAGTATTCTGACAATCATAAAATTCGCTTAATATAGGGCAGTGCTCCCTGGAATTTTGTTACTTTCTAAGGGGGACCTTGGGCGGGGGGGGCATCCTGGCATTCATATGGATGTTTTCTTTGCAGACCAGTCACACAACTCTATATGACAATAGCCCTTCCTACAGTAGATTCCTCACCCAGCAGGACTTCATTGGGCCCCATAACAAGGGTTAAAAGACAGTTCACCTAGCCTATAAATTCCCCAGATGCCCATTTGATGGGCCCTACAATAATAGATGTGGAGTCATTATGTTACAGCTTATTGTTGTACACATGTACTGTTTGGAGCATTAGGAAGTGGAGCAAAATGCCATTTAAAGATTAAGCACTTAAAGCTTTTATGTCTTTTAATATCAACAACAAAAGAGATTCCCATTTGGTTTTGATATAAATGGACTTGCCAGGAATCAGTATACCACATATGATTATCGCCATATAAAAACAGGAGTATTATGAAGCAATCATTAACGAAGTTGCAATATTGATATTGATTGATAGATTGATTGATTAATTTAGAAATACACTACTTAACTGTTGTTGCAGAGTTCTACTAAAGCTCAACTCACTTGTAGTTTGCCAAGTTTCCTGGTTTAAAACACACTATAGCAGGGGAATTGATAATTCCTTTTGTCATTGACACAGTTTTAACAATAGTTAATGAAGTAACAGCCAATAAACTAAAGACTATCTCATGTCACATTTCTTCATACGTTTCTTTGTAAGCAACGGTTGCCTTTGGTAGTGAGAAGGGGGGCTTGACATAATTGTTGTCGATGTAAGGTGGGCCCTGGAGAAAAGGTTTGAGAACCACTGGTTTACATGATCTGGATTTATTGGTTTGTCCCCTAGTGGGGACAGAAATAACTAAGGTTAGTATGCCTGTGACTGCAGTTAATATTTTCATATTTCATTTGACTCTGTCATGTATGGTGATTAATGTGTAGAGATTAAGACGTACCTTCCCAACAACTTGTTGAAACATGATGTTGCCATCTCTCCAGATAATGTAATTATCCTATTCTACATGTAACATATGGTATCTTTCATAAAGGAACAATGTCCCCTTTTCAGGAATATAAACAGTAAGCCAGTTATGAAATATAAGGTCTTGTCACATCTTTATTTATCACCTGCAGCAGGTAAGAAAGGTAAATGCACTTTACCAGCTATGGGACAGCAGTGAGCTCATTTTGGATTGAATTGTCCTCATAACCAAAGTAGTAATAGTTTGATCAGGTCTGTACCTTCCTTCATTTTCACAAAACTTCAAACTTTGAGAAAGAAGAGGTTGATGTCAAGACAGCTTATTCAGTGTTCACTGACAGAAGGTACTCAAAAGGAGGATTGATCGAGTAAGTAAGTAGTACTCAAAAGGAAAATTGTTCCGACTCTGTGATGTTGCCATGGATACATTGTCACATAGACCGACCAGATGTATATGCCCATCTGTTTCATTTATCAACTAAAAGGAATCACTTCAAACCATATGTCTAATATCAGAGCTGCATTTACTCATAAACAAAACAGAAACCTGGGCTGTTCCACCAAATTAATTAGTTTAGTGTAAACTGTTTTTGGTTCTCAATTTTGGTTCACATCCCCATGACAACAGACTCAGATAAGACAAAAAGGGATGGACCAATGAGGCAAAACAGCAGATAATCCTGTTTTGTTTAAATCTGTGTACCCCAAACAAGTATTTCTAAATGAAATACAGAAGATGTGTCCTTGGCAGAAGAGGTGTGGCCACTGTCATCAGTGTCACAAGGTGAAATAGTGCAGTGTAGCACATTACCTCTCATTAATTCATTCTGTCTATCAGCAAAACAACAGACACTTGCCAAAGGGCTTTACTGATGCCAGCTGCTTCCCTTGTTAATTTGATTCCTCACCTCATCGCCTTGGCCTGGAGCAGTCAACCTCTGAGCTGTCCAAGCGTTTTGTCCAGACATCTGCTTGTGAGACAAAAAGGACTTTGTGTTGCTACTTTCCTAGTTTTCCTTTTCTGTGACGAGCCTGGATTTGTTTGTAGGATCTGAACAAGTTGTCTGCAGCTTTTGAAGGAACATGCATTTTTCTCTTACTCACCTCTGTGCCTTTGTAGGTAAGGTGAGGTTAATGGCATTGATTAAAGAATACAGAGATGGATGCAGGAGGATGAAGTCCAGAAACCACAACTAGAAAATCTTGACATCAGAAAAAGCAGCTCATACACTTAAAAGGATAGAGCCTGTCAAGGACAGGCTTTTGAAAGCTTTGAGTGATGAGAAACAGCACTTTTTTTTCTAAAAGAAAATAATCTAGAGGTTTATGTTCTGAAGCTGTTCAGACATTGACATCTACTGACATCTCTATGCTATATGAGGACGTTATTGGCACGCAATTACACCACAATATGCAGTATACTGTAGTTTATATACTCTTAAATCCCATTAAAACAGCCATGTGACCATTTTAAGCAATGCTAAAAGCTTGAACAAAAAAAGGCAGCTGGATTTAGGATTACTATGACCTGGATGGCTGAGAATCCACAACAAAGTTCTCAAACAATTCAATTAGGCAGCTGTTATTAGGTCCCTCAAGAGGCTGCATCTTTGTGAGCATTGGACCTCTGGGAGACCACAGTTGATCTAAGCTTGATGCCACCCACATTACTTGTACCGGATTGTTGATCTTCACCCACATGTCCTCACCTGCACCGCTAGATCAGTAGGTAGAGGATGTGGGAGAAGAGAATAAATTATACCACATTGTTTGGAAATGTAAACAAGGTTTTTGGCACATAACATTCAAACACAGAACGCCATGTCATCTTAATGCTTCAATGGTTACTAATGGTTACTAAAGTTAAGGCTCTTCTTATATGATGAATTTGATTGGTTAGAAAACATACGCGTATGACACTGACACGTGAATGTTGATCTCAATTTCACATCTCACAAAAGGTTCATGGTTTGAAGTGTAGCACTTGGCTGTTAAATCCAACCATCCCTATTTCCTCCATATGTGGACATTGCAATGATGTCTGTTCCAACATTGCAACGCTTGCATGAGCTATATTTCCCTCATCCCACTTATAAGGCAGTAATTTACCGGATGGCTTCATGAGTCATATCTAAATGTATGAATAAATAGATATAACAGATATAGCTGACAGCTTGTTGATATGCTTAAAAGTGAACTTCTCAATCTTTCCCACATCATGCATATTACAGATATGACAGTATTGGCGTTTTTATTACTCATTGTGTCTGCCAACTGGGATAAAAGGTGACCTGGCACAAAGTCTCTTAAAAAAGCTACTCTTAACAGATCACCAGGCATCCTAAATTCACAAGCGATACTAAGATCATCTTAGCACCTCTTACATATTACAGACCGTTGATTGATTAGCAATGATTAGCTTCCAGGTACGTACTGCTTTTTAAAAAAGGGATTTCTGTATATTTTTATCAAACCATTTTTCTTGCCTAGGAGGCGAATGTAGATAGCAGTTGATGTTATTTCCCCAGGCTTTCACAGCTCATACTGAGGCTGATAGGTGGCTCATCTATTTGGTCTTCTGAATCCAGATTGATGAAGATAATAAAAAAGGCAGATCATGGAGAAACAAATTCCCAGAGACAAAGAAGAGGACCAGGATGGAAGATAGGAAAAAACTTAACAGAAGTGGTACACATGAGGGAAAAAACAGAGGTGTGGAAGTAGAAGGAAAGTAAGAGAAGATGTGTGTCATGAGCAACAATGTACTGGTGAGCAATAAGACTATTGATATAACTAATATCTAATGCTGCTTCACCTGAGTAAAATATTTACACTTGTTTTCTTCAATTGATTCTGTTGACTGTATAAATGTTCAAATAACTGTTTCTTAATTAGTCAAAAAGTTTTGGACAGCGGTTCACGCATAACTGTGGGAGGAATTAGTTTCTTTTTGCCCAATCCTGGCAAAAAGAGCAGAGTAATTGTGTTGCTAGTGTGGCAGGATGTAGGAGGGCCCGGGCAGGGATTGAACCCACAACCTCCTGGTCATGCGCGCTGACCAGTCAACGAAAGGGATATCCCTGTGGCCAAGTAGCCAGGGCACATGATCAATCGGAGGCATAGTGACAGGCCCCACACTGTCACATCTCTCCCCCTCTTTCCACAAGCACGTCCTCGTGCTTTACGCACATAGCCACCTATTTGGAACCCAAGATACATGGACCCTACTTGCAGCGCCAGGATGTAGGAGGGCCCGGACAGGGATTGAACCCACAACCTCCCGGGTGAGAGTTCAATCCCTGCCTGGACCCTCCTACGTCCTGCCACACTAGTAATTTGCAAAGCAATTTCAGCTTTGCAATTTAGAACATTATTGCCGTGGGAGATGGTACAACCAATGGGAAAAAGTTAGTCACCGAAATTTTGACACAATACTCCTTAGAAGTCACCATACAATGCAATGCTATTAAAGGACTCAGACGTTTCCATGATTTAATGACTGAGTCGTCACAGAACCCATGTCATGCTTCATGACTGAAGTCAAGCAATCATGATCAAAGGCTTCTTCTGGGTTCTCCATACATAAATTCATCCTGAACAAGGAAAAAGTTTGAATGATGATTTTCCAGTGAAAGTGAAATTTTTCTAGTAGTGAACAGATTATTTCTTGTGTGAACAATATACAGAATACTTCTTGAGGTCTGGACATTGTTCAACATTGATGAGAAAAGAAAAAAGACTTAACAATAGCAGCTGCTCCATAATACAAAGCAGCACTCAAGTCTCAACAAACTGTTTTTGTTCATTCTGGGTGGGCAATATGTTGGTTCAGCTATACAGCCATTTTTGTTGAAGTAATACTGTGGTAATACTGTTAAAGTTTGATGCTGTGTGGTGTCAGTAATTCTGCCTTTCAGAGCTAAGTTTTCCTTATATTAATTTGTATTACTGAATTTATGGACCTCTGAAACCTCTGTTCTCCATTCTTCTGACTGGATTTTCACTTATGTACAGTTTCTGTTTAATAAAAGGACAAATCTCTGTATGAGGTTTCAAAACTTTAAAAGTGACGTTTAATTGACTGTTGACTTCTTGGTTAAAAAAAAACAAAAAAAAAACTATCATCTTCTGTTATTACTCTTCCCCTTATGCCTCATTCCTAGTTTTCTTTTTCGTCCTCTATTTCCTTCCATTTAATAAGATATGTGGTTTCTAGTTGTTCAGAGCATTTGTAGTTTCTGGGATGAATGAGTCATTCCTCAGTAAAACAGCACTCTAATCTCTTCTGTAATACCGCCTGCAGCTTCATAGAGAGATTGTAACGTGCAAACAGTGTTACGAGCTCAGTTCTGCATCTATGTGTAGCCATACACACATTTGCAAGATATATTCTGTGACTTAAGTGTGTTTACCAGTTAGAGAAAAACAGGAGAGAGAGGTTGTGGGCTCTTTGAAAAGGATACTTGCCTCCGAGTGTAAGCAGGCGATTGGTGTAGGTGTACATGTGCGAACACAAGGGTGAACGCAAAGACGCCTGCAAGGAGAGGAGGAGAGAAAGAGTTTGGAAAGAGAGAGAGGTTGTTGGCAGCATTGCAGAGTTGGGCTGATTTATCTTCCCACATTGTGACTCACCATTTGTCAACCACACAATTTACGTTTCAAAGCCGTTACTTAAAGGAACAGGGAAAACGACGGAGTGAAATAGGGGGTAAAAGAATAAAAAGGGAGGGAGAGAGGGGGAGGAGTGAGAGGAAAATAGAAGGTAGAACTACAATGTGATTTTCAGAGGAGAATTAGGAAAGTAGGGCATCAAGGTTTGCTTTTAAAACCGGGGTGTATAATGGGAGTGTGATCTGCCCGGAATATTTACTTTGTAACGACATTCTCCAACACAGCTGGCTACGTAATTTCACCGGAACAATTCAAAAGACATGTTTTAAACTACATCTGACAAGAACCTGAGATTTTCTGCTCACTCTGTTTTGGCCATGCGGCGCTCACAAAGCTGAAATTGCACTGTTGACGTTAAAGTAAGTAAAACTGAAAGAAATCGGTTTGTCAGATCACGGGCTGATGTGTTATTAACCACTCAGCCAAATATGAATGATTAAAATAATCGCCAAATAAATAAATTAGGTCAGAAAATTAAAATAAATTGAACAGTGCTCTCAGTTGATGGGGAAATATCCTGTGATCAGCCTGAATAATTGATTTCAGATCTGTCACTAACAGATTAAACATAGATTATTTTAACCATAGCAAACTGTTAGGACATGAAATCACAGCAGAACACAACATATTTGTTGATCCCCCTTCCAGCTTTGAACCAAATTACTAACATTGTTGAATTGTGCCACTTACATTCTAATGCTTGTCCTGCAGAAGATGTATTGGTGTTAAATTTTAGCTGCCAGATAAAAATGCGCTGGGTCTTGTTAGCGAAACACCTCATCAAACATCACATCACATCAACATTAAAACATCTCTGCAAAAAATCATTCCACTGAGTGGTTTCAGACACAAACTGTCCTGGTTCTGACTCTGTTCTGGAGCCTCAGAAGTTTGGTGCTTTAGTGAACCAGTCACACCAGTTCAACTGAATCAAAGTGGGAGGATTTTACTCCACGTTAGTAATTAAGGAATCAAAATGGTGAATTGGGTTAATTATCTGCAAAATGTCCTCCTATGTGTAGCTTGGAGGAAATCATTTATTATTACTAAGTAAATCCTTAATGAATGACAAAAGTCAAACAAATGGTCTTGGGTTTTATTATGAAACTGATTGATCAGGGAGCAAATATGACAGAAAGAAGTCACATCATCATGTCTGGCACAAAAAAAATTATGGTCTAAGCATACACACAAATAAGCCATTTTAAGCCATTTTTTACACACAAATTATTATCAGTTATCATGTCATCTGTTGTACTTGCATTGTTCTTCTATCTGGCACTCACCAGCTTGTTTCTTTATTATCCAGGTCAGTATGAACCCAGCCATTGCCCACTGATAATGTCATGGTTCACAAAAAAAGAACCACTATTTCTTTGGTTCCACTTAAGAACCAACTTTTCAGGTTCTGAACATACCTTTATTTTTTTTGTCTAAATTAGCCAAATGTGCCTATTAGGTTCAGAAACCGTTGCTGAGCCTCTCTACTGGTACTTCTGAAACTTCAGTTCTCTGAGTAGTTGTACTGACATCAAAGCTTTTCCATGTGGTCCTCCTCATAAAATGAATCAACAGTATGTGGTAACTACAATATGAGAACATAAGCTTTCTGTAGCAACTCAAGTATGAGATTGCTAACTTCACCCTTCAAATGACTTAGCTTAAATTTGATTCTGTGAGGTAGTTTGTTGCCAAACATTTCAGCCTCAATCTTTACTAAATAATGGTGTTTTTTTTCTTTTTCTCATTGTTCTCTGCAGTTAAAGTAGACAGCCCAAAAATCTATGAAAATGCTTTACTCAATTATGGAATTGTACAGCTTTCTTTCCTCTATCATGTTTTAATAAACTATTGTCTGACTTGGCTTTACTCTGATGTAAATGCTTCCTAAAAAAATATGACACATTTGTTTTGTAACTTTTTTTAGAATTTTTTTATACTTTGGCCAAAAGGATACTGAACTGTAGATACCAGTAAAATTAATAACCTAGGCATTTTAGCTATGGATTAATGGTGGCTTGTATCTGAAATCTAATTTTTTGTCACTTATGCTGTTTAAGTTTTATTGTATTACATGATAATACTTTGGAACTTCTGTACATAGTTTTTAAATACTTCTGTAAATTCTTCTCTTTACATACTTTTATTTTGGTAGTATTCTTAGTCTTATTTTTTTCTTATTTGAACATTTTCTTATTATTACTACTACTTATTAATGTGCTTAGCCTATTGTTATTCTTGCACAGCCTGGAGAGGGATTCAGTTTACATTTTGCTGTGTATAGTACATGTATAACAGAGCATGTCACGAATAAACATCTTGAATCAATGCATTCAATCTTTTAAATGCAATGAATTGACTGCTGAGACTGCACGCTGATTCCAGTGTGTCTGGATCCTCTGCATCTAGATAAGCTAAATCAAATAACATGATATCTTACCAAGTAAAGCTTTATCAGGCTTCTCAAACCTCTGGTTCCCTGCTTCTGTCACTGCAGTATTTTCAATGCAAGTTGATGAAAAATTCACATGGCCTCCACATGGGACTGTATGTGAATCTAAGAGCAGAGTGTTCTGACTGTTCACATAGCAGTATAACCTTGTTACACATGGTTGTTTGAAAACGTGTGTGAGTGGGAGGGCTGCAGTGTTTGGGCGATTGCCTTAAGCAATCACAACCGTGTAAGCCAAGTAATATTGTGTCACTATTGGACATGTGTATAGTAAATACCTGGCAAAGAATATGCATGTAAAACCAACACATTAAAAAGCATGTAACGCTTATTGGTACATCATTATTGGTGCCACTGTTTATATGTAAAAAATTAATGTGAAAAATTGTGTTGTTCTGAGGGGGCATGGTTTTGAATTTTAAAGTGATGTTTTCCTACGGTTAGTTGGCGCATATTGTGTTCACGCATCTGTGATAATATTTAACACTGACACAGTCGTGCCCTCCCATCTGCCTGATTGCATTTCCATTTCCCTCCACTCAGTGTCTGACTCTTAAAAGCCCTTGTTAAGCTCTGCAGAACACTTTGATACCAAACAGAAATACATTATGGAACATCTCTTAAACGACAAGTTCATGGTTGCAGCTTTTGAGGTGTTCAAACTCAAACCTCACACAGCACGATTGTCTCTGAAAGCTCCTCAATTTGCCTCACGCTAACAGGGTGGTTTGGCCTATTTAAGTCGGTAATGTATAAATCCTTGGATGATAGAACTGTGGACAACAAAGTGAACAGCAATTTCGCCCAAAGAACTGGGAGGTGAGAAGAAGTATGGCATTCAGGCCCAGATAGAGGCCTGAAGATGACTCAGAGCTTTATTTATTTATGGCAGGTAAAATCTGTTTTGTTGATGCACCTAAAGTGCCAAAACCAGAAAACAGACTGCAGAAATAAATCATTTCTGGACATGAAGCTGAGATCTAACAAGAATTTGTGATTAACTACTTCAACTTCTATGTGTAGTAAATTGCAATAATTAATTTGACTAAACCCTTACTGTAGATTATAAGACAACAATACATCTTCCTTACAGCCCAATGTGCTGTTTTCAGCTTAGGAAAGACAACAAAAACATAAAAAACTGCTTTTATGTGCATAGACATCAAAGTAACACACTAACACCAACAGAATCCGGTACCTGTGCTCACAGTACAGAAAGGTAATGACAGGTTCATTATCATCCAGCTTCTAAGACTTACAAACAATGACAAGGTTAATACAGTTGGCACATGTACACAATTACCTGGATAAAAAAAGAAAAAAAAGAAGAAGAAGACTGAACGAGCAAAGTTAGTTGCTGATCTTTCACTAGCTCACAAACATTAACAACTGCAATAGCTGCAGTGACTGTTGGAGACTACTTTCACACTGCTGTTTTCCCCTAAAGCAACATCGCAGTTAGCAGCCCTGACAAATGCAAAGAAGCTGCAGATTCTGGACAATACTCGGCACTTAAGTAAAAACACAAGTATTGACACCTAAAGTTGCTCTCAATAGGCACTGACTTGGGCTTTGGTTATTACTGAACTGATCACAGGAAAATGATATCCCAGAAATAACATGCAGTTTGAATGAAATGACAAGAAATGTTTGTATAATGAAAGGAAAAGATAGTTGTTCAAATGTCTTTGTCATCTTTTGATGGAAACATTGCAGTGAAGTCTAATATGAAATATTCTCACATTTAAAGAAGCCAATGAAGCCTTTCTATTTGGGTGGAAAAAAATGATTAAACCCAGTCAAACATTGTCAGAAAACAATTTATAAAAAACTTTTCAAACATCATTTTCTGATACATTTTGAGCATTTTAAAATGAGATGTAATTATCACTTCAGTATGATAATACATTTGTAGAACTGAACTGAATTCACTGACATGGTTGATGTTTAATGAATCCTAATTTGACGCTTTGTGGACTTTACCATTGACAAGTCAAAGTTTCAGATACCCACAAAGACTTCATGTCTCTTAAACAGTTTGTGACATTTTTGTTAGATTTGAAGACCTTTTATGATCCTTTAATAATGCACACAAATCAATACATTTGTTGCGGCTGAAAACTAACCTAATGAGTTTCTGTGGCCTGACATGGCCATTTCTCTGGCTTGAGTGTGTTCAGGGGCAGTGAGAGATATAACAAAGTTCACTCAGCCAGTCATCAGCCATAAAGATATTTGAATAATGCCTTTTGTTTGTGTTAAACTCCCTCTATATAAATACTTCCTGGTTTCCTTTGTTAAATGCCAACAAAAATGATGACCCTGGCACTGTTTGCTGTGCAATTATGGTCTGTCCTTTTTTTCTTGTTTCTCTTCTTTTAGTTTTTTGTTTAAATAAAATTCTCAGTTCCAGAAACTTAGGATGGTACAATCTTTTTGTATATCATTAATTACCTTTAAGGTATACCATGTAACTTTTGCCACTAGGGGGCTAAACCTGTACCTTCCCAAAGGTCACATGACACTATTGCAAAATTCTACAGTCTTTCTCTTTCTGGCCTCCTCAGACACCGTGTTCACCCTCTTACTTTGTTCAGATTTAACAAACTTTCAAGGAAAAAGTAGCATGAAGCGCAGCCCATAGTGTTTTATAGCTGTAAAGCAAAGCACTGCAGGTCACATGATCCTTGAGTGACGGAACCGCTCAAGCAAAGTTACAATGCCTGGTTTCTGAAGAGGGCAGCCCCTCGGAGCGCTAAAATTACAGGTTTAGGACCCCTAGTGGCCAAAAGTTACACGGTATCCCTTTAAGTAATTACAGGCTTTATTTACTTTGTATTTTAAATTGTCTGTATCTTTGCTCCTACATGAGGAATCCTAGTTTTGGCATTTAACTGTTTCTTTCCCTTTAACAACATATAAGTGCAAATTTGTCAAATAGTGGTTTATGGCCAAATAGAGCAAAATAAGTTGCCACAGACTTGGCTTGTCCTGTTTCAAACTGGCTGTCATGATTAAGTAAAATACAAAATAGAACTTTGTAAACTTGCAACTAATGCTGTCACTTTGAGCAAGTATCCATGCTGGAAAAGGGTGTAGGATTTGGAAGGGATAATAACGGCACGACAATCTCACCCTTTAAGTTGACGTGTCCATTTAGCTGTAAGTGTGGCTGTATCCAGCAATGCATCCGAGCCATTTACATGACTGCAGACTGATTTTCTTTTAAATATTTTCAAGAAAATGCATCTCAAACACACACTGCCTGTCAACTTAGTTGGCTTAACTAAATGTGCTTCTCCTGAGTGTACTTGGTAAGCACAGACATGGAACGGGAACATGCATGTGGATCATATTCAATGGACAGACCTACATTATGTCACAACCTGGTTGTCACATGACCGTGAACAACTTGCTAGTGAAAACAAACCCCACATCATACCAACGTGTGTGTTGGAGTGTGCAACTTGTTGACATATTAAGTTTTCTCCATCGTTTGATAGAAAATAATCCATAATGTCATACGGTTGTATTGATAGCCTCAGTGTCAAGGCTAGAAAAATAAATGAGGCGAAGCTCATGGCAGTGGGACTGAACAAATGTCCGTATTGTTTACCCACCTACACCTGGTTAGACGAACCAACACTATGGCAGGATGTTCAGTTAACCGATCTTGTGATCTAGTTTCATCAGCAGATAAGTAATAAATTAATTCTAATTTTGAGCTTAACGGTTGCTGTTTGTGACTGGATTATTACAAAGTTGTTTTGCTTAGAGTCTACACTCATCAAGCCATGAAAAATTACTGGTCACTCGACGCACACCAGTACTTCACAGCAGGCTTTGTTGGTGCAGTTTGTCATCACTTTAGCAGCACTGGTTCTGTAATATTTCGAGCAAAAATACGACTCACCAGCCATAAAATGATCCGATTAAATTGTTGAAGATTGAGGGACTCCAAGTTGTAGGCTACCATCAGCATTAACATGCTTGATAGCCGCAAGCCAGTTATCACATTTTTCTTGGCTTTTGTGTCTCGTCGGTAGCTCAAAGAACTTCCTCTTACTGTAGAATAATTATTTTTATGGCAGACAACCCCAACACAATTCTTCGGCATGTTTTACAAGAATCTCTTCAACACTGAAAATGTAATGGCTTTTTGCAACCCTTTGTTTTCACCGGCAAGAGATCTGGATGTGACCAAGTTCCCGGATGTTCGTGCTTGCCCATATTTGTACAATTTATATACATTTATGTCGTGGTTACAGTTCTCGGATCCTCCCGAGCAACAGACAACACGTAGTCGTAATGAGTTTAAAAGTTTTATT
>JAOXYM010000013.1:21998385-22016186 GCA_028567055.1 Leptatherina wallacei
CACTGCAGTGACTGAATAACTGCTCCGGAGTCGCATCCAACAGGCTCTGCTTTTACATTAAGTCATTTCCTCCTCCTGCTGATTTCCTCTGGTAGCTGTACCTGTTTCTTGAACAAGCAGCATATAAAATGATTTACTGATATAAAAAAGCTTTTTCAGTATATATTAGTGGTGCACTATTTTTCTGTTCTAGAAATAAGGTACATGGTGGGGGAACATGAAATCACAAAGTAAAAGACAGATGATTAAATCTGGTTAAATGCTTATTCCTGGGGTTCTTGTTTCTTTTCATAATGTACTAACAGGTTTGATAAGTAGCAACAATTTAGTTGCATGAAATGACCTTACAATAACTTTACAAGTGCTCAAAATAGGGCCCCAACATACACAGAGGCAGATTAAAAGCTTTGTCTGCTTTCATGTGAAAGCAGAACCGAGCTCTCGTAGTTGAACCCAGGTTAAAGTACATATATGACACCTGTGTATATTTCCTTGACTCTGTGATGCTTTCAGACTGGGACGACCAGGAGTGGACTGCTACTGTCAGCATGAGAGTGGAGCAGCTGTTCTTCAGCTTCAGTTTCTTATCAATGAGGTAAGCCTGAATCCACAACAACACTCTCAGAAAATCTTTAAATCTTATCCTGAAACATAACTGGATTGGCAGGAAAACCTTTAATACATTTTTACTTATAGCTCTGAAAGATCACAACCTCAGGACGCTTCATACATTAAGGTCAAGACTTTACAATATTATAGGAGCCCAAACAGAAACCCAATAAGTCCCATAATTCCAATTATTTCAGTAATTTTATCAATGAGTTTCTGGATTACTGTTTGTTCTTATTATTTGAATTAAATTGTGTACACAACCCCACTTTATGGAGCAAAAAAGAAACACAGAGAAAATAAGAGCGAAATGTGTCTACAAGAAAAGGTACTTAGCCAGCACCAGTGGCATTAGCTGATTCTTTAGCAAAGGCATAAACACTTACAAAATCTTCTGGAAACAAAAAGCAAAAGGAAAAAATGCCTGCCATTGTTGAGTGTAAAAGGATGTAAAAGTGGTGTGGTGGTCAGGGTCATCATCTCACAGCAAGACAGTTCCTGCTTCAAACCTCAGCGTAGCATGTTCTTATGTTTTCCCTTAGTGTGTTTTCTCTCATTGCAAAAAGATAGGCGATGGATGGATGCTGACTGTGGTAACACAATAACCAACGTTTAGCTGCCACTATGCTTCATTGATGGGTCCAACCCACTGTGGTTTGGCCCAGGTCTCATAATTTAAACAAGATGAATATTACAGAGATCTTTCTTGCAAAACAAACATTTAAAACATTGACCATATGTCCCATCTGTTCACTTTACTTAACCCAGACTATGATGTGCCCCATAGATATGAAATAATCAATGATTTTCACTTGAAAAGGTCTAAATGGTTTGGCTTGTTGGTTTGTACTGTATGGTCCATGCTTAATGGAGTACATTAGCCAAGAATCTGAGGGGAAGAAGTCTGTCTTGCAGTGATACAAGTACAAAAGATTACACCTGCTAGAAAACAATTTGTTGAATAAGAAACACCAATTAGAAAATGTTGGTATAAAGAGAGCTTAAGCTTTGAATTAATATGTTTGCTACCCAGTAATGAGTATCAGTCATCAAATGTGTTCTTTCATCTAAAGGTGCTGATGAAAATTAGCCTGTCATTAAACCCATTTCTATTAACAGGGAATGACAGGAATCACAATGCTGAATCATTAACTATCCTAAAAAGATGATCAGTATGATCATTACTTGATAAAGAACACTATGATTTTTCCTGTCTTTGAGGGAAAAACAATCTGTTTGCTGGCTGCTCCATTTCTTTATTGACAGATGAGTGCTGTGTGGGCTGACACATGGCACTGTGGAGTAGAGGATTTTCAAAGTTAAACAGTAGTTTAATGCCCTTTTTTGTGTGTGCTAACAAAATAATGTAGGCGTATTAGGGGAAAAATGGTCCTCGTGTTAGTGAAAGAGCAGAAGCCGGGTCGCACAGGTCTCCAACATTAAACGGCTTCTCTTCTCCCTTCTCCTTTATTCTGCAGTAATCTCTCCTCCTCCCTCTTTTGCTTTTACATCTTTACCCAGTCTTTTTCTTTTTAAGCCCACTGGCTCTTTCAGCCCACTTCTCCATCCCAAACTGACCTACTTGTGATGCATCTGTGGCAAATGGAGGTGGATGGGCTTGAAGTGGGGTTCATGTGTTTGTGACAGGTATCGACTTTGTGTGTGGGTGTAACTATGTGTGTAAAGAGTCCAAGTAGCCAAATGTTTGTATAAGAGTGAAACAGTGCGTGTCTAGTTGACAGTAGGCACGCTTCAGCAGCATTTGGGTTCAAGTGCATTTGTAAAAGCAGGCTTCTATGTTCTTATTTACACGTGCTGCTGGTTTTCGCATATACAGGACTGTAGCCATTGTTTGACAGCATGGTTTAATGTGGTGCTCTGTATCAAAGTGATCTTGATGTTGGCTGGTGGATGTTCTTTTAATGGTTGGCTTAAAATTCAGCTTGATCCATTAATATTTAGTGAGGTGTGAATACTTACATGTATTAACTGTACAAATCCACAACAGTGGCTACGTTTTGTATGAACCTGCATGAGAGTATTAAGGGAATCAAGTCATTTAATTTTATTATTAGATGACATGTGATCCCCACAAGGATGCAAATTGGTCTATTAATATGTTTGTTTTCCCAATTTCAGTCTGTTTATAAAAAAAAATTTTTCAATGAATAACACGTTTAAAAAGACCGATGAGGGTATTGAGAGCTGATGTTTTTGGTAGTCTGACAATAAAGAGCCGAGACAAATCATCCATCCATATTTCCATCTGTGGATGTGTAAATAGATTGATAATTAGTTGTATACGCTACGAATCCCATCAGAGAAATTGCTTTGTCACCGCAGCAAACAATTATATAGTAAAGTAATATGTAAAAATAATAATAATCAGAATAAGCATTGAAAATAGGAAAAAAAATAATAATGGTGCAATCAATTAAGATGTGAGAGATTTAGTAAAGACAGTTGTGCAAAATGAGAGCAGTATGAAGAAGGTATTGCAGTAGATGACACTGGTCTTGTGTGTCAGGTATCATTATTTAATTCAGACTTGCCAAGATTGCTACAGGGTAATATCTTTTTTTTTTTGTTAAATGAAAAAAAATTCGTATGGAAAAAAATCCAAACTTGTCGAAACTTTACACTGTGGGCTAGGTCTATCAAAGGCTTTCACGTGTTAAAGCGTGCAAACTTGACAGCACACGCAAAAATATGCTGCGGCTGATTTACTAAAGGGGCACACTGAGGATTGTGCCTGTTACACGCCGAAAATAACACCCACACTCCATTTAGCACGTTTGCCTTTGAATATGCAATCTGGGCGTTTCCGCCAGAATGTGCAAAATAATGAGAGGAGTAGATGCAAATAAATCAGCTTTGCACGTGCAATGTGATTTACTAAAAGTAAAGGAGTGCAGACGTGCATCAGTCTGATTTACACTATTTTCTTATGATCGGTGGAGGCAGCGCATTTAATTTTCATTCTTTAATTCAATAACGATCAACACAACAAACAAACACCACGATTCAACTTGAGTTTATATAAACGAAACAGAAGGTTCACCGCTTAGGTCAAATCTGACATTAACTATATTTTTCTATTGAGAGATAGGATAGCTGCGCGCTAGAGGCTCCAGCACGCAGCTCTCCTTCCTCTACTCCTGTGTGCGCTCTTTCCCTCTCCTTTCGAGACCTGCTGGTATCGAGAGCCCCACCACCATCTGTACCCCACCTTTGATCCCACTCGCCGGGGCATTAATCCAGATACAGAGCTGCCATGGGCCAGTATTCCACCTCACTGCCGTGTCACAGAAGATGCACTTTGTTGTAGATGTCAGACCATCTTAACTCATTGACTGCCAGCCATTTTCATAGCGGAGAGCTCCATACTCTCCAGTAGACTCACCAAATATTGACTTTTCGGACTACATAAACTTTGAACATATCTACCAAAAATTTAGACTCTCTTCTTTCATCAGAAAAAAGATTACTGTGATCCTCCAAGATTGGCACCACACTCTTTCCAGATCCATTTGGCGTCCTTGGCACAGAGTCCTTGGCAGTCAATGAGTTAAAGGTATGAAGACTATTTGATTTGTACCGGCAGCAACTCCTGATCCATGTTCTCATAAACTAGCAGCTTTTGATGCTCTGCAGGGATATCTGTATTATTTTCATTTAATATTTATTATATATTTTTTCCATTTTTGTATCTTCCTCTATCTCCAGCTTCACCAGGTCAGTTTCATTTTGTGCTCTCTTCTCTCCAAACTCATGCCCCTGCAAACTACAAAACATGCAAAAGCCTAATTTGAATAGGGAGTCTCCAAAACGTTTGCACCTGCCAACATTTGCGAAATCAATCTTAGTAAATCACCCGCAAACCGTGGTCCAGCCCCACGCGCAAAATTCTAGTTTGCACGGGCAAATTACTACAAGCATATTGGGATCTTAGTAGATCCAGCCCAGTGTTCCATGTTATTCAGCATTTAGGATTTCACTTAATTAATCATGGGGGTTTTAACTGAGCTTTTGTTGTTTCTCTTGTTTAGATCACTGATAACAGTCTCACACATGTTTGATATTAGTTTTCCATGTGAGATTATTAATAGGAAACTACTTCAAGAGGCTGTTCCACATTATCAAGCAAGTCACAGTTTCCATTCAGTGTGGGGAAAAAGAAGGATCTTTCTGAGTGAAAGCCATAAATGGTAAATGGACTGTACTTGTATAGTTTAAAAAAAAGTGTAATTCAGAGAGCAAACTAGTTTGTTCAGACAAAAACATATCATGGAAAGTCTCCTTCAGGAAAAAGCTTTGTATCAGGAGAGCAGCTGTTAAAGAGCCACTGATGAGCAGCAAGCAGGTATATGAAGCTGTGTCGCTGGAATCCCAAGAACCTCTCCATGCAGGACACTCCAAGTGCGTGCAGTTGTGCATAAAGCTGCTTTTCAGCGACCTCTTCCCAGTGCTCAGGAAGGGAAACATTTTCAGCAGGTTCTGAAATACATAAAGACAAACTTTCGGACTGTTTTATTCAATGAATGCCGCGTTACACTGGATGGTCGAGATGGATGGAAATCTTGGTGGTTGGTAAATCGCCCCCACGTCCCATCAAGGCTGTGGCATCAACAAGGTGGAGATGTAGTGATGTTTTGGGCTGAAGTTATGGTGAGTTAGATGGTCGGCCCCTTTGCAGCAAAAAATAACATTAAATCTTCTGTTGCTATTTAGGTGAGAAAAACTTTGGGTGTGACCGCTATCATCCACTGATCGCAACCATATCGAGAACCTGTGGAGCATCCTTAATAGGAAAATCTATGAGGATGGGCAGCAGTGTATAAAACTTTTGACAATTAAAAGATCATATTCATTGTCATACGTATTGACTATTTAGGAAAAAGTAACAAAAACAGCATATGCATCATCATTTCTAACACATTCTATACCACCAACATAATAAGCAATAAGCCTAGCAACATTCAGACTAACAGAAAGTGGATGAGAGTCTGCAGCATGTCACAGAACAAATCAGTTCATTTAGAGAAAAGTAATTTACTTTTTGAAATGCTTCAACCCTGACGTGAACCAAAATGACCAAAGCTCACTGCAGCTGATTAAGCTATCAGGACTCAAACGTTGACTGCCCCTCTGTCACTTGAAGTGAAATGTTTAGGTATGCTTTAAGTCTCCTTCCTGTTTTAGTCACCTTTGTCTGCTTCAGGGAGCCTTTATTTGTTAATTTAACAGGAATAGAGACTCTTAGAAGGATTTATAGAAATCCAACCGCATTGACCCCATATCCTCACAAAAGTATGTAATATGATCACTTTGTTGGGTTTTACAGCATCCTTTATATTATTGATATTAAAACTGCATTTAAAGTTAATACAAGCAATTTTCTCATGATTTTTGTGGTGCAGTTCTGTGTTGGCTCTCGTGGTTGTTATTTTTACCCCCGCTGCTTGCTCCTGATTACCTTGCCGTTTTTGCTATGAAGATATCAAGATAATTCCACCATGACAGGCAGATAGACTTTCACCCTGCCTGCCTCTCACGTTGTCTTTTGTCCCCATCTGATATATTTTCTTCATTAGCTGCTGATCTACCTCCTCTCTCACTTGTTCCTCCTGTACATTTTGTGGCATGGCTCTTCAGAACAGTTGGCAGAAAATACTGCAACAGCATAGAGAAGGCTCATTAAAAAAACTATATATTCTTTGAGAAAAGTGGTACTCAAGAAGGGCTCATGTTCTCACTCCAAAGGTGTCACATATGGTCAGTGTTAAAGGTTCTGACCAAATTTCACCAAATAATTTTAGTGTCCACGTGTTTGATACAAATTAAAATAAGTTAAAAGGAAAGTAAATCAAAAGTAATTCTGTTGATAACCCAACACTACAGAATGATATTTCCCTGTTACTGTTTATTACTATGGCTACTTGTGTTTCACTTACCACCACAGCAGGACAACTGGCAATATCATCCATGTCATCCATGATACTTCATTCATCATGCTCTAACTGTAAATAATCTTTGATTTTTCATTAAGGAAAATTGCTTATGAGTTGCAACTTCAGCAAATTATTATTGGAGTTCTTTTTGCTTTGTCGAGTGATGAATTTGGTGAGTGGAAAAATATCACCAAAATGGAAATCAGTGGGAAGCAGTCCACAGTACATTACAGTCTTTAATCCCATGATTAGGTTTGTAATCTAAAGCTAATTCTCCCTGGACTCCAGTCTTTATAGTGATGCCCTTGTAGCAAAGCCTCATAGGGAATTTAACTATAATTACAGTTTTCCTCTGAAGTTGAGCCAAAACCAGCTGAAAGCCATGATTTTATCAAAATGTTTTTGTTTTTTAAAATCTTTTTCACTTTTTATTCATTTTGGTATAACATGCATGTTTTCACACAGCTGAGACAGTCTGAAGGCAGAAAAGTAGGTTTGTTCAGTTTGCTGTATCTGTTAGGAGTTGTCACTGAAATGTTTGCTGACTAAGCTTTGCAGGCATTTCTGCATGTGGATGAGGAGACTGTGCAGATAGAGAGGTGTGCAGGGATTTTAAATGAATCCCATAATACTGTTTAAATCCCAAAGCACAATTAGATTGTTTTAATGTTAATGAAATTCATCATTTCCTTTCTTTAAAAAATGCCTTTTATCTAAGACAAATCCCTTCTCCTTGTACATACAGGCCATTGTAAAAGGCTTTTGTTGGTGACAGGTATGACTTTTGTTATGAACCCTCGATGCAGATGCTGAAGGAGCCTCTATCTGAACATAGGCTACTCAATTTGAGTGAGTTGTACAGATGGTGTGCAGTTTTCCATTATGCTAAACAGCTTGTGTGAAATTCCTCTTTACAATCAGCTACAGGGGCTCCAGAACATTTTCCACCATACACAGCCGGCTTTATCAGTTTGTTCATACTGTCTCTGACGATGCTGCCTCTGCACTGCAGACTTAGATGTGTAATATCTTGCTGCAAACATTAAATGCTTGAGGAGAGTCAGCTCTATCACTCCTTGTAGACAGCGTCAGTGTTGCATTTCCTATCAAATCTTATCCCTATTCGTCCTGAGCCTCTTGTCCATCCCTGACATACCCCACAGCTGTAGTCATCAAAGCATTTCTGGATGACAGAACTCTGAGTTGTATGGAGGTGGACAGAGTGAAGAAAAATGTGAGAGTACAGTCCCCTGTGGTGCTCCGGCACTTCTGCCCAGCCTCTTAGTTCTACGACCCCTTTAGTCTCACAAACTGTGATCTGCCTGCCAGGTAATCAATAATCCAGAGAGTTGTGGAAGCATCCGTTTGTTTTTTTTTCTGGAGCTTCTAACTTAGCAGTTCAGGGCTGTTAATGCATAGGAAAGTTCAAGGAACATGACCCTCGAAGTGCTGCTGACTTAGTCCATGAGAGTGGACTCAATGGCTTGCTGGGCTTGCTGGGTTAGTGCTTACTTGTGACCAAATACACTCAGAAAGATTTCTGCAGTTAATTTGACTTCGTCTTTAACTTCAGCTTCAGCTTCTAAAGGTTTTAATATCAAAAAAAAGTCTATGATAACCTTTGTCTTGTGTTTTATTTCCCAGTTAAACTCTCATATGTTGTGTGATTGTGTATCCATAATATGCCTTATGTTTTTGTCCTTTAGGGGGCGCTAGTCACAGCTTGTGCAGATGACACGCTACACTTGTGGAACCTGCGGCAGAGACGGCCGGCTGTCCTTCATTCACTCAAATTCAACCGAGAGAGGTAAGCATGGTTTCAGCTCAAACACCCACAATCATATCTGGACACACACACATATACACATTCACACTCAAAGCCCACAAACTCCACATCTTGCTCCTGTGAAAGGTCAGTGTGACCGTCACTCGCATCAGTGAATTCAGTTTACACAGGTACTTACTGATGTGAGCCCACACCCCACCTCTGACTTTGGCTCCCTTCCACCTTGCCTGATGAATACGACTCAGTGCCTACAAGCTGTTAGAGCTGAAAACTCTTGTTCTTTTAACTATGTTACCCTGTTAAACTCTGCTTCCCCATCACGCTGCTTCCAAAGATAACTCCGCCTTGCTGCTGTGGTACATAAAGTGATTTGGTTTCTGAATCTTCTTACTTTGTCTCCGGCTGTGATAAACCACTTTTTAGACACAGGTTTGTTCCTCGCCTCAACCCTAAAACCACATAAAACCAGCTTTTATTGTACTGCAGCAAACTATTATTCGGTAGGTGAGCTTAAAGAATTCTGAGCAACATATTGCTCATGGCAGCCAAGTCCCCCTGTGCATGATGTTACATGACTCAAATTTAAATTTTTGTTGTTATAGGTCAACTTTATTTCTTCTATAATGAGCCATGTAATACCGAGGGCTTTTTCCCCTGCTGTTGCACAGTTAAGCAGACACTGAGTCTTGTCCTCCCACACAGGAGAGAAGCTCTGTCTTAAAGTTTCCTCTCTTTAATATTTTGTCTCATGCTTCCATATTTGTGGCCTTTTTGGGGACTTAGATAATGGAGGAGATGGTTTATGTTACATTGCTTTACCTACACCTTAGGCCTCATTTAGGATGCCCAATAATGCTTAGTTTGCAAGGAAAAACACATGACCACTGCAAAATCCCAACTGATGAGCCAAAATATGACTAGAAGGTTTTACAGCTGCTGACATGATAGTTGCCATGAAAAGGTGGGAAGCTTTGCAAAGCTTTTTGCAATAGAAATATTTTTATGTGTCGTTTAACACATAACCCTGATGTGTTCCAAAGCGTAAGTAAAGCACATTTTTTATTGATTTGAATGAATGCTTGGGGTCATTTTTGAGCTAGAAAATGAAACTCCTCTTCAGCTTTCAGCTTTTTAGCAGACACCTGGAGGTTTTGGGGCGCAAGTAACTATTATTTGGAACACTACATGATTCACTATGGGTATGGTGTTGTTTTGGTGAAACCAAGCGTTTTTTTGTTTGTTTGTTTTTAACTAAATGTACCTTTTGGAATTGGAGCCAAAACATTCAACCTTGGTGTCATCAAACCATAACACATTTACCTGCATGTTTCTAGGAGAATTGTATACTTTTGCAAATTATATCCGGGCTTGGATGTTTTTCTTTTCTCTATTTATTTTTAAGAAAAGGCTTCCATCTTGCTTTCAAACCTCACAGTTCAGACATATGGAGTATACAGGAGATTGTTGTCACATACAGTCAGCACTTAACCACACATTCCTGCCACTCCTTTAGTTTCCCTGTAGGTCTTTTCTGCAGCCTCCCTGACCAGTTTTCATCTTGCCTTTTCATCAATTTGGAGGGGACATCCAGTTCTTTGCAGGATCACTGTTGTCTCATGTTTTCTCCAATTTTTTTGGTGGCCTTTGCTGTGTTCCATAGTATTTCCAATGCTTTTTAATTTTTTTGCACCCTTCTCCTGACTGATACCTTTAAACAATGCAGTCCATTTGATGCTTTGTAACAGCTCTGCAAACCTTAACTTTTGCTGTAACAGGGAACAGAGTAAATGTAAGGGAAAACTTACGAGGGCAACAGAACTTTATTTGCTGTTAATCTGGGTCTCTTTTATTGATGGCAGGTGTGTATCAAAGAAGACTGAACGCTGTGATTTAATCAAAAGGTCCTTCTACAAAGTATTGGTGTATAAGAATAGAATAGGAAAAAAAGCATCCTTGAGACGTGGGTGTCTGTCTCGCTCCTGTACTTATGGCCTCCTTACGCTGTCCATGCAACTTGATAACCCAGTTATCCATCAGTAACCTGCAGAAGGATAACTGGTAATATGCAGCTGTGGAGCAGTTTGTCTTGCAAAGCAAAGGCCTCTTGGCCAAACGGCAGAACATGATGAGCTAAGAATGAGAATGTGCTTTACCTCACTCTCTTGTGCTATTTCTGGTTTCATTCTCATTCATGGTATTCTTACATTCCCCTCAAGTGGGATAAAGTTTCTAAACTCCTAGCCTGCCCTTTTCCCTGAAGCGAAAACAATGTCTTTTTAAATTTCGTTGCCATACATCATATCCCCCACATAATAAAAAGGAGCACCACATGTTGAAGTCAGTAGAGCCGCCATATCAGCTCCTTGTCCATCACTTATAGCAGTCTACATGTCTCTTTGCTTTATCCCTGCTGGAACCGCTCATTCTCTGATTTCCTCACTGTTAAACTTTGATGCTAAACACTGGATTCTACATACTCCTGCTTGGTTTTAGGAACTTTTCCATAATCTTTCCTGTTTGGGAAATCCTGTGGGGCATCTGGCTATGAACAGAAGTGATACTCTGTCTACCTGACAAAATCTGCACTTTGACTCAAACTGTTACAATAGAGCTAAGCCATCTTGGGACGCAGGATATGAAAACATGTATTTACATCTAAACATAAAAATGCAGGTTACATGTATAAGACACAATGAGAAATGTTTGGTTTTTCATTTCCATTTGATTTTTCATATTTTCTAATCCAGTTTTAAACTGTCTTCCAATGAAAAGATCATTTCCATTCCTGTGTCATGACCAAGGACACTTGATGGATATATCACATATCTGCTGAATCTAATAGTATCTTATGAGTGCAGAAATACAAAAGGGACATGATTTTATTCTTCTGACATTTTTTTTACTTGTGTAACAAAATCAAGGTTAGAACATAGATTTAAGAGTTACCTTCAAAAACAAGTAAAAGTGAGGAAATGGACAGCTACAAGATTTTCAACAACAGCTTGGTGATGCATTTATTTATTTGCATTTTTTCATATCTATAGCTCTAAACATGTCCTTTATCTATTTTTCTTTTTAGAGTTTTTCTCTTTTATCTCATAGCCTATCTGTCAGTGCATGATTCATAGGTGATACCTACACAAACACAGCGGTAAATGTTTTTAGTATAGTGCTTTGTTTCAAAGGTTTTGAAAAGCTCTATCAGTTGCTTTCTACCTGTCTCATGGTGCAAACAGGTAGGAGGCAGAGCCGCTCACTCAGAGTGAAGGAGCAGTGAATCATGCCGCAAGACAAAAGGAGAAAAATGATATTGTGAGTCATCCATCAGACTCAGAGCGGAGCCTTTCCATTTAGCTCTGTGTCTCTGGGCTGAACCTCTGACAATTAGCACCCTAACACCCAATCAGTATCCCACAAGAATAATGTATGAAGAATTGTTTTGTGGCAGCTGTCAGCCAGCAACTCGTGGCTGCCACTCTCCCTTGATTGGCATGTTGTTGCCCCAAAAAAAAAAAAAAAACAAGAATTTGAAGACCGTACGAAACAAAAAAGCATTTAACCATACGTGACACATTGGACAGTTACTTCAGTGTTCAGCACAGGGAAGGGAGTCATTTGAGCTAATGTAGTCATCATTAAACAACATGTCTGTTGTTTAATGATACAGTAAGTCACTGTGGAATTCTTTTCTCAGATGTCTTGAGTCACTCAGAGCAGATAGAAAGATTGCCAATTCCATAGATGATGTCACCATTTCAATTAATTCCACATCTGTTTACTTCATTAATTGCATTTGCTCCTGAGGTGGACTCGCAGACGCTTGTAAAATGGCAACTGAACTCATCCTCCTGTTGTCTTATTGAATACGTAATTATACAGAACAACGACGAAGCCTGGTTCAACTGCATGGAGGTGATCTATGCCCATCGCTATTTAGCTACCTCTTTTCTATCATTGTTTCATCTTTGCTTCAGGGAAATTCCTTTTCTGAACAGATAATCTTTTATCTTTCTTTTGGATATAACTGGTGAGCTTATAACAAATGTAATCAGTGGATTTGATATATCACAGCAATTTTCTTTCATATATCAGTGTAGATGTATCAAAGAAAGATAAGTTAGCATCAACAACAGTTGATGTCATTGTCAGTGGTTTCACTCAGACATCTTTTCAAGAGAGCTTGCTAGGATCTTGTCTTTGTCAACAATGAACACTTCCTGAATGGTTTTCATCATTTTATTTGTAAATACATAGCTGTGCTCCCTCCTTTAGTGTCCCTTAGTGCAGTGCAGCACAGCTTAGGTTTTGAATTCATGACACTTACTTCCACATCTAATCCGCATGTCACGTCAAGTCTCAAATCTTTCATAATATTTTAATGTATTTAAATCCAATATTCACTGGCCCAATAAAAAATATTGACATTACTAAAGCAGCAATACCTATTTTTCTTTAGTTACCTATTTTTCTAATAAACAGATCCAGTAAAATTGTGTTGTTTACAATTCGTCTGATGGTTTTTTGGCCCCAGTTTAACATTATCCAAACAACTTACTGTATTAAAGCTAGAGTTAGTAATGTTGGAGAGCAAGCAAGATTTGAAAGTGGCACCTACTTTAAACTTCTCCCCCTCCCGTCAATGCTGCGTTCGAGCCACGCGGCACCGCGGATAAGGATCAGACAGAGATCATCAAGAAAATATAAAAAATACCAAAAAAGTTCATAAGTCTCAAATTGCGATTCCAAGTTGGAGTCTGAAGTCACCAAATGTGACTCAATCCCCATGCAGATGTAAATTAGCATATCTGGTGCAGCCATCTTTTTATTTTCTGTGAAAAGTCAATGTAACTGCACATGGTTATTTAAAAAAGATAAATAAATAAATCTCTGCAATGTAGCGCGGTTTGTAACACAGCATCATTTTGAAAAGAGAGGACAAACTACTTAATACACATTTTGTGGTAAGACCAGGTTGGCTGTAAGAAATGCATGTTGTAAATAACAGAAGACTGCATGATCCTCTGTTGTTCGAATAACAGCATAACCTCCTGCTCCTCCAACAGACTGAATATTGTCATCTCCTCAAGCCTCTAAAATCCTTATTGAGTTGCCTGCTGTCTCATTTGTCTTCTATCTAATAATCCGGCTGCTTGCCGGGTGAGTGGCTGTTGGGCTAGAGCCCAATGTTCCCTCCACCCCCCTACCTCTATAAGGTAATCAGCATGGGGAAGAGTGACTCACTGGGTGCTGATCTTTATTACATGGTGAACATAATCCAAGCCAATATCGGAATTATAATTGTTAAAGCCGCCTGTGATCACATCAATATTGTTTTTATGTGTCATCATAATAAGCAAAATATGCAAAAGAGGTCTTTATCAGGATTTATAAGGTCACATGACCAGCGATCACAGGGAGAACATTATGGAATGAAAAGATGCTTTACAGGCCCAAACAAAATCTTATTAAAGTGGCCTACATAGTCCGCCACATTTGTATCTTCTTATGCCTGACTGATGTCTATTTGACGGTACAACGTCACGGGTTGTACATCAGCAAATGTGTCATAACTTTGTAAAGGTCATACAACATGTGTGTGTGTGTGTGGGGGGGGGGGCATTGGAATAGAAAAAACATGGACATCGTCTGTGACATCAGACAGATACATTCAAACTTCTATTCTGTTCTGAAGAGCTTTATGTATTTGCTGTGTACTGATTTAGACTGGCCCTGAGATAGACTGGCGACCTGTCCAGGGTGTACCCTGCCTCTTGCATGCTAATTGCTGGGATAGGCTCCAGCCCCCCCGCAACCCTGAACTGAAGTGGTACAGAAAATGAATGAATGATGAATGATTTAGACCGATCTTGCAGGTAGACTGCAAAAGTCAAAAAGAGAGATGCAGAGTGTACAACATATAGAGCAGGAAGAGCAAAGGTGGCAAGTGAAACCTATATGCAAGGTGATGCATTGTGGAGAAAAACTATATTCTAATTAAGACCTTGACTCAGAGGGAGTCAAGTGAGTATAACCTCCATAAATGAATATGGTATGATTTCTTTGAAGGAAGGAAATAAAGTAAAGATTATGGCTTTAATTATGCAATTTTCTGTCATGAACCGTATTTACTGTAAATGCTAATATTAACTCTAAAGTCAGTCTGATGTTGACTTGTCTTATCTACATCAATTTCTCTCTTTTCCTCTCTTCTTACAATAATATCCTCTTGCATTTATTTGATGAATCAGCCACGGTGTGCATCTAAAATGGTCAGTGTGTTGATATCCAGTTACTAGCATATCACATGGTGCCTAAAATCAAATTCAGCTGTAATGTAATGCTGCACAAAGTTGTGAAGTGTGGTTTCTTAGCTTCCTGATGCTGCTGGGCAACAACAACTCCAGGAATGCACATAATAATCATCACTGTGCCATCAAAAGCAATTAGAAAAATCTATCTTTGAAGTCAGAAAGTTACATAGTGCTACTTTAAGGAACCATAGTATTTTCCAGAAATTGTGTTTCAGTCATAACTATAATGTTTTGGGGTTTTGTTTTTTTATCCTACCCAGGTGGTTTTGATTTCTTACTCTAAGTGATTTGGCATTGCCTAATCCCAACAAATTAGTGAGAAAGTGTCCTTGTAATGTGTTGTGTTGGTGGCTTGTAGTTGTGTGTAACCACACCATCCTCTTTCCTCATTAAGAGGCATTTAAAAGGAAATGCTTCAGAATGAGGTTTGCTTCGATGGGGAAATGTTTATATGGGTTGGGTTTCTCTCCTGCCCCCAATAGATGTGCAAAATCACATACTGAGGTAGTTAATTCAGTCTCTTTTTTGTTTTTTATGGAATACCAAGAAATAAAATAACTATTAAATTAATGCATTTACAATACTATATAAACAGCTGACTCGTGTTGTCTTTGTTTGGTTTTGTTTTCTTAAAATGGCATAAGACACAACCACATTAACTCAGATCAAAGTCCTGACTAGTTTGCACATTGATATATACTCTGCATTAGGAACATGATTTAGACTGTTTCCTGTTGTTGTGCACTTATCAAAAGAAATCATGATGTGCCTTGATGATCAATTCCTCTGCAGTGATGATGACCTTGTTTTCCTTTGAATTGATCCAAGGACAAAGAAATACAATCAAAAAGTTCAGCCCCCAATGCCTGTCAAAAACAGCCCTTGACACTTAAAACAGCATAAAATATACATATATACATATATAATGCACTATGTCCAGATATGCACAGTTCAGAAATAGGTTTAGATCAGCATGCAAACTGCAAGAAACTGCGTAGGAACTTGTCCATACTTATCCTTGACACAACATGAAGCAGAATCCTCTTTGAGACAGCTCATATTGTATCTCTGCCTTTTTTCTCTTTTGTTCTCCAGGATCACATTTTGCCACCTGCCTTTCCAGAGTAAATGGCTCTATGTGGGGACAGAACGCGGAAACACACACATTGTCAACATCGAGTCCTTCGTTTTGTCTGGATATGTCATCATGTGGAACAAGGCCATAGAACTGTGAGTATAAAATACTGCAAACACGAAGAGTATTAGAAAGAGTGATCACTGTTATCTTGATGGCAGTGATGCGTATTAATGAGTGATGATTAGGGCAATGCAGCTGGAGGAGATGAAATTGGTAAAGCTGTGTGTTGGTTGTTAAATACTTATTAGGAATTGACTTGATCTTGAGTATTAATGTTTTTTTTTTTTCCTAGTATAGGATTATATAGAGACGGGAAAAGACCTGATTCAAATGTGTCCTAGAATTTGTTTAAGCTGAATCTCACTGGTTAATCATTATAGTAACCGCTTTGATGTGTTTTATCTCACTTTACATGTCCTACAAACACTAACTATGGATTTTTTTCTCTTTGGAAAATCAATCTAAAAAACATTGTCGTCAAAGATATTTAAAATATTTCATATCACATTTATGATAGATTGGTGGATCATATTTATTTAACAATCCGCTTTTTTCATGCATGTGTGACTGTGGGCTGTGCAGTTGACAAATTCCACAGATTGACAACCACCAAGTACACTAAGAGTGCTCAGTTGCATTGTATGCCCATTTTTCTTGGTTTCACCCACCTACGCTCCGCTCCTCTGGTGTTACTCTGACAAGTCCCCCTGCAGCAGTGTCAGTCATAAGTCAGTCTTTTACTAAGCCATCTTGTTGTCTTGTGACAGCCCAAACTATAGTGAGCAGTCTTAGCACTGATGTGTTTGTGTGGGAGGCATGTCTGCCAATCAGTACAAATGTCTCAGAGGCTACAACTTGTTTTTGTAGCACCAGTGGGTAAACATGCAAGACTGTTCCTGTTGAGAGCCAATGGTTTAAATCCGTTCCCTGATGATCTTTCAAAGACAGATTTGCCTTGTTGCAAAGTCCACAACTTCACCCAAACGTCCCATTGGTTGCAAGATAAGAAGTTGTTTATAGCATAGAAACTGCTTTTGCAATTTTATTCTTGCTGTTCCCCATTTTACATGCAAGTGAAACAGGAATACACAATGGAAACACGTGATTAGAATAATTTACCAAATGAACTCCTCTTTCTGTTTGA
Source organism: Leptatherina wallacei (assembly GCA_028567055.1). Taxonomy (NCBI): domain Eukaryota; kingdom Metazoa; phylum Chordata; class Actinopteri; order Atheriniformes; family Atherinidae; genus Leptatherina; species Leptatherina wallacei. The sequence continues at coordinate 22,015,325 of JAOXYM010000013.1, forward strand.
AATACTATTCAGCTGAATTGTCTGGAATCTTCCAAGACATGACTTAATATCCTCAACCCCAAGTTTTGTTTCCTACATTGACCATTTACTTCTTTGAAACCAAACTTGTAGCCAAGTGATTAAACAGTGCAAATCCTTAAAATGCAGAGCCTGACTCACTGCATTTCAAAAGCATTGTTTTGTTAACTGTTGAGACTTAACATGGTATGCACTGTGAAAGAACTTGATAAGAGAAGAAAACAAGTCAATAGCTAATAATCATGTAAAACGAGGAAAAATCCAACATCTTCTTGTGACGTCAAACTCAAACAACTACAAAGGTCAGATTGGGAAGAGTGTGGGCAAAAGTAAAATACCAGTAACATTCCTAAAGACCCAAAACACATGTATTAGCTAAAAAGACTGGGATGTGACTGAGCTGCAGCAAAGGAATTATAAAACATGTCACATGGAAAGGTTGAAATGTTCAAGAAAATCTCTCAATCTGTTCATTTGTTTGGGAAATGAGACAGCCTACCTAGTATGTGAGAATTTCCCATAGTGCTCCAGTCCTCTGTTGCCTAGCAACTGCGGATGTGAAAGCTATCCAATTAAAGCATTCTCATTCTTCCCGCTAATTTCTTCAGAAAGCTACGTTAATGAAAAAACCAAAACCAAAATGGAGCCGCTAAAAGTCTCATTTTAAAATTTGCTTCAGAAGCTTCTTTTAAAAAAAATAGCCAGTCGACATTTCACTAACCACTTACAAATCCACAAATATTAAATATTACATGATTTTAATGCCACAGTTTAACAAACAAAAGTATATATATATATATATATATATATATATATATATATATATATATATATATATATATAT
>JAOXYM010000013.1:22041650-22058889 GCA_028567055.1 Leptatherina wallacei
GGGAGCTGGTTCCATAAGAGAGGGGCCTGATAGCTGAAGGCTCTGCCTCCCAGTCGACTCTTAGAGACTCTGGGAATCACAAATAGACCTGCAGTCTGAGACATGTTATTAGATTAATAGTTGCTGTTTTCCATTAGGTAAAACCCAGTTAAGTGGACATAATAAAGTTAAGAAATTATATATTTTTTAATTTTATTGAAAGTTCAGTGCCTTTGTTGAAGTACTGGGCCCGTAAATTTAAATCTGTGGCTTCCCTGCCTTCCAGATGAGACTTTATCTTTGTGTCAATGACAAAATCATCCCAGCATCCGAAGCAGGAGGAACATAGCTCCCTTTAATGCGCTGACTGATAATGGTTTGTCATTTCCTAAACAAAAGAGGAAACATCTTCCATAGACATAAACAAAGTAAAGTGTAAAATTGGAACAAAAACAGTTCCTATTTTCTGGTTGATTGTTGTGCTGAAACTGTGCCGTGATTGCTTTTATGATGAGAAATGCTGCTTGGCTGCATCACGATTACAGCTGAGGAGGAAAAGATTGTTAGTGTGAGGTAGCTGTGCATTCAGCAGCTGTTAAGTAAGGCCAAATAATATAAATCAGTTTTAACAGAAAAGGCATTAGAAAAGCACAGCATAGGCTTTTATAGTAGTAGTACTGTAGTATTCAGTCAGTAATAACATTGCTTTAAAATGGGATTGTAGTAAATTAGTCGAGGTTGTATAAAAACAGGTTATGGAAAAATATATATTTCAGTTTTTAGTCTAATTCAAGCAGCCCTTTTATATCATCCAATCTGTTGCTATTTTCTTTTATTTAGGAAAGATGCAGAAGGATGGGAAGAAGGAGTCATGTAAACCCATACTCAAAGTTGAGTACAAGACCTCAAGAAGCAGGTATGAGCCCCAGTTTCTTGATCTCAGTGACTTTGAAGTATTCTATTTACACATGTTCATGCTTAAATCATTATTTCCAGGCTGACATTTAAATTCTGAGATGAAAGTCAGTGTGATTTAGTCTGTTTTTCAGCTCATTTGATCAGGTTTGTCCTTACAGCTGCCCTAATGAGCATTCATTTAGTTTGTACTCATTCCAGTTACCTGATCATTTCTACTAGAGATTCATAATGAAACAGAAATATGTTCTCCATGTAGTCTGACTGTTTATTTTACACGTTCATTTTTTCTTTTACCGATTTATTTTATTTATTTCAACTACTAGGATAGATACAAAGACAGAAACTCTCTAAATATCTCCTCTCTCTCAACAGTGAGCCTTTTGTTATCTTTTCTGGGGGTCTTTCATATGACAAGGCTGGAAGACGGCCAGCGTTAACCATCATGCATGGCAAAGCCATCACTGTCCTGGAGATGGACTATCCTATAGTAGAGTTCATGGTGCTCTGCGAGACTCCTTACATCAACGGTGAGCGTGCACATTCACTTTTAAAACTTGAAATGATTCAGTGCAGTGGTATCTGTGGGTTTTAATCCATGCAGAGAGATTTGGTTTGCAGCAACCAAGGGAGTTTACAGTTTTCAGCAAAGAAGGTCTAAATACCTCCTGCACACTACCTACTCTACACCAAATAAATCTGATGTAATGTTTTGATAATACAACACCATTCCCCTGTAACTCACTGAGATGGTGCTTATTGAAATGAAAGAGTTATAACATAATCTGATATGTTCAAACTTCTTGAGTTTTTAGGATAACATGTTTTTTTTTTTTTTATTAGAGGCTTCAAATGTGTGGTTGCAAGTGTTGTACCATTCAGTTTAACTTTGTATCCTACAGAGGTCCAGGAGCCTTACGCAGTGGTGGTGTTGTTGGAGAAGGACTTGATCGTGGTGGATCTCACACAAAGCAAGTAGGTGTCTCACACTCACACCTTCCAACAGTCACATCCCGAGAAGACCACTGCCAGATAACAAATTGAAACAATAGAATTATACATAGATTTGATTCTAGTCTAGTCCATCTAAGCTAAATTGATAAAACTGAATTGAATGAAATTGAAATAAACTGAATAGAATTATAATCCCAAAGAGAAATGTGATTTTTGCACTATATATTGATAACCACGGGGGGGGGGTAATAGAAAAAAATAATAACAAATACTGAAAAATGATATAATCATCATCATCAGCCCATGTCTACTTTTGCCCTGAGCTATCATCTGCCATCACCTAAAAAATGTAAATGTAAACTGTTAGTTCATAAACAAGTTTTTTTACATAAACAACCAAATAAAGGGGTTTAAATTAAATCTGTCACCTAAATTTAACTTTCAGTAATGAAACAGAAAATAGAGGTCATATTTTTCACACAGTAATGCTAAAAAAAGAAAAAAGTGTTGATGGTGTTAGAAAAGGATTCTAAAATTAAGTGACCATGCCACTTCTACCTTCAGGACTCTAAATGTATCAGAGATAGGGAAGAAGATAATGGAGTCAAAATAAAATTTACCTCATCCATCAGTCCATATAAAAGCAACTTTCGAGAGTTTTGTGATGAACTATAAAGATGTAACGCTTTAGTACTTTTAGTGCAATTTAGTGGGACAGTTACAGGTGAGAATTTTTGAAAATGCAGCTCCAGATGTGATGATTTCAATAAAGATATATGACTGCTGTCAGGGTGAAAATGGGACTGCTCCACCTCAGTTAACCTGCTGTCACTAATGGAAGGTAAGAAGATGAAATCTGCTGATGTGCAACCTTCACAGATTAGCAACTAAGGCTAGGGAATACATTTGAGTCTTTGCAAAACATTAAGGTATAAAGGAACTTGCTGAATAAATTAGGTTACCTAATTACACTGCTTAGATATAAATGTCTCCTGACAACAGCAGTTGTAACATACCCAGATTGTCTTCACCATTGCCAGCTCATTGATCAGCGGTTACATGTTTTAATTATAGAGTGCAGATTGAACTGCCGATACACAAGCCTTCTGTTGATTGCAAAACAAACATTTACATCGGTGCACATTTCACACATTGTTTCATGCGTGCACATGTCTGTCAGTACCATTTTTACATTGTCACATACTGAAAATGATGGCATTGAAGTAGAATATATAAAAAAGCAATGTAAAATCTTGCATGTTGATATAATTTTCAAAAATCCTAAACATCTAGAACAACTGTCAATTTCCCCTTTCTTATTCTAGTTTATATTATTTTTTATTCTATTAACTGGAGATATTTCAATACACAACCTAAAACACATCATGTGCTTGTATCTTGCAGCTTCCCTGTGTTTGAGAACCCGTATCCCATGGACATCCATGAGTCTCCAGTTACCTGCACAGCCTATTTTGCTGATTGTCCCCCAGACATTATCCCCATTCTTTACTCTATAGGAGCAAAACACAAGAAGACAGGCTATAGCCAAAAGGTATGAAAGGCACAAAAAAAAAAAAAATCCAACTGTTGATTCTGATGCATTTGGCTTTTCTTCAGGTTTAATTTTGTTTTATTATTAACTCTTAGTTTTTCATGCTTGTAAGGGGGGCTTTTCAATAACAAAATAATTAAGTTTAAGTAAGCAATCAAAACACATCCTTTATATTTTTGTTGTACCTGTGCTTTGAAATTGATGATATCCTTCAATAAACAATAATGTCAATTTTAGGCCCTTATATTTAGCCCTCCAAAATGATTTGTGCTTAACTTTGAGTAAATGACAGGTTATGATGTAGATTTGTGATTTTAATCAATACGGTTTTTATATTTAGGGTTAGGAGCATGCATTTTGGGGAAATTAAACTATCAAATTATGAGTTTTTGAAAATGAAACCAAAAAAATCTGTTTTGTCTAAAACAATATAGAATATGATAACAATTTCAAAACAACGAGCGCTTTTTGTGTTGTACTGTCAGGAGTGGCCAATCAGTGGAGGAACATGGACTATAGGTTCCCACACCTATCCAGAGATCATCGTCACAGGGTAAGCCAGAAATACTGACAGGGGGAAAAAAAGGAAATTGAAAAAATCTGTCCATCACGATTACAATGACCTCTATATGAACATCTTCATGCACCACTGTGGCATATTTTTATATTAATAGTTCGTTACAAGTGTGATTCGACTCTGTGCAAACCTCAGGAAAAAACAGAACAGGGTCACTCTGCTTTGTAAGGCGTTGACAGAGATGTTAACTTGTTCTGAAGCCTGCACACAGGGTGGTGTTTGCCTCTGGGTAAAACCCACAGATATCAGTGGCAGCTGAGCCGAGTCACCCTTTGATGCCGATATGGAGATATTTTCCGTGAGGCGCACAGTGTGACAAAACTTAAATCCTCAGTTCACAGGAAATTTATTGCCTCAGAGGAAAAAAGGTATTTGACTTTACTTCCAGCAATCAGAGCTGCAAGGATGGGCTACAATGGGTTTAATGTTTAATATACGTGATATCTACAGGCAAATTTATTAGAATACGTATTAAAGAAAAACTATAATGGATGATTGCAAATTGGAGCAAGCATGGAGCAAGGTTTTGTCCTTTTGTCTGAGGGCAATTTTTGTACCCTCTCTAAGTGTTGTTTTTTTTTTCTTCCAGACATGCTGATGGATCAGTAAAATTTTGGGATGCATCTGCAAGTAAGTCCTCTCTCTCTATACTATTATTGTCATTGTTATCTAAAATGATGCATTTGGTTAATCTCAAGATTTTGTTGTATCATTTTGCCACATTATTGAAACAAAGCCCAGCAAATCAAACCAATAAAATTTGTAGGATATAAAATGCAATCAAACAGATTAGAATCAGTCACTGCAGTTGTCATTACACTTACAACGGATGTTTGTTTCTATTTACTACATGTGTAACATAACAAACATCTTTTTAAATTGATCAAACCAGTCACGCTGCAAATGTTGTACAAGCTGAAGACCTCCAAAGTATTTGAGAAGCCAAAGCCAGGCGAAGGCAGGGCTGCTGAGTTGGTGGAAGAAGACCCTTTTGCTGTTCAGATGGTCAGCTGGTGCCCTCAGAGTCGCATCTTCTGTGTGGTCGGCATCTCTTCTCACATCATCCTGTATCGCTTCAGCAAATATGATGCCAACACTCAGATAGTGGTGAGTCAAATAAGAATCAAAAGGTGGTCACAAAGTGAAATGGAAATTTCCTCGCTTCTTTGAAACCTGAAGTCTGTTTTAAACACAGCCCTTTGTTGTTATAGCTGTAGATTCATCTATATTTCTGCACCCATTTCATTCCCAGGCACTAGAGGTACGCTTGCAGTGTGAACCGGAAGATGTCATCACTCCATCAGAAAATGAAAACAACCCCTGCTTCTCAGATCCAGGCTCCCACTCACCGCAGCCCCATCACCAATACCCAGTTAGTCCAGGCAGCAGGACACCAGAAAGTGGCAAGGACAGCATGCCCTGCCTCAAGTAAGAACTCGGCACACACATCAAAGGTTCACTGCACCAGAGAGCATTCATGTTTGTGCATGAATCAGCTGCTCTTCTAGCATGTGATGAAATTGTTAAAGAACATTCGTCAAAGAAATGCAATTAATAAAATACCTACGGTATGCCTATTGTTGTTTTTAATCCGTGCTTCAAGAGAGTTGTATCAAAGAGACTAAAATAGAGCAGTGGAACAAAGATTCACAACTGTCAAGAAATAATTTAATACTCACAGTGACTAGTTATGAGATCTGTCTTCCAGCTACTGTAAATGTGGGCCAATGTATCTGGAACCTATATATCCATAGACACTTTTACTGGATCCTCAGGATGTGAGTGAATCAGTGAATCATTTGAAAAGCCTGATTGATATTAGGGTTCATAACAAAAACACAATTTTTTTTATTTTGAGAAAATAGAAAAATAAAACTTGTGTTTATGTAAAATTTTGTAATATTGCAATAAATATTGCTATGAAATACACTGCTGAAAACAGGAATACTTCAACACATCTTAGATATTGATGAATGAAACATTTGTTAAAAATCTTTATTCAGTAAATAATGGAATGTGTTGAGAACAAAGTAACATAAGAATGATCAATAGAAATGAAAATCAACCCATGGAGGTCTGGATCCAGAATCATAACTCAAAATAAAAGGGGACAGATCAGATCACAGGTTGACCCAACTTCTGTGGGATTTCCTCAAGACAATTCAAAATGAGGGTCAGTAGTGTGTGTGCCCTCCACATGCCTGTATGCGCTCTCTACAATGTCTGGGCATGCTCTTGATGAGATGACAGATGTTCTCCTGAGGGATCTCCTCCCAGACCTGGATCAGGGCATCAGTCAACCCCTGGACAGTCTGTGGTGCGACGTGGCTGCGGTGGATGGAATGAGACATGATGTCCCAGAGGTGATGGATTGGATTCAGGTCTGGTGAGCAGGCAGGCCAGTCCATAGCCTCAATGCCTTTGTCATGCAGGAAAAGCTGACACACTGAGAATTGTCCTGCATCAGAAGGAACCCAGGTCCCACTGCAGCAATATTTGGTCTGACAATGAGTCTGAGGATCTCTTCCTAGAACTTAATAGCAGTCAGGGTACCTTTGGCTAGCACATAGAGGTCTATGTGGCCCTCCAAGGATATGCCTCCCCAGACCATCACTGACGCACTGCCAAACCGGTCATGCTGGAGGATGTAGTATGAAACAGAACGTTCTCCACAGCTTCTCCAGACTCTCTCACATCTATCACATGTGCTCAATGTGAACATGCTCTCATCCGGGAAGAGCACAGGGCAGCAAAGGCCAATCTGCCAATCCTGGTGTTCTCTGGCAGATGCCAATCGGGCTGCATGGTTGGGCTGACCACAGGCCCTGCTTGTGGACGTTGGGCCTTCATACCACCCTCAAGGAGTCTGTTTCTGACAGTTTTAGTAGAAATAAGCACATTAGTGGCCTGCTGGAGGTAATTTTGTAGAACTATGAAAGTGCCCGTCCTGTTCTTCCTTGCACAAAGGAGCAGATAGTGGTCCTAAAGCTGGGTTGTTGTCCTCCTACAGCTCCTTCCATGTCTCCTCGTACACTGGCCTGTCTCCTGGTATCTCGTCCATGCTTTCGACAGTGTGCTGGGAGGCACAGCAAACTTTCTTGCCACATTGATGTGCCATCCTGGATGAGCTGCACTACCTTAGCAGCTTCTGTGGGTTGCAGACACCGCCTCATGTTACCTCTAGTTGGGAGGGCACTGGTAAAATGCAAATGTGACCAAAAATCAGCTAGAATGGATGAAGACAGGGAAATGGCCAGTGGCCACGACCTGCAGGACCATTCCTTTATAGGGGTTGTCTTGCTAATTGCCTCCCATTCCCACCTGTTGTCTGTTCCATTTGTACAACAGCAGGTGAAATTGATTCACAGTCAGTGTTCCTTCCTAACTGGACAGATTGATATCCCAGTGGTGTAACTGACTGGAGTTACATGCTAATGGTTATACACTTATCGAAAAAATAAAGGGAACGCATAAGTGTCAGCTTATAAACTGCATCATATTCAGTTTTCAGTTTAATTCATTGTAACAAACCCAGGTCACCTCCATAACTGGAATTTTTACCCTTTCTGCACATACCAAATGAAATCACCTGTCAATCACTTGTCAGAGCAAAAACTTGAAGCATGGTTGCTCGTGTTGCTGTGAGGCTGTTAAAAACAGTCAATTGCTGAAGAATGTGAATAGCCTCATCATCAAAAGAGAGTTTTGGCTAAGCCTACAAAAAAAAACCCTTTACCTCCTCCTGCCTGTTGCCTGTTGAACTGGCAGAGACAATGCTGGACAAAAACACAGCAGAAGAACTCAAGTGTGCCACTTTTAGATGACACACTTTGCTTCAGGACAGATGGAATAAGAATAAGCATTGTTGAACAAGTTGTGGGAAAACTTGGAGACTTATTTTCACTCCAGCTGGATGAATACACAGATATGAATGAAATGGACGACTTGTTCTTTTGTTTGTTACGTTGATAGTAACCATATTTACGAACACATCCAAATCTGTAAAAGTTCAGGATGGAGAGAAAAATGACATTGTATAAACGACACAAGACCGGGTCGACTCTGATTAGAACAAACTTTACTCCACAATCTCCGGAGCTCATACAACACTTCCCGATGCAGTGCATTCTGGGTAACCAAGCATCATGGGAACAGTAGTCCTACTGCTACACCTTCCTGTTTTAGCTGAGAACATACTTTCTTTTCATAACCTGAACTGTAACATAACACATGCAACCGAATCATTTGTTCAGTTTTTTCCCCTCTTCTTTTCAATCATATAAAACAATCTTTATGAACTGTAGTATCACATTTACATTCTTCTTGTTTGTTTTTTTTCCATTAACCTCCTGGAATATTCACAAGTCCATTCTGTTAGGTGGCTTTGTCACTCGATCAAACCTGGTAATAGTCCATGTATGCCGAAGATCTCTCATGTTTCTCCTAAGTAGACCCCTATCAAACATATGATCTTGGAGTATCAGCAGGCTCGACAACACAGTTCTGTCTGTGGTAATCCACACTTTCTTTCCAGATGTGAGTTCTGGGAGAGCTCTGGAGCAGTGTCTCAGATTGTAGTGTTTTGCCTGCCATTGCTTCCTTCCTCATCCCTCTTGCAAAACGCCTGCAGATCTAGCCATTTAGGATCCAGTTTGGATCCTGTTTGCTTCTGTGTAAGAATGGCTCCAATACCATATGGAGAAGCATCAGCAGCAACCCTTGTGTCTGCAGTGTTGGAATACTGCGAAAGCACCTCTGGAGAACTTAGCATCTCTTTTAGTCTTTGAAAAGCTGTCTCCTGGGGCTCTGCCCATATCCATTCATTTCTCTCTTTCTGCAGCTCTTTTAGTGGCACGATTATCGTGGCCAGACGTGGCATAAACTTTGTAAGATTGTTGGCCAAGCCCGTGAGACGCCTCACGTCCTCCACATGTAGGTTGCGGCAACTGCCGTATCGCCTTGACCTTGTTTGGATCGGACTCGTAGCATTTACTAAAACCTTGTGGCCCACAAAAATTATTTCAGAGTGAGACCCTCCTTCTGGAATTTCTGGAGCACCTGGTGCAACCTCTGGTCATGCTCCTGTCTGTCTCTGCCATACACAAGAACATCATCAGTATGAGAGGTTCACTCCATCAAAATCCTCCAGCATCTGAAACATTCTTCTCTGAAAATGCTTAGGAACTGATGGGATGCCAAATGGAAGACGTTTTAACTGATATCTCCCAAAAGGAGTGATGAAGGTTGTGAGGAGTTGAGACTGATGTGAAAAAAAGATTTGCCAAAATCCAGATCGGGCATCCAGTTTTGTGAACACTTTTGCATCTTTCATCATTGCCAGTGTTTGATCCACAGCAGTGAGGATGTGGCATTCCCTTTTCACTACTGCATTTAGAGGTGTGAGATCAACACATTTTCTTGAGATCAACTCATATTCTGGGCGGCTGTTTAGCAGGTTTTGGGATGACAACCATGCTTGAGCACCATGCCTCGACTCTGTGACTTGAAATAACTCATATCGCCTCCATTCTGTTTAACTGCACAAACTGCATCTCTAAGGAGAAGAGGGATACGTCTAGGGGCAGAGAGAGCCAAAGGTGTGGCACCCTGTTCTAGCTCTATGTGGTAAGGCTCTTTAAGCTTGCCTAAACCTTGAAAAACATCTGGATATGCTGCTCTGAAGTCTGTGTTAGCACTCATTGCATCCACTCTGTACATTAGTCCTAAAGCTTCAGAAGCTGGTCTGCTTAACAGTGGTCGCAGGAGCCCTGACACATTCTGTGAGGTACTGCGTCCTTTTACTTCCATTTGTACTTTAATGCAGCCACTCACTTTACGTGGATAACTACTTGGTCCTAGTAGTATCTTATTTGGTTTCTGCAGCTTACCATCTCTTTCTGGTTTGTACAGCTTCTCAGGAACCAACGTAACGTCTGCCCCAGTGTCAAGTTTAAAATCAACATTTTCCCCATTGAACTTGACTTTCTCCATCCACGGTTCGAACCTTTCTGTGTCTACTTCTCCTAAGAACACACATTCATCACTGTTTCTCTCACACTGATCTTCCGTGACTTCACGTAGTCCGGCTGCTTCACCTGAACAACAAACTACAGCAAAATGCCCTTTTTTCAGACACTTTCTACATTGGACGTCTCTAGTGGGGCAGTCTTTCCATGAGTGTTTATTTCTTCAACCACAGCGCCCACACTCTTTTCGCCTTATCTGGATTTTGTCCCCTTTTTGACTGCTGCCAGGTCCGTTTCTTTTCCTTTTTCAGATTTGTCCTTATGGCGTCCATTTTTGATACGTTATCCTCTGTGGCTGTGCTAAGCAGAATTGTTGCTGTTTCTTCAGTTTCACTCTGCCTGAATTTCTGCATAGCTTTTGCAAATGTTAGCTCACAGTCCATTTGTAGCTGTTCTAACAGCTTTTTGTCCTTTATCCCTACCACAATTCTGTCCCTTATGAGTTCCTCTTGTGATGAATGTTTCTGCACTCTCTCCATCTTGCTGATATATGGAATTGAATTGTGCACTTTCAAAGATCACGTTGTGTTTTCCTACATAGTGCTGCTCAAATGCTGCTTTTAACAGCTCCATATTTCTTTTTATCTGCATCGGTCTGTGGTAAAACAGCCAAAACATCATCAGCAGTGTCTACCATGGCATACAAGAGTGATCCACCTGATATTCTTCTGATTTTCCATCCAGAGCTTTTGCAATACAAAACCTCTTGAATCGTCTGATCCACCTTGGCCATTCTGCAGGACATGAGAAGTTGAACGGTTGTGGGGGGGTTATCTGTAGAGACGTCGCCATCGTCTCTATCGTTATATCCCATGTTTCGTCACGTTCAGGATCAGAATTTTCAGATGCGTCGTCTCTCTGGACTTCTCCCTCCGTTGACATATGCCAAGTGGGCTAGCAACGCAAAAAAAAAATGCAGCGGCGCGCTAGTGTAGCTTTCTGCTTTCATCTGCTTGTCGGGTCTTTTCTGTCGAAAACTGCAGGGATACTTCGGAGAAATGGTTATCTAACCATCAAAATGGTCCACAAAATCCCACTTTACTGGTATGGCCATGCACTACACACTTCAATTTTTGCTCTGTGTCTGTTTCAGGGTGAAAGAGCGAGTGGTACGGGTGCCTCCTGGCTACCAATCAGACCTGGTCATTCAACTGCTGTGGGTGGATGGAGAACCTCCACAACAGATCACCAGCCTGGACATCAACTCTGCCTATGGCCTGTAAGTCTTCAAATACCTTCAGTTTACTGGTCTACCTGTTCATCCGTGTAGCCATTTAGTTAACAATATAGAAAACAGACATGTATTACTGGTAAGATTCCTTTGTTTTTGACAACAGTTGAACATACTGATGTGAAGTAGGTGCTTGGAACTAGACTGAAATTGTACCTTTGAGACTTAGAACTAATAGCAGAGTAGCTGATTTACACAGAACTGCAACCCAGTGAAACACAACAAAGGCATTTTACTAAAACCAGAATAGATGAGTTGCAAGCTGGTGGTTTCAAATTGTAGCAAGAGGGGAGCATTTTGACTAAGATTAACTTTTAAACCTCTAGAAAACACACTCAATCTAAACCACACCCACATTTTGTGTATGCACAGGTCTTCCCATCTGTCGATGAGCATCTGTGGGCTGAATTTCAGTTTATGTAGGCTTTTGGAGTTTTTATGTTTGAAGCTTGTATAAGGTTGTATGTGGATACAATAAGTGAACATTACCAGCTGCAGATAGACGTTTTAGGCATTTTGAATGTATTTTTGATGCAATAACTCATTGAGTTGTAAATAGCTCACTCTTTGGACATACACTGACAAAAATTGTATTGATGGGGATGGGTGTTAAAGTCTTATTACAGCCAGACAAACATAAATGATTAAAACAATCCACAATTTATTGAAATCAAGCCTCAAAAATCACAGGAATCTAATCAGACTAACATTTTCCAGCCAACTACAGAAAAGCAACTAATGTTCTGTGACCACAGTAATTATACGAACTAAAGTGCGTGAATGTTGTAGCAACACGTCTTGTCTTTTTGGCCTTTACGACCACTTCTGTGGCTTTATTTCTGATGCATGAAACTCATAAAATCACAGCTTGGTTTAAAAAGCTCCGATTAAGCCAGGGCAACGTTAGTTGAATCTCTTTTCTAAAGCTTTTGACAGCTTGACTGGAGCGACACAAATTGATTTATTTTGTTTTCTTGTCTTTTGCTGGCTCTTTCAATCATACACACTATTTTTGGTTTGTACCACATTAAAAGAAAAGAAAAATGTGTCCCTTTAACTTATTAAAATATCATTCAGATACACTTCAGTGGCCACAGTTCAGATTTGATGGTAAAGAGGTTTTACATTAAAATACTGTACTTTCATCTACTCATTTTTTAAATGTTCTTGTCTAAAGTTGAAATAAAGAAAAAAAGTTGACTTCTGTGATCATCTTTATATAGTTTAGTTTCTGTACTAAAGTGTATGTTCAGTCTCTATTCCGTGCATTAACTATAAAGGCACAATTCATGTATATATACCTTCATTTTCAAGCAACTTAACATTCTGCTGCAGCTTTCTGGTGAAAGAACATCTGTCCAACAAATAAATGAAGCTTTATCCAGCAGTAATGACACTAGTGCTGTTTCAATGTGACTGCCATCTTTCCAATTTAGGTTTTTTGTTTGTTTGAGGTTTTTTTTAATCAGTGAATTATGTGATTTGCTTCTCCTTATGCCAGTTGTTTTGTATGGTTCAAGCTGTAATTCAGTGCTGATTGGTATGAAATAGTGGAAATGGGTAGTAAATGCACAGCTGCTTTGTATTTCATTTGTTTTTTTTTAACATTTATTTCGAAATGTGCAATCATGGTCTTAAAATGGTTGTTTACACAAGCAGCATAGCCAGAAGTTGCAGATAGATTTGGCTGAAATTAACATATTATTGGTTGGGTTGTCAGAAACTGGACCATCTATTCATGTGGCAGTAATCTGAACTGACTTACCTGAAGAAAGTAATTTGTAGATCTGTCCACTTGTCCAATATGTAGTGGTGAAACCTTCTGTGGTTGTACCTTGTACTTTTGTCATCGGTTACTGCATCAAAATGTCAAAATAAATGTGACGTGTTTGATCCTGCTACATTACACCCTTAATGTCAGTGGAAATAAGTGGAAAAAACTCAGCCAACACCATGAATATCTTAGCATAACGGTGCTTGTACATATACTTTCTTATTGTGTTATTGTGTGTGTGTGTCCAGCTTGGCGTTTGGGAACTGCAATGGGCTAGCTGTGGTGGACTACTTGCAGAAGACTGTCCTGTTGTGTATCTCGACACTGGATCTGTACGGAGCCACTGACCCCTACCAGCGCCTTACCCGTTCCCCCCGCAGGAACAGACAGTCCACCTCAGGTAGCACGGACACACACACACCCCTGGAATACTGCCACACACACTAACACATGAATACTCACTAAGCATCAACACAGTACGGAGTTTATGACTCATCCACACTGCTCTACCTTTCTGTCGCTATCTTCTTCCATCCTCTCTCCTCCTGTGTCTACTCTTCTTTTAAAGGTTATGCAGATGTGAAAAATCTGACCTCATTTACATCAATAGTATGAAAACAATCATGAAAGTAGTTAAGCTTTATTCCTAGAATGTGTCATGCAACTGCACATTGTCAAAAGCCTTGTATATAAAAACACAGGTATTTTGATTGCCACAGATTTTTCTGTCATATTTTTGACCTATCATCTACATGCAAAGGCAGTTTTTGGGCTCTGTAACTTAGTGTTTTGGAAAGCACTTTCTAGATTGTAAAACATTAATTTTGAGATTGTAACATCAGATTGTATGCTGCTATCTACTTGGTTTAAAGTGGCACTAGTGAACTTTGGCAGATTTTGTACTTTGTCGCACCCTAATGAAGATGATTTGTCATCCGTCTTGCATCCTGTCTCTTCTCTGAACTCCCTTCAGCCAGTAAAACTTAGTCTAATGTTGCCCCCTGTCCCTTGCTTCTTTCGATAATAGGGTAAAATCTCAGGGTTTGTTGTTAAATCAGAAAAATTGTCTATCCAAAACGGCCGCTGTGTTGATATCCAGTTGCTTGCGAGTGACGCAGGGCCATGAAGCACAGTGAAGCTGTGATGTAATATCCTGGGCTGGAAAACAAAGTTCTGGAGTGCGGTTTCTTAGCCCCGGGATGCTGCAGGGCAATGATGGTTTTGTAAATGTACATAATGAATGCCAGTGTGCCATCAAAACAAACCACAACGTGGAATGTTAAAGTTGGAAACTTATGTAGTGTTGCTTTAACGTTTCAAATTAGCAGTTATCTCCCACTTTTAAACATGGCAACAGCAGCCTTTGTCAATATCTGGATGGTTTGAAAAGATTATTTTATGTTTGCACATAAATTTACTTTTACAAGGTGACTATGGGGCATGGAGTCAGAACACATTATGAACCACACAGCTACAAAAAACAACAACATGCCAATGGGAGAGAACCTGAGATTGGTTAGATCTGAAGTTGGTGGGATTTTTTAAGTGCCTGTGTTGCTGTATTTAACCTTTGCCCATGCTGATCAGCAGTGGTGGAAATTGAATAGAGTAATTTCTTACTTTGAGCTTTCCTAATTTGAGTATGTTTTCTACCAAAGGATCAGTTTCCATATCACCTGAAAGAGTAGCATGCATTTTCCTTAATTGCCTTCATCAAACACTTTGTTTTTTATTAGTTTGGAAATAACTTACTGTAGATTTAGTTTTACGTGCAAAAAGAAAAACATTCAACCTACAGGATCAGATAGGCTGCAAAACACTTCAATTAAAAGACAATTCAGGTCAATACATGTTTGGAAAGTCTTAAAATGACTAATTTCTCTCTTGAAGATTAAAGAGCCAGAGATCACATAGACTCTGTCTTCCTCTCTTGCCTTTCTTTCTGTTCCACAACAACACACATTCACAGAAACACCTGTCACTATGCTATGAGGTGCATGTTAACAGGTTATGTGTCATCCAACATTGGCATTATTATGCATGTTGTCATCTGGTTCCTGTCTGCTCTGTTTTTAGTCCTGCTTGAGCACAGATCTGTTAGTCAAAAGCCACAGAAGTCTCGTCACACCTCCTGACCCCCGCATTCCTTTTCTCTGCTGCTCGTCTTGGCTGGCAAAGGATTCTAAAGCAACTATTTTATACCTTATTTGCTATTATATATTCATATTCAACCCCACCACACAGAGCAGAACATGTTGTGTATAATACAAGCCACACTTTTATAAGACAATAAACTTTATTTTAGCAATTTGAGGTTTTGGAAGATTTTTATTAGTATTAAGCACTTTACTAGTATTTATGAATTGTGCTTAGCTGAACAGATGAATGCTTAAAAGTCACATTTTTATATATACGCTGTTGCACAAAGACTTACTGACTACTGTAAATGCCTTTATGGGCATGGTCTTTAAAGTCAAAACGGAGACGAGAGGAAAAATGAAACCAGTTTAAGAGTTTCTCTGTACCCCATGAGGTGCTATTTGATCCAAAGCACTTACTGTGCTGAAGCTCATACTAACCTTATCAGGTCCAAGTACAATAAATTACATGCCGCTTGCTAAGCTGTCTTCATAAAAGATGCTTTCTGTCTTTCCCAAAACATTTTTAGCTGTTTTCACCACATATGTATATCTGTATACTAAATTGTGTGCACAATTATTAGGCAAATATGGATTTTCAAAAGTAATTTGTTGTGAATAGTAAATGGAGTGGCAGCACAGGTGTGGACAGGGTAAGCTGCCACTAACTAAGGCTTGTTAGAAACAATTTAATCAGTCATAAATGCCACCACATTCTTGAAATACCACCTACCTTGAGGTCATGCTTCAAGTCAGCCCTCAACAAGATGGAAAGGGTACAGAAATAAGCTTGTATATCATTACAGATGAGTTGAATTGATCTTAGAAATGGACTGATTCTGAACTCCCAAACCTGTTACTGGTGTCTGGAAGATGTTGTCTTTAAACAATGTTACAGGAGGAAGGCTATGATGTTCATGTTGCACAATGTAGAATCGCATGAATTCGTACAGCAAGACACATACTATACATACGCTTCAAAGAGTACATTATTTAAAACAGATTGTAAAAACACACATAGAAATAGTACAACTAGCTTTAGCTAAAAGCAAGTGCAGCAATCACAAACTGTGAAAGTTTTAAATGAAATATATGAGTCTGGGGAAAAAAAGAGACTTCTGTCATTTATTCTTAAATCAGCATCTCTGAGTATTACTAATAAAAAATTTAATTCCACAACACATCTCATTTTGCTTTATGAGGACAAAGCTGCAGTCCGGCAAAGGGGTGAACACTATTTTGGACTGAAAGGGATGACCACAAAGTCATCACACGAGCTGTAGGCTGACATCAAGCAACCTTCAGACATGGTGGCCCTGCACCTTGTTGTTGACCTGGAGAGGCCTACGGCCCACAGCATCTATACTAGCCGTTAAATGTGGAGACATATCAATGATGACCTGGGATGCTTTGAACAGATGTGTTTTTGTTTTTTGTTTTTTTTTTGGGGGGGGGTATAGGAATAAAGCCACATACAAGGTTATCCTTAGAAAAAATGCTTTCTTCATCTAAGACTGTTCCCAAAATCAGAGGGTTAGTATTTCCAGCAGGACAATGCTCCATGTCACACAGCCAGGGATATCAAGGTCTGGATGGAGAATTAGCACATCATGGCCAACTCAGTTTTCAGATTTGAACCCTATTAAAAACTTCTGGAATGACATCAAAAGGAAGATGAATGGTCACAAACCATCAAGCAAAGCTGTGGTGTTTGATATCTTTTTCATAAGAGTGGTATGAAGTTACCCAACATCGATGTGAAAAACTGGCAGAGAGCACACTAAAACCCAAGAGGGCTCATTCATTCATTTGCTATACTGCTTAATCCAATTCAGGGTCGCGAGGAAGCTGGAGGCTGTCCCAGTAATTAGCAGGCAAGAGGCAGAGTACACCCTGGACAGGTCGCCAGTCTACACTCACACTCACTCCTGATTTCGAGTGACCAATTAACCCAACATGCATGTCTTTGGACAATGGGACTACCCAGAGAGAAACCAAACATTTCAGGGAGAACATGCAAAGGCCACTGTTCAAACCCCTCCCCAGCCGAGGCTCAAACAAGCAACCTACTTGCTGTGAGGTTGAGGTGCAGC
>JAOXYM010000013.1:22067495-22104191 GCA_028567055.1 Leptatherina wallacei
CGTCAAGTCCGTTGCAAGACGGAAAGGTACCGGAGATCATTCCTGCCAGCAGCCATCACCCTCCGGAACAAGGCCCTTCGACTTCAATTACATTTTTTGTATCATCATTATTATTATTATTTGGAAGAAGAAAAAAAAAACTTTGCTACAACAATAATTTCCCTCTAAGAGGGATAAATAAAGTATCTTTCATTTAATTATGGAGAGATAAGTAAAAAAGGACAGGAACATACACAGAAGGACACAGTGCAAACAAGCGTCTGTTTGACTTTGACATTTACCCAATGAGGGGTGAATCGCACACTGTTAGAATATTTATAAAAACTACAATGATTCATACTTTTGTCTGAAAAAGTTTTTTTTCTACTTAAAGTCTCCTCCATATAAATTGAAGTGGTATAAAACATTAAACTGTAGTCTGTAGTCAAATAAGGCACCACAGCTGTCCTCTGCTTGACAGGCAAAGAGTTCATGACTTGTTTTCTCCTGTTGAATATCAACTGACACCTTCTCTGTGGCCATTAGAGGAGGCTGTAATGCTATCCCTGGTACATGAGGAGTGCTGTGTCTGCCCTATACACACTGCAGACAGCTTATTAAGAAAGCCAGCCAGCATCCTGATTCATCCTATGTCAATAAATGCAGGCATATCTATCTTTCTTTTTTTCACGGAAATCTTTCTCTCTTTTTTTTTTGTACCTTTTACCAATCTTTCTTTTGTTAGCAGTCCCAATAATTGGCATTACTCCTGTCTCAGAGCTTCCGCACTCAAAAATTGTGAGCATCGCGCTCATGTTTATTTTCTGTGTATCGTGAAGTTTGTGTTGTTTGGAGGTTATTTTACGTTTCACCTGGGATCTTCATGCCACACATAGCTGTCACAAAGTTTCCTTGACCCGACTCTTTGAAAGATGGGCTAACAAGATGACACGCCAGTGATCGGAGCCTGACCCAGCAGGATATATTTAGCACTGGTGTGATATCGGAAACTTTCATGCAGCTCAGGGTTTGATAAAAGGTAAATTCTGGGTTGAAAAAATAAAATAAAATTTATTTTCAGTTTAAACATGTCCTGTAACGAACTAAAAAGGATATTGTGATGTAGACGATTACGACTGGAAATAAAGTAGCTGTGTAGCTTCCTCCCGTCCATCCACATTAAAAAACAAATATGACCTTTTCAGTTAAAAGCAGGTGCTTTTTAGAAAACAACTGCATGCACAGTTAATACAGATGATGCTCGGAGATCTCGGAGACACCCGATGAGATGTATATTATAAACCTAAAGTGGCAGTAAACATGTTTTTCCTCTAACTTATCAGTGCAAAGTAAATGTTGAAAGCACAATGTAATGTCTGCAGACAAATGACACAATCAGCATAAAGATAAGCTTCGCTTTCCCTGTGCAGTTCTGTCTGCTAAGTTCACAGCACAAAAGAAGGCAGTGTGCTGTTGGACGGACTGGCATTTTCATGAAAAGATAGCAACCCAGTTTGCTTTTCTCTAAATTTATGTTAACTTTTATGTCTCTGTAATTGATCAAAAGAATGAAAAAATGAAAAAAATTCTCCTTTCGCCTGTTTCTAGATCACAGTTCATTTGATCATTTAATATGTTTTGTTTTAAAAAAATAGTCTCTTAAGATTTAAAACACATAATACCCAAAGTATTTAAATGGACTGCTCACAAAGAAATATCTTTAGTTATCAAGTCTTAATTCAAAGACCTAAGATTGGATTATATGCATTAATAAGTTGGGAGCTTGTAGGTTAAAAAATATTTTCATGCTGGAGTCCCGAGGCTCCTCAAAGCTCAAGATCAGAGCTATTTTTATTATATAATAAGTATGCACTATTAGAGTAAATGAAGTGGTGCAATTACCACCAGCCATGTCACAGCAACAGCCTGTTAGCAGTGCAGGTCTTGCATCATTGTGCCTGCAGGTTCCAGTTAGTCAGTCACTTCAGTTTTAGGCATCAGGATAAGAACTGTGAGAACAGGCAGTTAAAAAAAAAAGTAAAATGACTTTTTTTTTATTCCAAACAACAAACTGTCTTCATGGAGTAACAAGTACATGAACAATGGAGTATATGTTTGGGTTGTGGTGGAATGTTTTGTAGTGAAACTAACTTCCAAAAGTTGACTTTAAGCACCAGCAGGCAGGCTGACTGGCTGTAGGAGGTGGAGGAGACGGTAAAAGTAGATTAAAAAGATGGATGCATGACTTAGAGTTTAGAAAAATATTATGTTTGTGTTGTTAGAGGTGATTGTAGTTGTTGTCGTGTTTGTTGTAGTATTAGTTCTTTTGCTGTTCTGGCATATAAAGACTTCTGAGTCTTCTACTGCTGGTGGAATGATGTTCTTGAATTTCTTATTAACCCTTTTTGCTTTCATAGCCTCTCAAATGTTTCTTGCCTATTACCTGCAAGTCTTTCTTCTCCCCAGTTCACCCAATGTGTTTGTCTCTCCCTTGTTTCCCTGAAAGTCTGTGTTTGTTCTGTTGACTCTCCTGTTCCAGTTCATTACCCAACCTCCCTTCACAATGACCCACGCGTCCTGCCAGAGCCTGTGGCCAGTCTGAGAGCCAGCCACTGCAGTCCAGTCTTTTACTTACTGGACAATGGTAAGAAGAGGGATGACTCATGAATCTCAGCCTCTTCATGGACACCTGCTTATGGTCTTTCTTGTGTGGCAGCAATGCAACAAGAAGAGATAGGATTGTTAGCTGTTTGACGGGTTCTTGTTTTGATGTTGCCCTTTGCATGCTAGCTCTGCCCCCACACTGTGAGCAACACTATCAGCAAGACAAGAGAAGGCCAATTTGTCCTAACATAGGGACATATCTGTATAGACTTTTTAGACTGAAGAAAATAATAAAGCGTGTAATCAAGCTGTAAAATGATCACAAAACCTTTATGGATATTATTTTAAATTGGGTAAAATGTTAATTTTGTCATTATCAGTATGTGGTAGAGGCAGGCAGACAAGGTAATCTGCAATCACACTCTCTTGCAGCACCATTGGTCACAACAGAATGACCCATCAAACTGGTTGCTTGCAGTGTAAACAAGCTTACAGGGACTGTGTTGCCAGGAGTTGAGTGTGTGTGGCTGCTTTTTCAATGTGCTCCATGCTTTGTGCAGATGACTGCTGGGTGGTGCATTGTCTTGCTGGCCCAGCTGCATTGATGTTTGTTGTATGTGCCAGATGTGGACTTTGTCCTTGGGCCTCTTCTCATTCTCCAATAACTGTGAGACAGGTGGGCTGAGGAAGAGGAAGGGGTTGTATTCCAGCTGGATACTCCCCCTCACTCGTTGGTGCCTCTAGTGCTTCATTCTCTGTGACATTTATCACCGTGCCTCCTCTAAAATCACTCATCTTTGTGGCTAGAAGGCAACAAGCTCCTTTACTGAGCTGTGGTGCTCAGGGTCTCTTTCTGTGTGTCAGTAAGCCCCAAACTTATCTTGTTGTCCTCTTGGCTAACATTCATCCTTGTCTTGTCTTTTACTAACTGCATGGAGCCCACTATGAGACCAGTTGCAGTGCTGATGAACATGACAACAGCTTGCTTGGTGTGTCCAATGTATCGGCATTAATCTGAGTATTACTATCACATTAGCCCCATTTGTGATGTCAGCACGTCATACTTAAAGGCATTTCCTATGCAAAACTTCAAAACAAACCAAAAAAACAGAACAGCTTGGAGATTACCAGCTATGTTGTAAGAGCAGCAATCAAAAGGTAATCAGAGACCTGGGCCTCCTCAAAAGGGTTTTTATGATCATGTGGTTGTTGTCTGGATAGATAAAGCTTTTGCCTACCATTAGCTGCAGAGCAAAATGGTTTAGTGGACAGAACAACACATTTAAATGTTGGTTTTTGCCTGGGGCAAGTGCTTTATTTTTGCAGAGAGAGGGCAGGCACCTGCTGGGTCACAAAAACAACTTTAAAGATGCCACTCACTGCTGAATAACACGTAGAAGATTATTTATGTCACCACTGCTTTGCATAGGGAATACTTTTACTGAATGGTGGAGTAATGAAGAAGGTTCTAAAGTCACAAATGGGGCTTGTTTGTGTTTTAAACAACATAACATAGTTAGGCTAGAAGCTATAAGAACATACATAAATAAAAGAAGAATCTTGATTTTAAATGCTTGGAATGAAATGGCCATGTTTTGATACAGAACAGAGAAAGCACATATGGTGTCTTGCAGTAGTATTCACCCCCAGTTTGTCATTAATTGAGTCTCAGATTTGAAGACCTGTGTTAATTTAAATCTAATCTAAGTTTTTATTAGAAAATGGAAAGAATATGGGACCATAAGTAGCCTGCTAAGAAATGTAGACCATCAAAAGTCCAAGCAAGGATGGCACTGGTTGAAGAGCTCACAGAGAAGTCATTGGTAACCCTGAGGAAGCTGTAAAGCTCCACAAAAGAGACTAAACTGTCTGTTCTTAAGAGTGCTTTCATTTAGTTTAGTTCCGCTTTATTTGTAAAGCACCAGTTCACAACAAATTCATCTCAAGGCACTATTAAAGGTACAGTCCAATCCAATTATCAGTCTTATATAATTGTAATTCAATTATAATCCAATTAAAACAATTCCATACTATGATCTACATTAGTCCAATTTATAATAATTGTGTTGATACAAGGTAAATTCATGAGAAATAATTGTTCAATGAATTTGATTCATCCTGAGAATGCATGGTGCAGCGGGACAGAGTGAACACAGTGAACACAGAGTTTTTACAGAATGTAAAAACTTTGTTTTAACAGGAAGGAAAACCTCCAGCAAAACAGACGCCATCTGTCTTGACCGGTTGGGGGTGGAAGCTTTAAGCTGTGTTCTCCACCAAGCTGGGGTAGAGCCAGAAAAATAGCCATTGCTTGGAAAAATGAAAGCAAGAAAGAGACATTGAAAGGACTATCAATGCATGCAGCCCATGTTGGCTAAATGCAACATGTCTCATGAGCTCAAGTACATACAGTAATCCCCACTGTAAGGCATGGTAGTGATAGCATCATGCTGTGGGGATGTTTTGCATAGCCAGGATCTGTAAAAAGTGGTCCGAACTGAAGGGATAATGGACGGTGCTGAATACAGGCAAATACTTTTGGAAAATGTGCCATCTTTAAGATATTTGGTTAAACATGAGCAATACTCATTCACATGTCTGCTTCTTTTTTTTTTTGTTCTATTTCTGATTTGTTTCACAACTAAAAATATTTGTACACCTCCAACGTGGATGTGCTGATGAAATGATACAGAACTCAGCCTGTAAGGTAACAAAACAGGAAAAAAAGGGGATCAATACTTTTTCAAGACACTGTAGGTTCAGTGAACATGCAGTAAAAAAATGATGCTGTAGTTAAAAACCCACAGTAATGAATGATAATACATGCAGTGTTTAGTTGGTTATTGTTTATTTCACACTGAGCAACCCCACGGCTCCTCAGATCAGTCCCACCTGTTTATTTCGATTAGAAATTATTTCATGAAGCGTTTGTGCTGCCACCGACCTATTAAGCAGAGGGGCCATCTGTGTGTAACAGGTTTATTATGAGCATATTTTTTCTGTCATTGTGTCTCTATAACAGTGCACATTTTATATGGCCACAGCAGCATCTGGTCACCAGGGTTTATTATGGAAAAGCACACAGAGCTCATCTGCTATCTCATTAGGAACACTAATACAGAAGTCTGCCCCTTTTCCTGGGAAAAAAAATGGACAGAAATGAACTGATTGAAAAAATTCAATTGTAGCATCATCCCACCCCAATTCTCTCTGCAATAATAGAATTTTTCCGTATCTTCTCCCTTAAAATGACCTTTTGAGCTTCCAGCATCATCCTTTGTAATGAAAAAGAAAATAAAAGACATTGAGTAGCTACAGTTTCTCACCCTGTTCAGGGTCACTGGGGGCTAAAGTGTGTCCCAGCTGACACTGAACAAGAGACAGCATAAACCCAGGACAGGTCACCAGTCCATTAAAGTATGAACACAGAGACAGGCAACCATACATTTTAACACTTATGACCAATTTTGAACATTCAATTAACCTGTATGTCCTGGGACTGAAAGAGACCACAGCACCCCCGGGAAAACATATGGCTAAAAGATTCATGACAGTAGATTTTCTTTCAACATCTTTGAAGTCCTTAGCAACCAGTCTGTTTCAATCCTCCTGCTATTTTATTCTGAGGTACTTGATGGCAGAAGTAGTGAAAGGTCAGTTAGCATTTTTCTGATTAAATCTTTGTTGATTTCTTTGAATATTTCAAATCTAACATAGCAGTGAAATGACCAGAATAAAGAAAATTCATAGTCATGCCATTTTCCTTCTGGTCATGAAATACAGCAGACATCATGTAAACACCATTTTGTGTTTTTCATATGCCAAGGTAATCATTAAGAACAAAGAAACAAATTAAAATATTGCTTCTTTTTTCTTTCTTTCTTTCTTTCTTTCTTTCTTTTGAGGGAGAAACTGACTCATGGCACCTCAAGTTGAACCTTTGCAGTTTTCTACTTGCTGCAAAATGCTTGCAAAATGTTTTATCAACTTATTTTGGTTGCCTTCAGTGTCTGTCCGTGATTGTTGTATCGGCACCTTGTAGTGTCGCCCTGTTTGTTTATTTGTACCTTCGTGCCAGATATCCCAGGCCTCTGACAAGAAGATTTTACATTAGAGTAGAACAAGTATCCACGGTGAATTATTCTTGACTTGTTGCAACTCAGCAAGTCAGCTTTCACTAGTTGTAAGTAGTTTAACAGGCAAAAGATATGACGTGCCCCAGTGACTGTTACGTCCAGTGGAGAATATATGTACACTTAGTCAGAACTGAAGATTGTGGATCCAGCAAAAATAGCTTAAGACACTGGCCTGGGACAACAATGGAGCATGCAGTTTGCAATATGCCTGTTGTGTGCAACTGCACCGATCTGCATGCTCTGGTTTGTTGTTCCTATGAAGTGCCCTTTTTCTTTCCTTTTTTCTTTCCTTTTTCTTTTACAGTTTTGTTTGTCTTTTCATATAGATTACATGTATTTTTTTCTTATGGTTTACTTTTTTTCTTTTCTTTTTTTTTCCATGGAAGGGATTAACTGGTTCTTTGTTTCCTATTCTTTTGTTTCAGTAAAGGGGCCCGGCAGAAAGTTAAGTCTGCCCACAGATCTTAAGACTGATCTTGGTACGGTAGGCGAAAGCCAGCAGTTTTCACTTAATTTCCTTTGAGTCTTTTGGTTTCTGCTTTTGACATATTTTCTATAATTTCATGTTGCTTTGGTATTTTTATTCTTCACATTCCAACTTACTTCCTTTCTTTGTCACTCTAACCTGTTCAATCAGCCCATGAGACAATCGGCCTGAAGTGTTTGCCCATTTTGCCCCTTTAATGTATTTTTGTTTGATTTGAATCTCCTGTGTCTCTTTCCTCTACATTTTGCAAGTGTTTATAAAGGTGATTTGTAACTCATGCCCATATCTAGATTTGAAGCTCTCTATCGCTTTATCATGATTGGACCATCTTCTGATTTTGCGTAATCTTTCCTCCATTGACAGCCTTGCTCTGCAGTATTGGATCACTCGCTGCCTTTCTCATTGTAACTGGATCATTTCTCTCTCAAACAGTCTCTCTTCCATTTTGACTGGATCATCTGCATCACAGATATTGAGCGCCCCACCCCCTCCCCCCCACCCCACCCCTGCATCTCTAACTGCTGCATAAACATCACAGTCTCAGGTTTCCCTTTGCTCTTCTTCTGCAGTGTCACAAGCGAAAAAGTCTGCTCCTTTAACATAAAATGTGCCTGTGCTTACTTATTTTTGTGACTTTCCTCATTCACTAACTTTTCTTTATATAGCAGGTACAGAAACACTTTTATTTTCAGCAACACTAAGAGCAACAACTTAAGTCCAAATTGAAGGAAACAGTCTTAATCTTCAACGCTTCCTTGCCAATTTACAGTGGTTTAATTAAAGGGAAATTAACCTCATTCAATTTTGTGTGAGGGGCAAACACGCCCCTGGAAAATGTATACTGTCAGGAAAAATAGCTGTGGGTTGGAATTTTCTTTTTTTTTTAAGTGAGTATAGTTTGTATTTATGTGTCTGTGCTTTGGTGTGGATCTGTACAAGTCTGTACACTGTGTGGTAATCCGTGGGAGGGTTGCATGTCAAAGTACAGTGCCGTCCTTTTTGCTATTTACCAGTTTCCCTCCGAACGTTTTGGGGCAAATGGTTGATTTACTGCATCACTGTTTGAAATTCATAATAGCAAAAGGATTAAGGTAGACTCAGCAGTGCAGTCGTGTGGCTTCATATTAGCCCAATATATGCAGTGAAAACTCCCCAGACTGCCTCGGCTCGTCCTGCTGTGAAACTGGGTAAGTGTCGCACGCGGACTGGGTGGCGCCCCGGAGTTTTTCATCTTCACTTTGAAACTCAATTATCTCAGCGTGAACCAGCTGAACAGGGGAACTAGTTTTGGCACAACAGAAATATGAAATGCTGAGAGGATAGTGAACCGAGGACACAGTGTACTGTGTTGGCGTAACGCTGTTTAACATCACGCTTATTGAACAGCCATACGAGGATTTCAGAAAGGAAAGGGGAAACAAAAAAAATGAAGGAAAGCAATTCCATTAGATCTTCCTGTCATCCACAAATGCTTTTAACCTTGGTTTTACTGCCACAAGGACATCGTTAAAGAATAGGGCATTGTTTTATTTACTCTTCTCTCAAGATGAGGGAGAAGGGAAGTACCTAGGCCCAGGTGTTGTGAAGCTGCTAATTATGGTTATCTCCGCAGCTTTTCCGTTAACTAAACTACACACAGCAAAGAACAGCGGAGTACACACAATTATTTTTGGTCATATTATTAAGGTTTTTTTGTAAACAAATTAATTTGCTTGCATATGCTCAGTCCCACAAGCACTCACAAATGCAGTCCTTAAGGAGAGGCCATGCAAAGCCACCATTCCAGGGTAACCAGTGTTTTTATGTCAGCATCAACTGTAGATGACTCTGTAGCCCTTACAAACCTAAATAATTTGCATTAGAATAAAAGAACATATAGTAGAGATTTGATATAGATTTTTTTAATCATTATTATTTTTTTTTATCTTCACTTGAAGCTTCACCAGTACCGTCATTGGCTTTTTAAAAAGAAATAAACAGCTTCAGCTAAAAACAAGTTTTTTTTTTTTAACAAAGATTAAAAGACACAAAGTGGAGATGAAACAAGCCTGCTCTCTTTTTCCATTTTTTTTTCTCATCTCTCTCCTGGCACAGACTGGATGAAGCTGCACTCACAACTTTCCTCTGCACTCTCCTTTCTTTGGCCACAGCATCTCTTTTCTCCTATTTGCACATACTTACTTCAAACCGCTTTTTAACTCTATGTCACGCACTCTCCCCCTTTACCTCACTGTCATTTTCTTTCTACTTGACAACTACTGTAGATTTTAACATCAGCTTGCTCTCCTCTGACACTGTAAACTTCTCCATCTTCATAGGTCATGCACTGTAATTATCAGAGGCAGCATTTTGTAAATAAATTGACACAGTCTTCTATTAAGTTGGACAAACATGTTATAAATAAGCAAAATTCACCTTCCGTATTTTCAGATTTTGCTTAATTTGCTGCTTAATTTGACACTCGCTGGCTTATGAAGATGGACGTATAAGCAGTGGATTACAGTATGTTTCAAAGTTTAATCATTTCCCTCTTTCTGTTGTTTGCTAATGCTTTGCCGTTGTTACAGATCATGTCAATGGACATTGCACTAGCCCCACCTCCCAGCCCTGCTCGGCGGGGAAGCCTCGCATTCCGATGGGTCCCGAGGGGCCACGGCTTACCCGCAGAGGCCAAGGCCGGCCACCTTTCCGCAAGGCCCAGTCCGCTGCTTGCATGGAGATCTCTTTGCCTGTGTCCCACACTGAAGGTGTGTGCTTGTCTTCCCAACTCCCATCCCTAAACCTCCATACCATAACCATCTTTCCAAATAAGTGCATGTGACCCTCTCTCTTCTGGGTGAGTGGATTAAGGCCTGTAACAAAGTTAACACAAAGCAAGCACATGCTAATGCAAGTTAGCAACATAAAATCAGAAATCGTAGCTTACAACAGCAGCTAATGTTCGGTATGGGATACAGATCCAATGGAAAGAGAAGTTGCAGGTACTTTTTAATCATCATTTTGTGATAGCCTATATTGTTTGCTAAACCCTTACTGTTATAGCTCAGTTATAGCTTGCTGAGAGAGTTAGAAAAACACCACTGGGCTCTCTGGCTGTACGCTGCTCTACACACGGAGGCAGTAGAACTGGTGTCATAGTAAGATTGTTTTTCATATACTTTTCAAGCTGTTTCTCTAAAAACAGTGTAAAATGTTGGGCAGGTTGGGTCCCAATTTTATGATGTCATGGAAATCTGCTGCGTAGAGCTTCTTGCCATTCCCTTTTTTGTCTTTATAAGCATTTGTGGCAAAATTGTGGAAAGTAGACATGATGACCTATGCAATGAGATATCATATACAACCTTCATCAGGAAGAGGAACAAAGCCAGACTGCATCAAATAGTGAGAAATATGAGCTGTGAGATCATATATTGCCATTTAAGCTGCATCTGGGAACCTGAGTAGGGAAATCTTAATCTTGGTACAATTTGTACCCTTTATGCAAACTGCAAACTTTTGTGCTTTGAGGATATACCTTATATGGTGTATTTTATAGCATAGAATGTACTTCCTTTTTTTACAGCCTTTGCAATACAAAAGAGTTATAAATAATTTAACATTCTGTGTGACAGCTGTCGCATGAGCTGCAGTTATTAAAGTGTGCAGATGTCTGCAACAGTCTTCTGCAGTGTTGAAGATTTGTTTAACTTAACACAGTGATCTATCCTTAATCAGAGGTGATGCTAACTTAAGTAGCTAGCAGTAATAAGTCATTTTGAGTGATAATTTTGAGTGATTAGAATGCAACCATTTTTGTCATAAATGGTCTTTTTATCATTTGAGAGCAGCAAGCTTGATGTAGCAATAAAACCAGCAATCATTAGGCTATAGTTAATAAGGAGCCGGTGCTTTGTTTTTAAAAAACACGTAAAGATGTGGCTATACCCTGAGGTAAGCTGTCACCAGATCTGCCACCAACATAATGACAAGAGCTGCTTCACAGTAGCGGTACTTTTGCTTCATGATAAGCTTTCATTTCTGCAGCTTGCATTAGCATCACCGTACAACTTTTAGACTGCAGGCTCTGCTTCTTTTGAATGCAAGAAACAGCCCTTGCATTGACTGCCTTAATATTGTTGCTTGTGTTGACCTTGTGCCAGGCCTGATGGTTGGTGCAGTGTTAAGTGATTTAACTAAATATTTTTATATCCACAGAACCTTTTTTTCCCCCTTCGCACCAAACAGTTTTAATATTTTTTTCTATTATTTTATTTGCCTTGTTGTGTTAGGTATTTCTTAAATCAAGATATTGACTAGATTGGTGACCTGAAGTGTAATGGCAATTTTTTTCTGATGATTTTGTTCTGTTATTGTTTACAGAATCTGGGTGTCTGTACTTTTTTTAATTCTTTTTGAAAATCAGTGAATAGCACACATATGGGATGCATTTCTTTATTTGTTTTATTTGTTTAAAAAGGGAGTCGCGTGAACAGCTGATCACCAAATCATACACACCTTCTGTTGATCCCACCCTAACTCTGACTTATAAAGAAAAAAAAGATTTACCTAGTAAAGGCTTCATTTTCCCATGGTCAGTGTGGAAATGTTCTTACTCAAGCTTTTGTGTGTGAGATAGAAACAGAGTATGTCCTTTTGTGTGTGTCTCTTAATTTTGTATGTGATCAAAGCTAAAATATAATTTGTTTTTTCATGAATTCTTCTCCCTTATCAACAGTTCCTTTTAATTAATACTAACATATGAGGGCTTTACTTAGTGAAACTTTTGTCTTGTGTTCTGTGTTTCATCCTAAATGCAAAATGAGACAGGCTTTAGTCTTGCCGTTTTCTCCTTGTCACGCACGGAATAAGGGACAATTAAACTGAAAGCAAAAGAGATGATAGAAAGAATGCACAGTCAAGTAAACACTTCAAATGCCAGCTGGTCAATTTTGAGATGCAGACCTCAGAACTGACACAGAAAAATGGTCTCTGGTGAGATTGTTGAGCAACATTTAATTACACGATATGTTTGAATCTCTGCACTTAGTCTGTCACTGCCAGGCAGCAGACATTAAGACAAGATGCAAGACATCCATTGACTTTGAGTAAACAACATCCTCCCACTCAGACAGAAACGAGATGCACTTTTTTTCTTTAATTTCACAGGACTCCTGACATTGCCCTGTCATGTCAAACATCTTATTTATTTATTTCACTTTCAAAACATTTTCTCTTAAAAATTCCCCAAAAATATATAAGTGAGGAATGATTTACGTGCCTGGAAAATATACTGAAGCTGGTTCAAATAAAAGAGAGGATGGTAGACTGAGCAAAGAGACTGGAAGTTCAGGGGGAAGATTTAAGCCGGTTATCCATAAAACTGGCTGAAGGTTGATTGACCCTGGAAGCAGACAAGTTGTTTAACACAGCAGTGCTCTAATTTAGATTACAAATCTAATTTACGGTGCAGCTGTACATTGGCAGGGAGCAAACTAGCATGCACATCAATCAACGTCTTCACGGTCATCGTATCGTGTACCACTGACACTGCATTGCTTCTCCTATAGAGAATAAGCTTTTGGAAGGCTCTGGTACCTTGATTATAGCACACTTCATGGGTTGTTTTCAGTCAGCGCTCTCTCAGATCAACCAAAAGTCTCAGTCAAGTCACGAAAGGCAAATCACTCCACAGGAGACTCAGCGTTGTGACAGTGCCCTGCAGTAGTGACCCTGCACGAACCAAAAAGTAACAGCAAATGTTACCAGTAGAAACTAAAATCACGCACCCGAATCACATGCTTGTATGGTCTGTGTTGTCCTTAACAGTTATAAAGATTTGTTTTCTTTAGAACGAAGCTTAAAAAGTTTTCACTAACCAGTGCAAACTAACTCAAAATGAAACTCTTGCAGTGCAGAGCTGTTTGTTAAGCCGAGGCTCAGACTTTTACTTCGATTCTGCAATTAGATTCACTCTGCCATATTCATCAACCTCATTATACAACAGTGACCTGGAACCAAGAGGGGAGCAGTTCCTTATTAGCATAAGCTGAATGTTTTATTAAAGTCATCGCCTGCGTTACAGTTGCATTATCATCCAGACGATGGTGGAAACCCTTCTTTTCCACAGTTGATTTAAAGCATTCATGACCTCTGAAAATATCCATAAGAAGCTGTTTGACAGACTTCTTGAGTTTAGCGTGAAAAATTAGAATAGTGTGACTGATTAGCATGATCATGTCACTCTGCTTCGCCTGACAAGTCAGAGATTTCAAATGATTGCTATACTCAAACTAGGCCTAATGTGTCACTTAAATTCCTTCTACGGGAATCTATTAAATGCCTTAAAAACTCATCTCTGTCCATCAAAATTACATTTTAAGAATTAATTTCCATGTAAATAATCTGTTCATAGTTGAGATGTAACTCTTCATGTTTGATTGATGTGATAACACAGATTTAAGAATATGTAAATTAGCCCCACGTCTGCTCACCTGGCTGCAGCTGCTCTCCCTCGACTCTGTTCAGACACTCTTTACTTTTGTCTCGGCTTGACATCATTATGAGGCAAACAGCTAATTGTCCTTGTTGAATTACAGCTTCAAGGTGGATTCCGAATACATCATCTAACAAAGTCACACAAGTTAAAGGCGAAGGCTGGGCTGTGATTTTAGCTGTTTTTTTAGAAATAATTTTCTCTCTTTTTCTTTTCTCTTTGTCTTACACTACACAACCTCTGTCTGGGTGAAAAACCCCGAGCAACATTGCACATGTTCATGCAGCTCATCTTTGTGTGCTGTCGCCCATGCCTCGCTGTCATTGCCTGAAAACAATGCTAATTCAGAGAGGCATGTCTACAGGCAATTAGAATGATTTTCACTGCAGCCCAAGCTGAGATTGTCCATTAAGAATATGAAACAAGGCCTCAAAGCAAATGTTTATCATTAGCTTGTTTTTACGTTCACCACTAGTTTGGCCTGAAGAGCAGTGCTAAAAATTCTGCATATTGATTCACATCAAATGTGCACCAAAACTGCTCACTTACGATAACGAAAGGACGATTTTGTATAGTTTCCAAAACCCTGAAGGTTCCTCACTATACCTTTATAAGACATTAGAAAACACTGAAATACAGCTTCAGTTTTTCTCCAGCTGATATCATACCAAATAGAATTTTTCAAAGTTGGACTAACACAAATAAACACCATGGTTGGAAGATGTCTGGGAAGGTTCTCATTCATCCAGGTCATGGCATCCAACATAGGTTGAGTCAAGTCGATAGGACTGGGTTTAGCTTCTTGAAAACATTTCGCTTTCATCTGAAAGAGTTTCTTCAGGTCTGATGGAGAAGATGGAGATATCTTCATCAGAATTGAAGAAACTTTTCTGGCCTCAGTCCAGTTGATTTACCTCAACCTACACTGAAAATGTTTGGAAATTGAATTACCCCTGCATGCATTGTAGGGACTCCAACCAGCCATGCATGCTCTGCATTCTCCATGATTCCTGCTCTGAGCCTTGACCTGGAAGTAACCTAGCAACAAGAAACAACAAGGGATGGTACGCATCTCTCTTGTAGACCCATAAAGAGTACAATACCTACAGAAGAGGAGTAACAATGTCTGCTTTACCACTGAATATGGTAATTATAGCTACATTGTTAGTTGTCAGAAGGAGCCTGATACTAACAAGCTGAAATGCTGCACATCATTACCTACTGTTGTGCAATTGGACATACTTCGATCAATAAAGCAATTCCTCCTCCTTGTACACCAGTACAAGGACGGTAGCTTCATGTAATGACCCAGCTGAGCTGTAACTGTAACATGACATAAGGGTGCGCTGACTTTGCAACGAGGTGGAAGAGACACAGAGCTCAGAGATTCTGAGTATTAATTGTTGCTAAAAACTAAAAATGTTTTACACTGGCAACTATAGGGTGCAAAGATTTGTCTCTTTCCAGCAGACCTTTGGATATTCTGTATCTGTTGCCTATCTTTGGCACTGTTGTGTATCAGCTGCGCTGGGTTACCACAGTGAGGAGCCAGCAGGATAACTGGAATAATTAAAGGTCAGCAAGCAGCGCTAGAAATGAGGCTGATGTTAATGAGGCCTGCATGCCAGGCAAGGAGACAGAGGAGGGAAATGACAGAATGTATAGTAAACATTTCCCTAGCGCCCATCTCCAATTAGAAAATGCACACATTAAATATTAAAGATGTAGTTGGGTGATATTTTTAAATTTTTAAACAAAATTGTTAGTAGACGTTTAGGAACATTTAAGATAGGGGGAATGAGTTATAAGTTGATTTGTTAGTTAATCTATAAGGAGCATAGGTTGTTTCCCTTGAGTTTAACCTCTGTATTACCCATATTTAGTCTCATATTGAAGAGACGACACATGAATACTGAAATATATTTTACAAAATCAGAGCACAGAGCTGAGGTAATGTTCGGAGTGGCTTAAAAGATGCAGAAGAACTCATACATCCACAAGTCAATCCAAGATGGAACAAATGCAGAAACAACAAGCCTGCACAAGCTCCAGTGTTCCTGTTGGAGCTCTTTTATTATTAATTTACTCGTTTTAAGTGTTAAAAGGTTCAAATGTGACGGTCAAAGGTTTACCAATTCCCACTTAAGAAACGTTTAAGTATCTGGTACGTCTGTCCAAACTTTTTATTTTTCAAAGTCGTCATTAGTGCAGAGATGAAAACAAAATTTAAGCGTCATCCTTCGGCTAAAATGTGTGTTGGCTTTATACTGTATGTACGTATCACTGTTTTATCTCTGGCACTTTGTCTCTCCACTTCAGATTGTCTGGCTTCCCTTATCACCTTGACACCATCTCTCCTGCCTCTGGCACCCTGTAAGGGGGGGGCCCCCAGGGGTCCCTGTGTCCTGTCAGAGTACCACTGTGCCTGACTTTCATTAGCCAGCGCCCCACAGGCTTTGCCACACAGCGTAAACACACCCCAGCGACACGCAGCACTGCTGCCACGCAGACATGCAGCAGAAGGCTAGTTTGTGTGCTTGGTTGTCAGCAGCTTTGTACAGCACTGTTAGCGGAACTTTGGATGAAAAGAAATCCCATTCCTCCTATTTTCACTCCATGGGCCTGTAAAGGATTGGTAAACTGTAGCACGATCACAGGAAGAAACGTCAAAATTCTGTTCATCACACAGCAGTGCTGTACAGCAGCTCTTCTCCAACCACACTGCAGTGTGCATGTTAGGATGCTGTGTCAGAGTAACTCATAACATTTGAATTGCAGAAACCTGCTTCTCTTGCAAACTATGTTTAAATAAGCATATGGTGCTGCACAGGGATTCAGAGAGAAGATGGACTCACGAATGAAGGTTGCGTGGCCACCAGAAACATATCCGAGCCATGCTCTCTGTGTATTTTTTTTGAAGCAATCTCTCCACGCTCAGTTGCATCTTTCTCTCTTTCCCTTTCTGTCACTCTCTGGTACTGCTGTTCATCTGTCCATCTCGTCTGTTACTTGGCTCGATATGGCTCCTCTTCTGTGTGTGTGAATGTGTGTGTGTTTGTTTCTTTGGGTCATTTCGGGGTGTGGTTTGTTCTATGGGGTTCATTGTTTCGGGGGCTAAGTAGGGCATGCATCCAGGAGGGCAATGCTTCAGCAGTTACACGGAGTCACTATGTACTCGCATGACGAGCACCACACCACCACCTCCTACTGCTGGAGTGAGAGAGGTAAGGGGGCTTCGGCCACAAACACGTCTACTGCTGTCCTGCTGACTAATTTACGTTCGTCCGTCCGTCAGTCAGTCAGAATGTCAGTCCGTTCTGTGGCCCTGTGTCATCTAAAACATGCCTTGAATTCCCTCGTCTTGTCCTGGACGTGGTAGGAGAGCGTGATGGGTGATCCCATTTTTTATAGCAGTGCTACTAAAACTTTTCCAGTCCCCATACCCCCTGACAGAGATTCACATTTTATTTTTTATTATGTTTCGATTATTTATTAAGAGTCAACACTTCCATTGTTAGTTTTTCATACAAAAACATCAATACAAGAGGGTTAGCTGGTAGATCCGGTTCTCAAAATCATGTAAAGTATTGCTGAGAAACGCATCCATTTAGCATCTGTTGAGATTTAATTCATCCTAACTCAAAAAAAGTCTACACTGGACTCTGCACTCGAATGCAGTTGCTGTTGCATCAAGTCCTCGCTTTGTGTAACATCAGACTGGGGGTGCAGTACTGCATATTTCCTGGCTCTGAATAATTCAGAAATGCAGCAATACAGAAATACTCTCATGATGGAGACTTTAAGCACACAATGGAGGACCTGAATGTGTGGCACTTAAATGGAGTTAAAGGAGATTTTGGATTTGATGCAGCTGCCGGTGTGCAGATGTGTGTTCATCCACGTGAGTGTTTGCCAAGTGGAATCTTATCAGTGACTAAAGACCAGTTTAGTCTCAGTAATTGCAAAGCTTAAAGGTGTGTGTTTGTGTGTTTGAGGGAGGCTATGTTTCTGTCCAGCTGTCTCTTTGTAAGGATTAATCACATTGATCCTCCATGTATCACGTCTATCCAGTGGCGTTTTTGTTCCTGTGTTTGTCAAAAAAAATGTTACTAAATTTGAGAAATGTGCCATTCTTGTGGCTCTTTTTTCCTTATTGTATGCCTCTCTGTTTCTTTTAACCGCTTGTCCTCTCATACTTCCATTCCTTTTCTTCAACCACATTGTGTTACTGTTGCCAATATTTTTTTCCCTTCAACACTTTCTCACTCCTCTCACGGTCCTTCCTTCGCCATTGTTTCACGTCTGTCTCCTGTTGCATCTTCTCTGAACGCGCCTCGCTTCCGCATCTGGCGGCGGCTGCTCCTGCAGAGAGTCGTGAAAATTCCTTCAGCCGCTCGCGGAGTTCCAGCGTGTCCAGCATCGATCGCGACACCAAAGAGGCCGTCACCACGTTGCAGTTTGGAGAGTCCTACGGACGCAAGAGCGATGCCTTCCCCACCCCATGTCTGTGGGTGGGCACTAGCTTAGGCGTGGTCTTGCTTATCCCAATGTCCATTCCCATTGACCAGGAGGAGAGGATGGAGGAGCCTGTCACCATTGGCCCTAGTGGTAAGTAAGGATCATTTTCAGTGTCAGCATTGCTCATGTGCTCGCTTTTGGTTTTCCCATCAAATGTAGCACTTAAATCATCCGGTTAAACTGTTTACTTGTTTACTGCCTGTTTTGTGAATGCTTGTTGTGGCAGTGTTACCAGTGTGCTCAGATTCTCCACCTCATATTGCATCAATTAATATTTAGTGCTTAAAATAGCTCTCAGCCTATTCAACAGCAAAATCAAGACAGTGATGTAATACATCAAGGAAGAAGGGAGTGAGTCAGAAAATATAAACAGGATGCCTGATTTATTACCACTTTAATTTAGCAGCATTTTGATTTATTAGTCAGTCACACACATAAACGTGTTCAGGTATGGTGAATTTTCATGGATCTATAACATTTGAATGTGCTTTATCAAAGTATAAAAAACAAACTATAGAGTTTGTAACTTGCTGTAAGACTTGATCAATGTTTTGGATATGTTTAGTAAAATGAAAATAACCCCTGGATTCTACTTCCTGTGGCAGCAAGACAGTTTTGATTCATCTTTCACATCATTTCTATATCATTCACACATAACATTTCAGAAGCTGAACATCTCATTTACTGAGCTTTACTAGTCCTATTTAGTCCAGAAAAATCTTATATTTATGTGGTGTCTGATGAATCTGTTGGAAAACTTATATTCCCAAAATCCCAAGAAATAAAGTCCACACCTCTCCAATGTTGTTCTTCATGTAAAATGTATCTGTTGTGATGTAACACTGTGTGTTTTCCAGTTGCTGAATGTCTTGTTACGCCTGGTGCCACCATAGTGATGTGATATAAGACTATGAGTCTGCAAATGCAGAGCTGATTCTGGATGCTATTCTGGTGTCTGACTTCCTGCCTGAATCATTCACTTTGTGCAGCTTGACAGGCCTTCTGTTCATTGTAACCCAAGATTATATATTCTTAGCACAAGGAGTGGCGAGCCGTTTCAGGGTGGAACCACAAGCATTGTTTAGAGCGGGGCTACGTAATTCGGCCCCACGAGGGCCAGAGCCCTGCAGGTTTTCAGTGTCTCCCTGCTCCAACATACCTGATTCAAATTCAATTGATCCAACAGCTTATCAAGTTCTGCACAGTGACTCATTCATTTGAGTCAGGTGTGTCGAAGCAGGGAGACATCAAAAATCTGCAGGGCTGCGGCCCTTGTGGGACTGAATTGAGTAGCCCTGGTTTAGAGTGTCCCTGACTGACTCTGGTGATCCGGTCGACGTTTGAACATGATTTAGCCACACTAGGTGGAATCCAGGGGTCAGAGATCGAGTCAGTGGGAGTAATTTAACTTAATTTAAACATTTATTAAGGGGGTTTGGGCCACTTAGAAGAAGCATATTAAGCTGCAAGGTTGATACTAAAGTAATGTAGCCTTACAAAGTCCTTATGACGAATTAAGTACAGAAATTATGTCAGTCCAAGTGAATTCCCATTACATATCTTATATATGGTGGTTTATACTGGAAACATTCACATATTGCTAATTACTATATGTATTTAACAACCCATTACACCAGTCTGAGAAGAAGAAAAAAATCTTTCATCCCTATTTTTAGTCCATAACATAAAAATAATTTGAAGTTTTTATGAAGGAAGGCAAGCTCATCATTTCCTGAGGGATGAAGTGTGATATGTTAGGCTGTTAGAACTGTTTAAGTCATACATAAAGGGCATCTGAGCTTCATTTGTTTGACTTAAATGGAAATTGTAGTCTGTGAGAACTTTGACGGGAATTTGCCATGCATGAGCTTGCAAATTACAAGAGCTCCGAAGTTGCAGGCTGACTAAACAAAGCAGAAGCAATCAAATATACAGTAGTGATCCAGAAGCCCTGAAATGTGAAAAGAAAGGCCACCTATTCAAAGTAAAAACGTTAACAAAGCCACAAATCATGGCTTTTTGGAGCAGCATCTGCTCCATTGAGACTACATAAACAAACTTGTCACCGGAAGGTCACAGATTCAGTCAGTGGCAAAAACTGATAGGAAATAATTGCTTAATTTCCCCTGTGGATTGCTTTTGACAGTATCAGTGTTCTCCAGTGTAT
Source organism: Leptatherina wallacei (assembly GCA_028567055.1). Taxonomy (NCBI): domain Eukaryota; kingdom Metazoa; phylum Chordata; class Actinopteri; order Atheriniformes; family Atherinidae; genus Leptatherina; species Leptatherina wallacei. The sequence continues at coordinate 22,087,859 of JAOXYM010000013.1, forward strand.
GTGATGATTATGAATTACTTACAGTAGCAGCTAATAGTAGTTAAAAGGGTACAGCACAGTATGTTCTTAAATGTAAATAGGGCATGTAAACCGTTTTGTTCTTCCATCATCCATTCATTAAACCTGAAATCAAGAGTGTGAAACACTTGGAGTTTTTCCAGCAGAGATAATGTGTAGAGATGTTTAACCAAAAGCTCATCTTTTTGGCTTCTGGTTACATTCATAGGTCTAAAACTTTCAGACTTTGACGACATGCCTTGCCTCTTTCCCTCCTGACTCTACCCAAACTCTCCTAGGAGCGGTCCAGATGCTGAAGGGCTCTGTGTTACGCTTTGGTTTCTTGGATTGCATGGGAGCTCTCATTCAGAGCCCACATGAGGTTTGGCGGGACTTGAACGCCCCCGAGGACCCTGATAGACCGCGGAAGCGCAAGCTGGTCCACTTTTCGCCATCATCTTCCCAGGAAGCCTGCGGAGAGGGACACTTAACGGTAGTTTGCTCTGAGAGGCAAGCAAAAGTCTTCTTGATGCCCTCGCAGTCGTGCCTCTTCGTCCACAACATCACAGAGTCATCCTTTGTACTGCGGGCCGACGTGGTATCTGTGTGTAACAGCGTATGTCTGGCCTGCTTCTGTGCCAACGGTCACGTCATGACACTAAGGTAAGATCTCAGGGCCTCACAGGTGAGATAGATATTTGCATGATATAAAATAGTTAGCAAAGTGCTATTTGACTCTATTGATGAACATGTTTTCTGTAAAAGGAGAAGACATTCTCATTTAAAGCAAAGTCTGTTCTGATTGGTCAGCTTCTCTTTCTGAGCAAACAATTGCTCTACTGAAATTTGAGACACAAGAAAATAGCATATGCCCTTCAATGCAGGATGATTCATCAATATTTTTTGTAGTTATCCGGTTAATAACAAACTCAAAATAAGATAGTGTTGGAAATACATGCAAAATAACTTAATACATGGTGGACCATGTAGGCAATACAAGGAGGCAATACACTGCAGAAAACTATGGGAAAAAAACTTCTTTAAACTGCATACTTTCATGCATTTATTGACTAAGAAGAGTCATCAATGCCTGTACTTGCTGAGGAAAAAAAAATCGGACTTATTTTATAAGTCTTTTATTGAATCAATTGTAATATTTTCCTTTATTTCCTGGTTTGGAAGTGTTGGAACTAATGATTCAGTCAAGCTATACAGGGTGGTGAAGGTGGCCAGCAAAATAATAGGCCTCCCACAGTCCTCACTACCGGTGGTACATGAGCAGCAGGTGGTGAGGAAAGCCAGAGGTATCATAGGAACCAGAACCACCCTCTGCATGAGGACTTGGAACTGCTTCCCTCAAGCCTGAGATACAGAACCACAAGAGTTCAAACAAACAGACTAAAAACTATTTTGTTCCCCGTGCTATAATATTATTAAATAGCATTTTATTATTTTATTGAATGATCTTATTTTGTGTTGTGTTTTTATTCTTTTTGAAGTGTTTTTTTATTTTGGATTTTTTTCCTTTTTGTTTAGTTTTAGTGGTTTTTATTTCATTGTTGGTTTTATCGGATCGTGTGTTTGATGTATGTGAGTGATTTTTATCATTTGATGTTGTAATGTCTTGTGGACCTGTCTGTGAACAAAGTCTTTCTTTGGGGACGATAAAATGACTTATGTGTGACATTTGGCTTAGATTAGTAGTGAACAAGTTATTGTACAATAATGAAGATCCCAGCATTCGCAAGTTGAATTAGTCAACTGCACTTTTGGCATATCGCATCCAGAGCATCTGCTCTGATTAATAAATAAATAAGACAGGCATGAATTATGTCATGCATTATAAGCACTGACTTTGAGCACACAACCACTAAACAGTCTTTGTTTATCCGATACACATCTGACATAGATATACAGTAAGTCTTCTATACTTGGCTGGAATCTTATTGTGGTACTCATTTTCTGCTGTTATGTACAAATGTTTGGCCCGCTACTTCCAGGGTATAATTTACACAATCCAAGCATCCTCTGTACCTAATTTATCTTTCATTCTTGTTATTCTATCTACAGTTTACCAAGTTTAAGACCAATGATGGATGTCAATTACCTGCCTCTGACAGACATGCGCATTGCAAGAACCTTTTGTTTCACCAATGGTGGGCAGGCGCTGTATCTCAGCTCCCCCACAGAGATCCAGAGAATTACCTACAGCCAGGAGATGTGTGACAACCTGCAGGTGAGCATTGCAGTCCTGTCTATCTGGCTCTATGAGTTTCGAAAACAGCTGGTGCAGTAAATAAGCTGGGCCTGTTATTCAGTGGGCACTGAAGTCAAATGTCATGTGCTGAACCAACTCTTCTGGATTGAATATGGCTTTACAGTGCATGTGTGCATGTAGACACTGGCATATTTATGGGCGGTTATTCTTAGCAGCCATCACTGCACTCTGATAACAAATGTCTGTGGATCCATTAATATGATGCCGCCACAGTGCCATCTACAGGCAACATTGGCTACCATGACTTTACCTCAATGATAACCAGTGTGTGATCAGTGTTGGTTTTTGCATTTCTTGAGAAAATTTACTTTTATTAAGAGTCTTCCTTTTTTAATTGTCATTAATTACAGGAAATGCTGGGTGAGCTGTTCACTCCCATTGAAACACCAGAAGCCCAGAACAGAGGATTTTTAAAAGGCTTCTTTGGAGGAAATGCTCATACCTTTGACAGAGAAGAGCTTTGTGCGTCCTTTTAGCTTGTTTCCAGTTATAATCATTTCAATTACATTAACAATACACCAAAAAAACTGAACTGATTGGACCTTTACGGGTTAATTCTATGCTATTAAAGGGATTCTAATCAATTTTTTCTGTTTCCATATTTCTGTTTTTTTGCTCTTGTGTCACCAAATGTGATTGCCAGTTGGTGAGGCAGCTGCTGGGAAGGCTTCCCGGAGTCTGGCACAGCATATCCCAGGTCAGGGAGGGATGGAAGGCATGAAGGTTGCAGCAAGCGGAGTGGTTGGTGATCTGGCTCGGGCCCGCATTGCTCTGGATGAAAGAGGCCAAAGACTGGGCGAGCTGGAGGAGAGAACGGCTCTCATGATGACCAGTGCAGAAACCTTCTCCAAACACGCTCATGAGGTGAAAAAATAAATCACACTTTTATGGCTAAAGATGTAATTGGGCAACTCCAATCTTGCATGATGAAATTGAAATAACATTTTAAAAAAAGTATGATAATAAAATTAAAATGCAAGAATGATAATTTGCAATTTAATGCAAATTTTAAAAATTGTCTTTACATTTTTGATGAGGGCAAATAAAAGCCTTTAAAACCAGACCGTTCTTTTATATATATATATATATATATATATATATATATATATATATATAACTCGTGAAAATGATATAAATTTAGTTGTAGCTAAAGATTATTTTGAGTTGAATTTTTTTATTTCAAGTCAAAATACAGTAATCCTATTAAGGAAATACCCCAAAATCACATATTATTGAGATACTGAACATTTTGTTTTGTTTAAGGAACTTGTTACATCTTTAATGGACGAAAAGAAAAGTTATGCTTGCAATGATGAGATCACCACCATGTAATGATGCCAGTTAGTTTAGAAGCTGTTGCCTGAAACAGAGAAGTGGGAATAGATCACTTTCATCTTTGTCTGCTATGACACCACATCATCTCTTCTCAAAACATTATTACACATTCCAGCCCAGTTGTTAAGTTAGCAATCTTCCCAACAACAATCCTGAAAACCATTCAGGTGGATTTCCATAGAGGTAGCCCTTCTTTTCAAATCCTATACAATTAGAAAATAAAACAAAAAACATGTTTGTTGAGATGAAAATGTAAATTATTCCATAATAATGACAAAACAAGCTTGACATCTTCAACAACAATGAAATAAATGACTGCAGCCACTCTGTTTCCATAAGTGACGATGAAGCTATTTTCATTTTCTCCATTTCTTTTTTCAGTTGATGCTGAAGTGCAAGGACAAGAAGTGGTATCAGTTCTAACAGCAGGATGGAGAGAAGAGGCTACTTCGGGCCTGCTCGGAACTTTTATGCCGCAACAGGACTTTCACTTTAAAAAGGAAAGCAATTGGAAGAGACACAAGAGTGACTTTGTCTTCACGGCTTCTGGGGCTGGCTGTCTGTGCGCGACGCTGTCACCTTGCTGGGTGACGGGCTAGTTCCTCGTTTAATCGGGGAGAGTAAAAGACAGGGAGAGGAAGGCGGTGTCTGAAAGGCTGAAGATGGAACTAGAAATATCTGACTTGTGTGTGTGTGTGTGTGTGCGTGTGCGTGCGTGTGTGTGTGTGTGTGTGTGTGTGTGTGTGTGTGTGTGTGTGTGTGTGTGTGTGTGTGTGTGCGCGTGCGTGCGTGTGTGTGTGTGTGTGTGTGAGAGCCTGCGTGGTTGGGTTTTCTGGACCTTCCTGTGTAGATACTCAAAAGTTAAGAAATCAACAAGAAATGCATGAAACAACAATGGATGAGTATTAAAAATATACAACTGCCATATGAAAAAGCAGCATGCTACTTTAACAGGAGATTCAAAATTTAACAAAAAAAAGAGAAAAAAAAAAGTTTTATTTATGATGTAAGCCAACGACAGAAACTATGAAAAACTTTATATTTTTTGAGATACTGGCAAAAACCTATATATATAAAAAGGGAAATGTATACCTGCATTGCTATTAAGCCAAAATCTGTGTTACTTTCCCTTTTTTTTCTCTTTTCTTTCTTTTTTTTGGTTGAGTTCATTTGATTTTGTCTTAGTCTCAGCAAAATAGTACTTGACACAATATAAATGCACATAATTAACTATCTATACACATTTAGAATAATACTAAAATGTGGTTCTTACTTCAGTTACTCTGGGCTGCACAGTGCAAGTATAAACCAGTACTATTAACACTTAACTCTGCATTGTCTAGTCACTCGGCTTTATTTTCACGTTTAAGCTGCTGCTACTTAACAAAACATTAAGTGATGATGAGGGACATCTTCACTCCCCAAGATAAAGTTGTATGAGAACAGGGATTAGTGTGAGACACATTCAAACAGCGTGTGTTTGTCTTGTTGTACAAACCTATATCCAATTCACGTGCCATAAAAACCGAAATAGAAGAATTAATTCACTGCAAACTAACAAAAAGAGCTCAAAAAAGTGGTATGACAGGTGTCCCGTTGATCACACTGGATGGCCATAGATGGCGTTCATCAAAGGTCAGTTTTTCTTTCACAAAAGGGAATAAAAGATAACAAAAAGAGGGTGTTTTTCCGTATGTCTTTAGCTGCCTTCATCAGATGTACAAGTTTAGTGAGCCATCAGATCGTGCGTCTGTGTGTGAAAGAGAGAGAGAGAGAGAGAGAAAGCATGCAACAGATGTCAAATCAGACTTTCTCTGCCAAAGTAGAATTAATTGACACCCTCCCATCTCTTTCCACCTCAGTCCTGTAGTTTGTGCATTTTCAGCATTAGAACCCAAGAGGTCCTTTCCTCATGATGACAGACGGCACTCATGAGGAATCCCATCAGTTTCATCTCTACCGGCTCCCTTGTCGGTTGTTTATCGGTAAATGGTTCAGGAGAAGTAACAGTTTGTTTTTCTTTGGTGATGTTCAGATGTCGAGTTAGTGCAGAAACTATGTACATGTGTAAAACATTTGCAGCGATTTCAAACTGAAGGCAAAAAAAAACGTTTTTCCTTTTCAATATTGTTCTTTCTAACTATGATATCCTTGTGTCGCAGTCCTATATTTGATGGTTATGGCCTCTTAACTGAAGGCGTATGTATTTTAAAATCAACTGATGTTTCATGATACATGGTTGTGTATCAAATTGTGATTGTGTTGTACGTCAGTGGGTAGCCACACGACACGGACAAACAACATCAAGTGAGGAGGATATTTTGTACTTGTGTACTTGTCTGTATTTTGAACTGATCTGAAAAAAATCAGAGGATAACTGATTTCCATCTCTCAGACATTAGACCTTTATGCACATGAGCATCAACACGCACACAGTGGAAAGTAACGCGCCTTGGTCATGTAGATCTCACTCTCACGTACGATATGCACCACAACACACACACCAAAAACACTCAAAGTCTAAAAAAAGAAATAAGGTAAACAAGTGAGTCAGTCATTTCTGCCTGCTCTCCGTCAGGCTGCTGAGACATTCCTTAGACTTAAATGGCCTTCAAACACACAAACTTCAACCTAGTTCACTCGAAATCCCAAAGCAGAGCATCATGGGTTTTAAGAATTACACATAAATTCATGCAATGCCGTGTCTTAAACATGTCAGAATAATGATGATAATAATAATAATAATAATAATAATGCATTTCTCTCCTATCTCTGTACCGTCGATGAGATTTGTGTTCAGTGCAGTTCTTTCAGTGGCAGAGTAAACTCAGACAAAAAAAAAGAAAACAAAACCAAAAGAAAATGGAAAAAAAAATCTGACTTCTTCTGACAGGGTGTTTTGTTAGTATGTTTTTGGTTTGTATGTTTTTGGTTTTTATATTAACTGTACAGTTCAACTTTGGGTGAAAGGTGAAACAAATAATAATGATAATAATTAAAAAAAAGAGATTCTTGGGATATTTTCTGTATATGTTGTACCCGTTACTGCTGGTACTGTACTATCTGGTATTATGGCTCTGTCTAAATCACTGGAACTATGTAGTTCTTCACACTGTTGTATGCTGAAAAGGCATTTATTTGGTTTTATCAATGATGGCAGCAAAGTTTGTCTTATTTCATTGAATTCTACCACTTTTTGTTCTTCTTGATATAGTGTAATAGAAATTACTTGACAAGGTCTGAAAATATGTTGATGCAAAAGCAAACTGAAATAAACTTTGATTGATGTACACAGCAAAGATGTTTCATTCATATATTTGATATATTGATATATTTGATTCACTTACCAGAATCAAATATAATTTTGCTTAGTTGGTAATCCAACCCACGATTACGTTCACAACATATAATTAGCTACAGTAAATCGTGATCTGCAGTTTTACATCTCAGCTGTCTGACTGATCTATGAAAATGAATTCCGCAAAAGACATTAGTTTAAGAGAGAGAGAACGTTTTAATCCAATACTTTCCATGAAAAAGCATCCCATTAAATTTTAGCTGATACGCTTAAACATTTAAGAGTCAATCAAACAACACAGAATACAATGTAATTAGGATGAAGAAGAGGAGGAGAGGAGAGGGACAGGTGCTGCAAGGGGGTGAGACGGACGTCATGGAGTCCTTTGATGCTGCAGGCAGGTACAAATTACTATTCAGGCATATACAGTAGAGGAAGGAAATAAGGAGCTGTGTCGCACAGACGCAAAATTTTGGAAAAAGGGATTTTCATCTGTCTGCTAGGTTTAGATTTTTGTGTTGATGCTCAAACAACTGGAGTTCCCCTCATTCTTAAGACCAATGGTAATATGGTTCTGAAATAATTAAATGCTACAATAAACTGAGTTCAGCTTGGAAGGATATGTCCCTAAGATCAGCTCACATCAAATCAACAGGCTTAGTAAGGATGTCAGTAAGGATGCTTGTAGAGGATAGGTGTCATTTAATATTCAGTTTAACAGCCATTGTGGCGTTTTAAAAAATTTAAATACGTCTGAAAAAATATTGAATTGAAAGGATAGATAATAACATCATTTGTAGGCTGAATATTTTATTTTGTAGGTGTTGACAAACATGCAGTTATTGTGGCATTTAGGAATTTTACTGGTGATTTCAGTTTGAGTTACATAAGTATTCTATAAAAATCTAACTATAAATTCCTTTCCCCTTAGTGTAGCCTGCTTTGATAGTGATTTTCCAAACACATTCAGTTTTTGTACAAAGTATCAGCATTTCTCGGTATCTGGCTTGGATCTGTTTGGTACCAGAATGGATATGTCTGCGGCATATCAGTACAGTATACTCAACCTAGCGGCCAGCCTCTGCTTAATAGTTTAATTTCCGTGTTTCTATCCAATCACATTTTCATTTCTGAGTCCATTGGACTTTACTCCAATCATAACCAGATTTGGTGACGTAACAGCCAATCGCATCTCTGCACTTCATGTTATGATCCCGCCCCCTGGTTAATTCAGCAGATTCTTGACGTTTTGACTGGGCTGTGAGAAAAGTCTTCAAAAACTAGCTAGTAAGCTCGTTCACTAGACGTGTTTTAAAAAATAAACAAAGCATGCATTTCTGTTAAATGTATATGAAGTACTGACAATGCCACCGCTATTTTGCGTGATTCCAAATGGAAACGGAACAAGCCTACGTTGAAACGTTATTTACAGAGCTACTTTTATGTGATTTGGACACATTTGAACCAATATTACAGGTCAGGACATCATCAGACTTTGTTAAGACGGAGACTGACAGCTAATGTCGAAGGATTGTCGACGCTAGACAGGCGACATGTCTCTTCGACTCTTCTCGTTGTTTCTGTTGCCTTTCTGTTTGGAGGTGTTTAGTCATGAACTGCTTGGGGCTCGAGCTGGTTCTGCACCCAGCCAGGCAAAAACTTTAGTATGGGGACCAGGACTGGAGACGAACATCGTCCTTCCAGCTCGGTTTTTCTACATACAGGCGGTGGACAGCTCAGGGGAAAAGTAAGTAAAATGTCTCGGCCTGTTTTAAGGTGCTATAGGCAAACACGTACTTTTTTTTATATAGGCTACATTCTTTCTTTCTTTTTTATTTTTTTTAGGTCAAATAACTTTCCCCCCTTTCTATATTGTTTTGTTTTTGTTTACTTTTTATGTGTCAAGCTGGATTTAGCTAGGTGAAACACAAAGGTAAAGTTCTATGATCCTTTGTATCATTCTGCCAATAAAAATGTTGCCACCAATTATTTTTTCTCATTTGTTAATTTATTTGATGCCTAAATATAGATTTGGTCACAACGTTTATAAGATTTTTTTTAAAAATCAATTATATAGCTGTTGAGAAAATATAGCCTACGTGTGGAGCATCAAAAGCACCTGGTAACTTATTATTATTATTATTGTCATTATTATTGTTATTATTATTATTATTATTGTCATTATTGTTTATTTATAGACGTAATTAAGTCTGAAAAGTATCTAAAAAAATCAATTAATTCATTGATTTAAAAAATAGTTACCAACATAATTGTAGTAAATGGAAATTCTGCTCCGTTAAAATGTAATTAATCAAGGAATTAGGACACACCTGCCAGGTATGCACCGTTTCCTGCTGGAGTCAGTTAAACCTCCATGTGGCGTTTACTTCTAAACAAAAAACAAACAAAAAAACTATTCTGTGTAACTTATTTAATTAGCTGTGTTTGAGTCAGACAAAGTGTATCTGTTTATTTAATCTGTACAGGATTTAAAAAAGATAATGTAATAATTGCACATGGGTCTGTAAGTCACCGGCGCTAAGCTAATGGTTATTTGGCTAAGAAATTATATATGAATCCAAATCATTGGATAATTGTTCATTTAGATGTATTGATTTATTTTTATAACTATTTTGTTACTTTTGTCTTTTAAGAATGTAATAACACAAGATCAAACTGTTAACATGTCATTTTTTGGTAAAATTCATGTCTAATAATTGTGATTTGATGTTATTGTTGCATATAACAGATGAAAACAACTTGCCGGTGCAGGATGCTGCAGGCTTACATAACTGTAGTAGTAATATCATGCAGCTGTAGTATAAAGTTGTAATTTCAAACTTGTCAATAGTGAGAGTGCAGATATGAAAGCGTAGACTCCAGGCAGAAATGTGTTACATATCCTCATATAACCTCTTTCGTCAAGCAGGGGCCATTGGAGGTATCTCATTGTCAGCGGTATCACTTTCACACATGCTTTAGTTCAGTTACTGAACTCCATTCAGCCCTACTACAAGGAACAACATTATTGTTGTCTGCTGGAGCAGTGGACACAATAACAACATGTCAGTACTAGAAAGCCATGAGATCATATCTGCAATGACTACAAGCATGACGCTGAGCCAAAACATGAAGGCAACCAAGAGTTTTTATTGACAAATGAGATTGTTTTTGACAAGTATGTAAACATATTTGAAATCCCATTGAAGTATTTGTTTTTTGTTAGTAGTTTCTTGCAGTCAGAACTGTAGTGTCACTTGAAATTGAGAGCATAAAATGACTAAAACAAACAAAAAAGTACTTCTATGTACATGTATATGTATACTGTATAATATGTATATAGAGAAAAAAAATCATGAGCCATCAAAATATGTTCTAAATAGAGACCATTGGTTTATGCTACATTCAGTGTGCCTTGGAAATTGGAACTCAGAATCTTTGAAACAAAAATACCAAATAAAGGTTTTGTCTTCTTGGAACTTGTGGAAAATCTGGACCAAGTTACCAGCATGGAAATGTGTCCCTTTGGCATTTTTATCAAAATTATATGGTGGAACATACATACATCCAATTTCCCAGTGACCATTGTCATGTTTCATACTTGATTTTAGACATGCAGTATTGTTTTTTTTTTTTTTTGCCTTTAATTCTTAACATCACTATATTTCCTCACAGTTTCACTACATCACCTGGTGAGAAAACCTTTGAAGTGAAGATCATGTCTCCAGTGGAGCAGTTCACTCGGATCTGGGTTCAGGTCCTGGATCGTCGGGATGGTTCGTTCCTGGTTCGCTACAGAATGTATGCCACCTACACAGACCTGCACATCCACATTATGCTCAAGAGCAAGCATGTTGCAAAGTCCCCATACATCCTCAAAGGTAGGATACACTTCAAACCTTGAGATGTAAGCACACTGAACCTGCGCTGAACCGAATCTGCTCAACATTCTGATGAATTGCAAATCTTTAAATTGAACTCTTCTCCTGCTGTTTTCATCTGCATCCAGATAACTATCTGAATGACATTTCCCTCCACAGGCCCTGTCTATCACGAGGGATGCCCCTGTCCTCAGCCTAGTGGCTCTGTATGGGAAGCCCACATGCATTGTCCTCAGTCTTTCGCCCAAATAGACCAGGACCTGTCCCTTTACAAGTCTGTTGACCCAGATCGCATTGCACAGGAGATCCCACAGCGCTTTGGGCAGCGGCAAAGCCTCTGCCACTACACAATCAAAGACAACAAGGTATTTCATACATGGGATATGTCAGAGATGTAAGAACTAAGTAAAAAGTTTTGCTGTAAATGCAGTTCAAAGATGTTAATCAGAAAGTTAGGTCATGTGGTGGCATGACTCAAGCACCCAGAATCAGCCTGATGTAACGGCAAGCTGATATATTGATCTTGCTGCTGTTAAAAGAGCAGTGAAATATAAGTTATCCACCCCAACTTATCTTCTTCAGGCTGTATTGTAAATGAGAAATGTAAAGCTAGTTTGGAGAACCTGAGGCTATGTGACACACCTGTGAGGGTAGTGTACTAGTTGGTTATTCAAAGTGACAGTCTTCTCAAAATACCACATCAGTCCAGGATGCTGTAATAGTGATATGTCTAAAGCCTTGTTCACACAGTGCTAGCATTACCTGGGAATGTGAACGATAAATGCTAAATGATGCATTTTGGGAAGGAACACATTGTCCTGTTGCAAGACGAAGGTTCAGCCAACATAACTGGTGCAGTTGTCTGGTTCATAGCCAAAGAAAATGGGTCTATACTCTTTATCCAGATGCTGCTGCACTCTTTACAAAAAAGACAAGTCAATCTGCTGCAGAAGCAGATACATGCTCAGATTTCAGCATGAGCTGTAGATTATGATACTTCCACACCGGTGCTCTCTAGGTTTTAGCTTTGTTCAATGTGCCTGTCTCAGATTATAACTGATGGGAAGACAGACTGAGGTAAAGTCTTCAGACTGTATAGCACCTGGGTTACATATTTCATTTTGTGCCATGAAACAGGGTTTGGTAAAAAAACAACAACAACTGTGAAAGCGTTAAATGCGTTGAATGTAAAGAAGCTGATAATTACCTTTTCATCCGTTATTCATTGTTTCATTTCACATCCTCAAATATGACAATCGGTGATATCATTGTACAGGCTGCAAAATTAAAAAATATTCTGAATATTTTGTTTCATTTAGGTAATTATAAAAGTAATTCTGAGTGACCTTTATTCTTCCTTTCTACTTATGATAAGGTGACACTATAATGCCATAAAGCTGCAGCTACATGGTAAATAGCTCCTTTGATGGGTTTTTTTGTGTGTATGTGTGTGTCCTCAGGTCTACGTTAAAACACTTGGAGAGCATGTCGGTTTTAGGATCTTTATGGATGCCATCCTGCTATCACTCACAAGGAAGGAAAGCTACAATTACACTAACAATATGATATTAAAATGTTTTTATTGTACATCCCTCATTTTTCATTTTCAAAGAAAAGGAGAATTTGTGACCCTCTTTGGGGGGATGTGTTGCGTGTCCAGGTACAGCTCCCTGATATGGAGTTCTTTGTTAATCTGGGTGACTGGCCTCTGGAGAAGAGGAAAGCCACTGAGAAGATTCATCCCATTTTTTCCTGGTGTGGCTCGAACAACACCAGAGATATAGTCATGCCCACTTACGACTTGACTGAGTCTGTCCTGGAGACAATGGGGAGGTAAGGTTCAGTAGAAATCTCACAAGAGGATTTGGGAACGATCACACTGTACATACTGAGAATTGCAAAGAGTTAGCTAAATAATTCAACCTTGTTCAGAAGAAAGCCTACAAGGTGATCATTTTAAACACCCAGTAATTTATGCAGATGAACTTCTGGTGCACTTGAGGAGCTTTTTTTTTTGATGAGGCAGCTGCTCAAAAAGCCTCACAGCTTTTCTTGTTGAAGCGTCTGTAATAAAGCTAACTCAAAAGAAGCAATTTATCTTGCTTACTTCTGGCAGATTCCTGAAAAAGGCTCCAGTAGAACAGAGACTCTTTTAGCTGCATTATTTTCACCTCCTATGAGTCACATTTCAGAGTTTCTCTTCCCATCCTCCCTCCTAATTTAGGAGTGTGTGAGAAATGTGTAATGCTCTCTGTGCACAAGGAGACACGGAATGAGATGGTACATCTTTGCTGTAATGGACACAGCGGGTCAAAATAACCTGCTTGCTGACCTGCACATACTGAGAAGCAGCAACTTAATGATAAGGTTATTAAATCAGAATAATGGTCTGTATACATGTACTGGGGGCTTCGTGGATGCTGTCATACAAACCTGCTCAGCAAAGGTCCCAACAGTGCCACACAGCTGCTGCAGAATCACAATTATAGAATAAATGGCATTCATTATTACCCTGACTGTTTCCTCTGCTTGGGCCTAACACAGAAATGGGTATTTAATGGAATTTTATAAGATGAAATGTGACTAATTTATGTGACAAGATTTCATCATCTGTTTTTTTTTTTGGGCCCAAAAAAAATACTATAGATTTGACTTTTAGCCCTGTTTCAATTCCACACAGAGTAAGCCTGGACATGATGTCAGTCCAGGCCAACACAGGCCCACCATGGCCGGAGAAGAACGCCACAGCCTTCTGGAGGGGACGGGACAGTCGTCAGGAGCGTCTGGAGCTGGTCAAGCTTTCAAGGGCTCGCCCTGACATTATAGATGCTGCTTTTACCAACTTCTTTTTCTTCAAACACGACGAGGGCCTCTATGGGCCGCTGGTCAAACACGTCTCTTTCTTTGACTTTTTCAAGGTAAGAGATGAAGGGCAGCTAGTTTCCAGACATTGTGTACGCATAATTCTCCTTAGAAATGCAACTGTATCGTATAATTGCTTATACTTGAAGACCAAGTAATAATGAATTGTTATCAGAACTATTGATGTTACAAAATATTCAGTACAAAGTGTTTTAGTCTTTCTAACAGAAAGAAAGTAAAGGGCAGGCCAGGTATTTGGCATTTTCATCTGTATATTTTGTCCTCCACCAGTACAAATACCAAATAAACATAGACGGGACTGTAGCAGCGTACCGACTGCCTTACCTGTTGGCAGGAGACAGCGTCGTCTTCAAGCAGGAGTCTGGTTACTATGAGCATTTCTACAATGAGCTACAACCGTGGGAACATTACATCCCTGTAAGAGCAGACCTGGGAGACCTGCTGGAAAAGATCCAGTGGGCCCGTGGCCACGATGATGAGGTGATGGTGATTAATTGCATATTTTTATTCATAAGATTTTTTTTTAAACTAGACTAAATTTTCTTCTTTTTCTTGGCATCTTCCAGGCAAAGAAAATTGCACTTAGAGGTCAGCAGTTTGCCCGTAATCATCTTATGGGAGATATTATATTCTGTTATTACTACAAACTTTTCAAGGTATCAGTCCTGAACTTCCACTAATGATAAACAGATTTTTTTTTAAAGTTACAGTTGTACAAAAATATCATTAACCGTACCAAACATACTCACTGTGATTGTTCCTGTAGGAGTACGCCAAACTCCAAGTCACAGAGCCAAAGGTCCGGACGGGCATGGAGCTTGTGGATCAGCCTGCTGATGACCTCTTCCCATGTTCCTGTCACCGGATCAGGGTACGGGAAAACAATACCTTCATTCAATATTTCCTTTCATTATTTATACCTGCTTCTTCTCACATTGTCGGTCTCCTCAATTTCATAAAAGCCTTTTTATATTTTCCTTATTGTTTTGAGTCTCCAGAGGTTGGTGTTTTTTTGTTTTGTTTTTAAGTGTAAAAAAAAAATTGGATCTGTTGTGCATGAATAATGTGTTAATAAGAATAAGCATTTGAAGAAACTTAGGATCTCAAGTAAGTAAATCTTTGAGGAATTGGACAACTTCTACATGTAGTTTCCAATGACAAATTTTAGGTTTATCATTTTCATTTCAAATGGTACAGCTATAAAGAACAATTTAAGTCTGAATGTACCGTACCGCACTACAGTGTCTGCCTCCCTCTGCTGTATAAAAAGTGCTACTACACTACCTAATCTTTAAGCTGCATGTCACCATGTTTATTGGGAGAAAGATGTCAGTTGTTCATTTTGTTAGATTGTAATGTATTAGCTTCTAAACAGAAGTTGGGACAGTATGGAAAATGCTTTACATTAACTTTTGCTTCTTTGCAGACAGTATTAACTCGAGATGTTTTCTTTTTTTCCTCCCCAACTTCATTGGAAAGTTAATTTACATCTATTCCTTAGTGTCAGACCTATAACATATTCATCAAAAGTTTTAACAGGAAAGCTTTTACCTCCTTTTGATGTTTCCATTCCTTCTCAAAAGACTTAAATTGATTGGAATAGTTGTTGTCACTTGGAACAACAATTGAAATTGTTGATTCCAAGTGATGAAGAGTTTCAAGGGTTTCGGTGTTGCAGGTGTGAAGCACTGCATCTAGTATCTGAACCATCTTCCTCTTCAGCTATGCCATTGTAACGTCTACAGAATGTAGTTTTGTATCATCTCTTCACCAGGGGATGATGTTGTCCAGAAAGCAGCATATGTTGCTGAATGTACTTTTGTGCATTAATGCTGCCATCAGTGAAATGTATCTGAGCTTTGCAAATGGCACTGATACAACCCCCGTACCATCACAGAGCCTGGCTTTGGGACTTGTTTCTGATAATAGTCAGGATGTTCCTTTTCATCTTCGGTCCAGAGCACACATTGTTCATTTTTATCAAAAAAAGATCTTGACTACTGATCAGTCTGAGCACAATACACACTTCTACTGTATGATGGTCTATTGCTGGGTGTCTGAGCTCAAATAAGTTGACATTGCATCTACACATGGTTAATATATAAGGCTTCTTTGTTGCACAGTGGAGGTTTATACTACTAATTACAAACATTTCCATCCATACTCGCATAGGTCTACCTTTACTGTCAGATATCTCCATCCCATACACATCACTCCTAGTACAGAACCCACATCCACAACTTCACAACCCAACTTTCCTGTCACACTCAACACTTTCGAACAAATCTTTTATTATCAATGACCTGATTTTAGATAATAAGATTGACTGTCTCTTTTTAACTGAAACCTGGCTTGGCACAGATGCACAAATAATTCTCACTGAGGCTACACCGCCAAATTTTTATTTTTTATTTTCTATCAGGGGAGGTAAAAAAGGCGGTGGAACTGGTTCAATTGCTCAGCAATCAATATCATCTAAAAAATTATCCTTAAAAAATTACTCTTCTTTTAAGCATCATTCTTTTGTTTTTAACAACCCGCCTATTTTCACTAGCACAGTTTATAGACCACCAAACCCTCCTTTCTGTCTTATTAAAGAATTTTCTGAGTTTTTATCAGCCATACATATTAAATACAACAAGATTTTAATAAGTGGCGATT
>JAOXYM010000013.1:22110960-22132003 GCA_028567055.1 Leptatherina wallacei
CGGAAAGATACCGGAGATCATTCCTGCCAGCAGCCATCACCCTCCGGAACAAGGCCCTATCTTCAACTTTAATTTAACTGTTTGTATAATCATTATTATTATTATTATTATTATTATTATTATTATTATTATTTTTAAAAAAAACTGCTACAACAATAATTTCCTTGTAAGAGGGATAAAGTATTTTTCATTTTCATTTCATTTTCATTTCATTTTCGTTTCTGGTATGATTTGCTAATAGAAGCATCTCTGTCTGTTTGATCTGTAGTTTTGCCTTAACAGATACTTGTTTCAGAGTCTCAAAGCAGCAAATAAGATGGGAGTTTGTCATTCTAAATGTGGTGATAACCAGCATGCTCAGTCGTCTGTGGTAAGAAACATATTCACCTAACATGTCTGCAGTGCGAGTGAGTTTAATGACCCTCCTCTGTCTAAATCATCCTGCTTTTGTTTAAATCAGGGTGATTTTCCGTGGTATGCTGGTTGGTCTGTTCACGCTGTACCATCGGGTCCTGAAACTTCTCAGAGATGTTGCCCAAGCCCAGCCCATGCCCTACCTCACCGACATCTCCCTGCCAGCAGATATGGCTCAGTTCCTGGGTCCTTCTTGTAGATCCTTACTAAAGAAACGTCCAGAACACGATTCCCCTGCCAAACACAAGACCATGAAGAGACAAAAAAACAAGAAGGCTTCAGTCAAAATAATGAATAAGAGGCCGACAGGGAGGATTAAAGAGGACCTGGGCGTTGTTATAGAAAGAAGTATGAAGTTTCTTTTGTCACATTTACTAGTTAAATACAAATAAAAGACTAGAAAAAACAAATGTTTCATTGTCCAATCTGCTCTCATTTAAACATAGATCAACAAGTATATTCTTAAAATGACATGACATTGCTGATAAACTTTTTTTTTTCAGATCAGGATGTCGAGGTTGATGTCGAGCCTTTTGTCAAGATTTTCAGGAAGGTATGTCAGCAAATCAGATCCTTTCATCACTTGTTTTCTATTTAATTGGCAAGCGCATCCTTTTAACAAGGATATGTCTAATTTTGGTACCCAAGGCCAAATCTTTCCCAGAAGAACCTCACCAGACTAACAAGAAGGAAAAGTTCAAGAGACAAGTGAAAGAAGCTGCTACTTTTGCACAGACGTCAGCACATCTAGAGGAAATGATTGTGTGGTGTAAATCCCAGAAGATGGAGAAGGAGAAACGTCTTCTGACCTTCCTGCAGTTAAAGTGCCAAAAGATGAAATGCCTTGAGGCAGCAGGATACAAGTAAGAGCAGTACAGAATATTAAGTCGTACGAGCAAAATTACCCACTTTAGCTCTCTGTGACACAGCTGTAATACTAAATTGGCATGCTTACTAAGTTTGTCCTCATCCTATTATTATTTGAAAAAAAAAAAAAAAAAAAAAAAAAAAAAACCTCTGCTACAACAATAATTTCCCTCAAAAGGGATAAATAAAGTATTTTTCATTTCATTTCATTTCATTTCATTCATCCTCAGTGTCAAGAGGAAGTTACGGTCCTTCAGAAAGGAACTTTGTTGGGCTACATCTCCTTCAGGATCAGTGCGGAAGACTTCCCATTTCCCTGTTGCAACAAGCAGAAGTATACGTCGGAAACGTCGTTTGCAGACGGTTAAGAGATACTTTGAGTCTCTTGGAGGCAGGACTGGTGTGAAAAAGACACGACGGGCGAGACGACGGGAAAAGACTGAGCTGCCTGTGTCTGGACTGTTGACATGCAACCAACAAAGCAGAGCTGCACAAAAGGTGACGCTTCAGACCTCCGGCTCTGACGGCAATGATGATGACATAGATGATATATTTGCCTCTGTGGGTTTGTGACAGCTTCAACATGAAAAAAAAATAAACTACATGGTAATGGTAAGACAAATTTCTTTTTAAAAAGCAAAAATGGATGGAACTGAATGATTTTATTGCTAAACTTTATTCATATCATTGCCAAGAGGAGCTCTTGATAATGATACTGCAGCAAAAGGGGGTCTCAGCAAAGACCCCTAAACTCCAGTTATGAGAAACTAGCTAGAGAATTTCATGATTAAAAAAAATTGCAATATCTATGAAACAAAAATGAGAGTTCTGCAAGTTGAACTGGAGATGAAACTGGAACAGAGAGCTAAGATACACTGAGACAACTGTGATTAACCATCATGGGTAATGGGGAAAGTAAAAATAAACCTGTTATTTAAATATTCAAGTCAAGTGTGTTTCAATGACGAAAAAATACATTCAAAATGAGCCTTTTTTTAACTCGCTTTTTTATCACATGATCGTGATTTTGTTCTCAAATAGAAAGCAATAAAACACAAACAATACATTCCACATTGAAATGCTTCTTAATTAACTGAAGTGCCACATTGAGAAAGGATCCTCCTTGGTCATTTCCTGCCTCATCTGCTGGAACATCTGCTGGAGCCTGACCTTCCATAATCGGGTCAGGACAGTGATGCTGCTTCGGGTTCTGCTGTAGTAACAATGATCACTTTGCAGCATCATCTTAGCTTGAAATGCAGTGTGCTGTGTAAACGCTGAAATAATTTTTCCTTAATCCAAACATATGCTCAATCAATCTACTTGTGCAAATGTGTGCTTTGTTATATCTTTCCTGCTCAGGTGTTGTGGGATTTAAGTATGGCCAGCAGCAACAGGAAACTTGATGTAAAGTAATCAGAACTTGGAGAGAAGCAAGTGGTTTTCCTCTTACAGACAAAGAGGAAAGTCTCAGTCTAAGCAGAGATGCTAACCCTGCAGCATTTTCTTTGTCCATACAAAAGCTTCTCTCAAAAAGACGTCCTCAAAATAAGTAAGTGGATTACTCCTATACATAAGTAGTCTCGTGGCAGGCCTTGGCTGTGCATTTTGGGTCTTCTTTTAAATTGTTAAACCTCCCCCTTGTAAGGATTCACTTAAGAAGCAACTTAGTTTCAGGTTGGCTCTAATCATCCTTCTTGCAACAGGTTTAGTTCTATCCAGAATAAGATAATACTAAGATTTATTTAAGACAAGTCTCCGTGAGCAACTTGGAGTTAAGTCAGCTAAACAGACAATTTAGTCTGAGACTATCCTAAAGCCCTGCCTCTGAAACTGCCTCTAAATGTCAAATAAGACTTTACCCTCTTTCAGACATTCACACTTTTGGTGATAACAGCACATATTGTGAAAAAGCATATTATTTACTGGTAAATGGGCCTCTTTCACCTACTTTAAATTACACTACACTAATTGTTCTCATGCGTGAGTAAAAAACTGTTTAATTAGCCATGAAATACTGGCTCATATTTGAGCTGCCGTTTCCATGGCATCTCAAATAAAGTTACACCCATTACAACATCCTCTCTGGTGATACTTCTGGCACCACCTGGTGGTGTTTAGGATCAGTGCGCTAATGAGGATTAATCGGAACTAATTTAATGATTAGCTCCAGAGTGCATATTGATGTTTGAGCAGAGTGAATCCCTCAGCTTTTTTTAGCTGTAATGCACTTGGCAGATGTAGCGCAACACAGCACTGATATCAGTTGTTTTCTCTGAAATGGGATCAGTGCCTGCAGATACTCTGATGTGAACTAGCCTTCGGACGTACATGTTAGCTGACATCATGGACTCGGCTCTAGGTTTTTTAGGTTACGCAACAATGTTGAAACTTTGCAGGTGTCTGACAGTTCATATCTGTGTACCAAAATAGATGTTAAAGGGTTAGTTTTCCTTTGCCAAAGATGAAACACTCCACCATCTGCACAAACAGTGCACTATTCCTCCGTGCAGAGCACGGCATGAGGTCTGGTCAAATTTATTTGTGCAAGTGAATCTTAAAATCTTTGATTCTGGTGTTTTCTAAATCAAAATCAGGATCAATATTTTCAAACCCCAGTGTTGAAACTATAAGGACCTGAGTCAGGCATGGGAAGCATATGACTGAACAATTGAAGTACTTATCATTTACTGCATGTCAGGCCAATTACTGTAATAGCTTGTTTATGTGCTTTTTCAGCTATCTACCTTAACGGCCTGCATTATTATCTGGCCAGGGCTGCATATCGTCAGCATTTGTACTCCTTTACTGTAGTCTCTCTCTGTCCACTTCCGCCAGCCAAAAAATATTTTAATAGCATATAGTTGTAAATGATCGCTTCCTTCCAACCACATGGTTAGGTTCAGTCTGTAACTAAATGAGCTTTTATTGGTTGCTCTCCAGGGATTCACAGAATGCATCACTTATTGCTTGTGAGCACAGTATGACCTAAAGCAAGAGATGTAATGTACTCCTCTCTCTGTATAGTAATAGCACAAAGAAAACAGAGGACATGCAGTATGTTTACTTTATGTTGTATGAAATTGATCACATCGTTACTATGCCAGAGAAGAAAACCAATAGATCCTTTCACAACTCGGCCTGGTCTTTAAAATCAATCATCTGAAGCATAATAATGAATTATTTGCTGTGTGTTTCAGTATGTAGATGAAGGGGGAACTTTTATTGTGTTTCCATCAGCTCCGAGCAAAGATTATTTTGGATTTATCAGCACAATGATCTTTTTTTTTAAAGATATTATTTTGTGAGGATAGAATTTTGATGTGGGAGAGCTGACAAACATTTGTCTTTTTAAAAATGCATGAAATGATGTAAAACATAACATAAAATATACTTTTAGTATTTTATTATCAAGCTCCAAACAAAGAAAGCCATAGTAGTCCATGTTTTACCATATAAAAGAATTTACAGTGTGTACCGCTGCCGAGTTGTACACACTGCATTATCATAAATAATCTTATCTTGACTACTGCTGAATTAAGGCTAAATAAAAGTAAAGATTGATACGGGCTACTGTTTTGTCACTGTTTGTGTTAACGCTTAACCAAGGCCAAGGTTCAGTAGATTTGCAGTTTTATTGTTTTGTTGTTTGAGAGCTTTGTGTTTGGCAAGCTTACACTCCATTCATGGCTTGAAAGAAGCGTAACAGTTTTGTTGATGTTAAGCCCCTTTATATCATATCATGTCAGGCATCAACAACTTTCTACTTGCTTCTGAAATAATCTGTTTCGTTACACTGCCTGGAAGTGTTAACAAAACTAACCTTGTTCATATCTGATGATCAATTGTTTAAGGTTTTTTTTTTGTCACTGTTTGGCTTTTTTTCGTATGGATGACACATTGCTGGAAAAAAAGAAATTTATTTTTGTTCTGGTTATATGAAATTTTAGGATTAAAAAATGAAAATGGGCAGATTGTAAATTTAGGTGTTTTTTTTTTCTCACTTTTGATATTAAAAATTTAACCAAAACATATTTAAACATACATTTCCTAAAACTATATATATGTAATCAACAAGGTCCTTTTTTCCTCGCCTATTATTTCTTTTCCTTTTTCCTTCCTTGACTCCTTTTCAACGTCACTTTCAAACCAAATTCTTATTTATATTCTTATTTACATTTTAAAAGTTTTTTTCCCACCTCGTTTGTTAGATATCCATAATCGTCTGGGGGAAAACAGCATAATGACATATGTCAGTAGAATACAGCATTTCCATACGTAATCAGTAATGCCAATTGGTTTATTCACCCAATTTTAACTGTGGGTGAGCAAAAATGTGGTAATGTAAGTTATTTTTTTCATTTATTATCCTTTTTTGTTTGTTTCTTTTAACTTGTGTTAAAATTTTGAAATAACTTTGTTACTCATCTCAAAAATCTCCACACTGGCTTGAATGCAAATGACGTCACATCCCGTCACTGTAGTTTCACTTCCGGAAGGTGGGGTTTTTGTTACAGGAGCGGTTTGTATTCAGAGAGCCAATGCCTCTGCTTGCGCTATTAAAGCAGTCAGCAAGATAACACCAACCAAGGGCAGTTACTCGAATCCTGCTTTGGTAAGGCTTTTGGACTTTCATTGGGCTGAAACAGATGTGCTGTAACGTGTTTCGTAAGGTTTTAGGAGGGAAATGGGTAACATTACAACACCTGTTAAAATGAAGGACGGATGGTTGGTGGACTCAAAGTGGTGAACATTTGACAGAATAAGGGTGCTAACAAAATAGATACTAAATGAAGTGATTTGTTTAAATGTCTGCTCTAATTAATGTAATTAACTAGGATTTGATCTCACACGAAACACGTAAGAACGTAACGCCAACACTGTACGTAACATTAATCTTTATGAAGTTAGCATTACATTACTTACCCGCACCAATTTGATGGAAAATCCTGTTTTATTCGTAGTGAATAGTACGAATACATGTCTGTGTTGTTTTATTTATGCATTTTTTGGGGGGGTCTTTTTCTTTTCTTTTAAAATTAGTATTGATTTAACCATCCGGGTTGTGTTGCTGTGCCGTTGTTTAGCAATAACGGTATTAGCACAGCTAAAGTCCGTGTTTATGAGCTCTTCCTTTGTAACACTTCAGCCTACCTGAAGTATTGGAGAAATGTGTCGCGGACGTTTTCCTGGCCAAATGTTTCGCTTCCTAAGC
The DNA here is from genome assembly GCA_028567055.1 of Leptatherina wallacei. Classification (NCBI taxonomy): domain Eukaryota; kingdom Metazoa; phylum Chordata; class Actinopteri; order Atheriniformes; family Atherinidae; genus Leptatherina; species Leptatherina wallacei. Next base: position 22,117,457 of record JAOXYM010000013.1, read on the forward strand.
TGTTGAAGCGAAAACATGTCAATATCCCCATCGAAAATAGGTACAAGTACTGAAAAGTTTTCACTCTTAGAGATGACACACCCAAGTAAGCTCGTGAAATCGACATGTTGTTGTAATGGTGAACGTCAGCAAGACGAGCAGTATCGCTGATGACACTAGAGATAGCCCCTCCACTCCAATAAACACCGCCATCGGGGTCGGATTCTTCAGACCATATCCTAAGGTTGGCTAAGCTGCCAACCGAAGTTAAACTATAGTTTCAAGTTCAATAATTTCAAGTGATTGTCACTGCTGTCTCTGAGCCAAGTTCAAAATTGCATTTGAATTTAGAGGTGATGTCAATTTTGTTCATTCTGAGCGTGTTTACATGTATACAACGTGTTTATACGGGTGTAGGATGACGTTATTTCTTTGCGTGTGTGTGTGTTTGTGCTGGGGTGGAGGACAGTGTTGGCAAAGCAACACACACTTGTTCCATCTTAGTAATGCAGTTTTTTTTTGTTATCAGGTAAAAGTGACTAATATGATTCCTACATCATATCCACCTAGAGGGATATGCATGTTCAATCTAAGTAACACTATGAATACATAAACCTTTTTTTTTGTTTTAGGTTCTACTGAGGAATGAACATGTACTCATCCCCTCATAAACAACTCGTGAACAAAATGCTGATGCCAGCACATTCACAATATATTCAAGGAAACCAACTCAGGGATTGTTTGTCTGTCTTGTGTTGTGGGGGGTGGGCCAGGTTTTTAAAAGCTATTGAAAACAGTTGTTTGAGCTATTGGTGGCAGAAGCGTTTTATTGCTTCACTGTCAAAGTATTTTGACAAAAAAACATTTAAAAAAAAAAAAACCCACCTTCCCTCAGCATAACATATAATTACTGCATTAAATAAAAGCAAATTGTAAGTGCTGGACAAAAGCTTCAGATTTAAGTTTTGGGCCAGAAAGTGTTTTTGTTCAATCTAGACTAGTTTGAAGCAAATGTTATCAAGATGGCCCAAACCACTGATGTGTTTCCTACTGAGCTGCAAATTAAACATAACTGACAGATAAGCTAAACTGGTTTAGCAACAACGTCAGTTTATTTAAGATGATCCATGCAAGTTTACTGCAGCAATTTAGGACTCCTTTATGCATTACCATTACTCTGTTTAATCATTAAATCCCAAATTGTGCCCAGATATTTTTTGTGAGTTGAGTTCATGTATCCATGTGCTGCTACTGTCTCTCTATCTTTCATCAACTTGCTTTCTTATTGCTTAGCTCAGTGTGTTTTATCTCCCATTACTATAATTTGTCAGAGTACGACAAACATTTTCTGCTTCATTTCCTTTTTGTTTTATAGTCAGTCTGACTGGCTGATATCAAATAGCTCCATCATCTAAATGTTTGTTTCATTATTATTATTTTATGATGGTTCTGAATGCCTGGGGCTTTTTCTGTGTAATGACACTGCTGTCACAAAAGCATCTCCCTCTGAAAACTGCATTGGCAGAATCTATTTTTGATTGTCGGTAAAAGTATACCTTTCAGGCATTAATTGTTTGTTGTCAGGTAGGAAAAGGGATTCGTATTTTTTCTGTGACTCAGTAGAAGCTGACTTTATGAGATTTAAATGAATCTTGTCTTCTGGATTCTGACAGTCAGCTTAGGTAACATTGGCTCAAAGGCAAAACTTGTTGGGCTAGAATTGGCTTTTTTTTTCTGTGGGAAGTCAGTTTGATATAAAAGCACTCAAACAGTAGATGCAACTGGTGTGTGTGCATCCCGTTTCTTGCTAGGAAGAGGAACTAATTATGCAAAATATGTGTTTGCGGAACATTGTAATAATTCAACTTTTTCTGAATTATTCATATGAATTAATTCTCCGTCACCCACTACTGGCATTCGGTGCCTGCGGGCCTGTTCACTTGGCTGTTGCAGAAGATACCTGGGGTGTTTGGGTTTTTCTCTTTTTTTTTTTTTTTTTTAAATGTGGCCATCTTTCACTGCCACAAGACCCACTGCCTGTAAGAGTATCAGTACTGTGGTTACTTGGATAAGTATGAGGGTAATCTTTTCTCAGTCATGTTTCCAGCACTAGTGGAGATTATTCATTGAAGTAAAAATAGAGAAAAAGTTAAAATAAGATAAATTTCCTCTTTATTTACTCTGACTTCAGTTTCACCTGCTAGTATCAAAATCTACGTATCCAGCTTGGATAAATGTTCAGAGTGGGAAGATCTGAGGTCCTCCCGTCAGTCTCACCACTTTTCTTTCTTTCTTTCTTTGCTCCATTGCCGATTTATCCTCACACCTGTGCTCTGAATATGTACTCCTTCAGTTAAGGCCATCCCTTTACTGACAAGCAGCAAGAGTGTTGTCTCAATTCCTGAATGCGTTGCTTTGTGTGTGTGTTTATGTAAAAGCTGGTGGGAAAGATGGGAAGATTTGATTTCATGGAACAGTCCACTTCGCATGCCTTTTCATTAAATATTTGTTCAGGATGTATGTACGTGATGCTACGTTATGTTGTTCTACCGTGAAAGTATTGCTCAGCAAACTGAGGCTGACTCTTTCAGATCCGAACCCAGAGTGGGACTGAATGATTAAAATTCCATGAGAGAGACACTTGTAAGCTTTAACTCACAGCTAAGACTTTTCTGCAGCAGTAACAGATAGTGTTGTTTGTTTGTTTCTCACTCCTTTATTTTTATATCTCTGCAGCTGTAGCTTGCAAAACCTGCCATTCTAAGCCATGATGGGCAACACATCATGGCTGCAGTGGTGTAGGTGGTGTGTGACTGAGCATGATGTCTTATTAGTTGTGCAAATGGAAATAACCCATTGCAAACTGATAAGTAGTGTAAATCTATGCTGAAATGTGACCTCCTCTCTCTCTCCATCCTGAATCAGTCCAGAGGAATGCTCGAGTAATGGGAAGCATACAAATGTTTGGACTAAGATCATCATGGTCAGCTGCAGGGAGAGTAGAAAGAAAATCTCTTGTGTATGACTGGCTAAAGCTTTTCTGCATTTTGTTCTTGTTCTGTTTCTGTGTGGATCAGTACTGCTGCACTGTGTTTGCAGCTTGATGATCATTCCCATACAGAAAAAAAAAAAACATGACAGGAATTGGTTTAGAATAGGGATATATTTGAAAAAAGGCCCCACTGAGTGTTTCCGAAGTAGCACAGAGAGGATTTAGGTCTCCGTTGCCCAGTTTCGTCAAAGGCTTCTCTGTATACTCCTGCAGCTAAGGGTTGTTAGTATGCATTGTAAGGTTCTTTTTTTTTTGAAAATGTCCTGCTTGCTGTTGTGTGCCGTCTTTTTTTTTTTTTTAACTATAGTAAATCATTTCCACATCTCCACAGGCACTGGCTATTATAACTGTTTTCTCCAAACATGTTTCAGCTGAGCCCCAGCAGGGATTTGCTGTTAAATTATGCATTGTTTGTTGCACGGCGATAAATGAACTACAGTCTTGAATCCCATTCGTGCGCCACAGTAGAACCACTCTCATACTGAGGTGACTTTAACCTGGTTTTAGATAACTTAGAGTCCTTTTCTCACATTTGCTGGAGCAGAGATTGGCAGTGGAATTGGATTGGACACAACAGAAGTTTAGATTTGCAGTTGTTTCATTAGTGTTTCATTTCATTAGGTTTTGTTTTCTGGCAACAGTTATTAAAGAATGACTTAGTGGTGTAAAAGTGATAAAAACAAGATGGTTTACACGTAATAATAGGACTATTTCTACATTACTCAGTAGGTCAGAGTTTGCATCTAACCACAGTGACTAGACTATTATACAGTATTTTTTGACTCATTTGTCCTGTGTTGAGTATGTTGGAAGTTTTTAATCTGCTTTGGAAGATTGGGGGGGGGGGTTGTTACAGGGCCAAAAATAAAGACCCTGTTTTCTTTCATGAGATGGGGCGAGGAAATCCCCTCACCTCTGATCCCAGGAGAAAAGCATCCCCAGGCTCGATGGTTCAGATGTCTTCAATTTATTTTATTTCCTCTTAGACCGGAATTTAGGCACAGTAATATGTGACACTCAAGTTAACCATGTGTGAGAGGAATAGGTTGGCCTTTTCAAAAACGGAGATCCCCCGCTGAGCACATGTTTTATCCTCATTAGAAATGCGGGACTGTTGCGTTACAGGAGATCTTAAGATTATTATTTTTTTATTTTAACAAAGTGAACTGATACCACCGACGTTACCAGACAGTGACCGTGGCATATTTCCAAGTCGTACAGGTGCACCTTGTAAAATCTAAATCACACTGCCCCATACAATGTGTTGCATCAGCTTTGTATTACTTAAAGAGCAAGCTTCTGGATGTAGTAGTTAGTCATTAGCTGTATAAAGGGAGCGGCCATTTTTCGTAAATGACTCAATTGTTGCCAGCTTTACTGTCTCACTCTGTTTCATTTAGTAAGAGATGTGTGAGTTCTGGCCAAAACCTGCTTCATCCTCACCTAAGTGTTAAAATGAGCGTGAGACTGTTCCATTCTCCATAAGGAATGCATTTCTGTAGCTTTTCCTGTACTGGTGTCATCTATATTTCAGGAGTCTACCAACTGAAGTGGTCTGTTAAATTGAACCCCTCCCTCTCTATTGCTCTGTTCCTCAAATGAATCATTACCAAGAAAACTCCAGTTGAATATGTGGGTTGTGCCTAAATACCCCCCCCCCCCCTACATTTTAACCCTGTATTGCTTTGCTCCTCTCTGAGCTGTCAGAAACGTTCCACTGACCATTTATTGTTCCTTTCAGTTCAACACATTGCTTTATAGTTTTGACATCTGTGCTTTGGCACAAGGAAGTGGGTCACATGTGAATCATTTAAATATTGACCTGCAAGTACTGAGCTGCATATGCTTCTATCAGAAGGTGTGTAATTGAATGTGTATGTTTGTGAGGGTATCTTTCCTATGATCCCTTTCACTGGCCTGGCTGCTGATAACAAAGACAGGAAGTGCACAAGTCAGACTCCACTTCCTAGTCGGGGAGCGTGGAACCATGATGCCACATCCTCAGTGTCAACAGCCATGATATTGAGGGAAAAACATGTTCTGCTTTGAATACAAAGCAACAGTTACTTGCCTCAGCCTTTTTCTGTTGGAAGCTCAGCACACACTCGTGCCTCTGGTTATGAGCTGACATGTTTACTGTCGGGGAGGAGCAGATTAATACGAACATCTATGAATCAGCTCAGTGCTTCCATGAGTGCGACATCCCGAGCGGAGGGAAGGATCTGCCTCTCCACAGAGAAACGAAATAAAGAGTTGAGAAGGTACAAGAAAAAGAAAGTGGTTGTGCCCTCTTCATGTTCCAACACAGTCGAGTCATGTGACACAGCAGCAGCTAGCAGTACACAGCTGATTGTCCAGGGCTGGATGCTTTGGTTCATCTTGAGGCGACAGCAGTAACAACAACAATCACTACCTACAGCAGAGCAAACACATGCTGCTGGGAGACTTCCCAGTGGGGACGGGCTTTAGAAGGCCGAGCACGCCAGGCCCAGGTGTAGCTCATTCAACTGATTACTCTTTCAGCACACCTGTGAAGCTAACCCACTAGAGAGAGACAAACATCCAGGGAAGAGTTAAATACAACTATTAATACAATACAGTGTCTTTTCCTAAGCACCTTTCCTTGTTTTGTTTTTTATATGAAAGATGGTAGGAAAATTCCTAAGGACCAGGAGGAAGACGAATATGGCGCCCTCCCTTATACACGAAGCTGGTGTGTTGTCAAGAAACTGCAACAGCAATATTTCATTACATGAGCCTCAAGTACTTTGCCTAATAGCTTCTAATCTTGTGGCTCTGAGGCTAAAATACATGTATTGGTATAATAAAATGTCAAATTCTACTTCACTTTTAAAGAGAGGTTATTTAAAACGGTAAAAGCCACAAATGTGTAAAAGATTGTCACAGACTGCTTAAACTCCTGTGCTCATGTCTGTTGATATAATGTTCAGCTAATGTGGCTACATGAAAATAGTAGTGTTGCCTTTAAAGTTTTTGCCTCTGGGAATTTTCTTTTTGATTCTAATAAAAAATGCAAAAGATTGAAAAAAATAAAAAAAAATAAAATCAAACATCAAATTCCTTAAAATTTTGAGAACATGTTTATGTGAAATGAAACGGTGACACGAGTAGGGCTGGGTATCACCACTGATTTCCTGATTCAATTCTAATCGATTCACAACAGCCTGACTTGATTTCGATTTAAATTTGATTCAATATCGATTCATTTACAGATTTAAGTAAAAACAAATTTTATTGAATGTTAAAGAGATTCTCATATAATGAAACTATTTATTTATAAAACACTGAGCCCATTTTACACGACCATCAAAATCCGATATCTGGGAATAATCAGATTACAGTAATAATCTGATATGACGCGCCTATGCACAAAGATCATTGTCCACATTTACCAGTCCATCTTCGGATTGATTTTTATTGTATGCGTGTGTGTGTTGACGTAACTTCCTGTTATTGTTGAGCATGGGGGAGCCCTCGGTCTAAGCATTAGCTGCAAATGAGAGGTAATAAGCTGCTTAATAGTTTACAGGTGACTCTAATCCAATGGTGAATAAAAAGATCCCAATTTGGCATTACCGAGGTGAAAGGTTAAATTTTTGGAACAAACGTGACACAGGCAACCATTGAGCTAAGATCTTGCTGAGCGTCAGTAAGACGTGACAGTAAGGTCGCTGTTGTCACTGGAAAGGAAAAATCAATCTCAGAGTTTTATTAATCGATATTGAATTTATTCAATTTAATTGCTTCAATCATTTTTTTTTTCTTTTCTTTTTCAGCCCAGCTCTAGATATGAGGTATCATTGTTGAATATTTTAATGATATAACTTGCAGCATATAAACAAATAAATGTGTGATGCCAACCTCCGGTGTATTACCACTTCTGCATCTGTGCATGCTTGCTAGTTATTGACATACAGAAAAAGAGAACTTGTTTTAAGTGAAATACAGTCCACATTGCTTCACCTGTGCATGTCATATTGGGTTATTTCACTCAGTAACCTTCCTAAGATAAACAGATTATTTAGAGCAGACCTTTATCAATCCAAAACATACTCAGTTAAATAATGACTATTTTAAGTACCTGGTTGCATTATACCATCCATAGTTTGTTCTAAACGCCGTGCGCACTTTAAATTCATCCGATGAGGTGAAGACCTGGTATTCAGACATTTACTGTGGAGTCACCTGGACGCTCTTGTTGGAAGTTTAACTCTGACAGAGACAGAAGATACTGAAGTCAGGCAAAAAGCAATTGAGTCTGAGCTTTCACCTTCTGAGAGCAGGACGGTTATAAAGCAGATAGATGGCCAGTCACGTCTTGCTTCTTTTTAACGAGTTTAGCACTAGATGCCCTATTTTAATGCTTTCGTAAATGCTGCCTTGGTGCGGAGAATGATGGCTTCATTACTTCTGATCAGTTGCAATGACCTTTTGATGGCGAACTTTATAAAGTTCTTGGATTCATGAGTAGGCAATTTGGCACTTTAATGGGAATAGTGGGGGTTAAGATTCAAGATTTGTTGGAGCACAGCCTAGAGCCTTGGCACAGCGTGTTACTGTCGCTGTGAGAGCCGTTAAGTAACAACTGCCATCTGTCCCTGCACTTGTCCACGTACTCATCTCCTTATGGAGGTTATTTACTGTAGGTACTGACCTGTTTTCGGTGCTTGTCATTCACAGGTTGTGTCGCGTGTGTGTGTATGTGTGTGTGTGTGTGCGTGAGTGTGCACATGTGTTTGAGTGTGTAAGAGAGGCACAAAGAAGAATCTGGTGATGGCTGCCAATAAAGGTAAAAACCAGAGCTCCCTGGTACTGCACAAAGTGATAATGGTGGGAAGTGGAGGCGTGGGGAAGTCGGCGCTCACGCTGCAGTTCATGTATGATGAGGTGAGTTATTGCTACATGCATCTTGGCCACCTGCAGACCCATGTCCAGTCACTTCAGCTTTTGTGAACGTATCTCCATTCTTCCTGTAAAAGCTTCAAATTGAAAGCCCTTTTTCAAGAGGTCTGTCAAAACTGCTGCTGTACAAGTAGTTTTTGAACCCATCTGATACCAACCGCTGTAGTTTGCAACAGGCTGCACTGATGCTTCATGCATGCTGATGAGGCTTATCTAAATATGAAATTAAAGTCATCTCTATTTCCTCAGTTTGTGGAGGACTACGAGCCCACCAAAGCAGACAGTTACAGGAAGAAGGTGGTCCTGGACGGGGAGGAAGTCCAGATCGACATCCTGGATACAGCTGGTCAGGAGGACTACGCTGCTATCAGGGACAACTATTTTCGCAGCGGAGAGGGTTTCTTGCTCGTCTTTTCCATCACGGAGCACGAATCCTTCACCGCTACCGATGAGTTCAGGTAATCATGCTTCACCCCCTTGAACTTTGACAAGGTGATCGCTTTACAGATATCTCTATTGATTATTATCACTAATCAAATGGTCTGATCACGTTTACTTAGATTGTAGATGTCTTTCTTGTTTGGTTAAAATGATGTTGAAATGATGTGTTCCTTTCTTCTTCTTTCCCCCCCCCTTTCAATCCCAGTCCAAAAGTTTCCTCTGATCTGTCTGTCAGCTCCTAAAATAACTGCAGATCCAAATAGATGCTGTTTGTTTAGTAGCTCCATGTATACAAAATATTCTGAACCGAAGCTTTGCATTAGTCCTGCTGGGTGTTATGCAGTTGAAGAAAGAGTCACTTTAGATCTGTTCTGGCAGGAAGGTGTTGGTAGCATTTGAACCTCCACAGCATCAACAAAACGCTGAAGCTCAAACGGCATCACTGATAGAATTCTTTCCACTTGCCAAATGCCAAGCTATGAACCCATTGTGAACCAGGGCATCATTATTAACACTTTCAGTACCGCCAATTGGAGAATAAAGACAGCGTTTGATAACAGCTGCATATGTTTGTAAGGATTGTTTATAAATGCTCAAATATGCCGTATGTCCTTGTTTTGGCAGGGAGCAGATCTTGCGGGTTAAAGCGGAAGAGGACAAGATTCCTCTCCTGCTGGTAGGAAACAAGTCGGACCTGGAGGAACGTCGGCAGGTATCGGTGGACGAAGCCCACGGCAAGGCCGAGGAGTGGGGGGTCCAGTATGTCGAGACGTCGGCCAAAACTAGAGCCAACGTGGACAAGGTGCCGCTGCTCATACGTTGTATTTGTTCTACAGAACTGTGCAGAAGTATTAGGCGTTGAAGGTAAAGTGGGGTTGTGTTCAAATTAAAGCGGTAAATAGTTTTTTATGTATGAGTTAATTTTATACAAAACATGAAAAAAGTTCAGATTTAACATTCGGTGGGCCCTTCCTTGGTTTTCAGGTGTCTTAGCTGGTTAGTTTATCCTAGCATTTATTTTTAAACTGTGGAATTTAGCTGTTGCAGTGCATGCGGCCCAAGACGGATTGATAAATGGGAATCCTTGCTCTTCCTCTGCTCTGTACGTCAGTGGCTGTATGTGGAAGATCATACAGCAGATTGAATTGGGGACTAATCAGATGAAGAAGAATTACAAACATCTAAAACCTCTGCACAGTGCTGAACTTCAATATTATTGACATCATTAATAGAGATGCACCGATCCAGTTTTTTGCAATCTAATCCGATAGCTGGGCTGAGCGTATCGGCCGATACCGATCCGATACTACTGTTGAATGAATGAACCGTATACCTCGCCATGCGAGTGAACGCATCAGGCCTGACTTGGCTCGGTCTGGCGCTTGCCCCATGTTGCTCTGTGTTTGCTAGCTGCTGTGCGTGCTCTGCGACGTAACCGGAGTTGCAAACATAGAATTGAAATGACTAGATCGCTGTAAATGTATTGCTGTGTATGATTATTGATTAAACAAAAAAAGGAAATGACTGGATCGGAATGCTGAATCGGCCCTTATTCATCCGATATCCGATCCGGCTAATTAGGCCGTATCAGATCTGTATATCTCTAATCATTAAGGTACAGTGTCCTTGTTACTACAATTAAGTTAAACGAATGATTGTTCTCCTCCTCTAGGTTTTCTTTGACCTGATGCGTGAAGTACGGGGCAAGAAAATGTCCGAAAACAAGGACAAAAACGGGAAAGGAAAAAACAAGAAGAGCAAGAAAAGTTTCAGAGAGAGATGCTGTTTACTTTGAGCTCTTCATGGACCTAAACAAGCCACAATACAAATGTCATGCTGGGGGAACAAAGCAGATGTCTTTGCCATTTAATATGAAATTTGATCTCATGATTATTTTATTTTTTTTAATAGCTAGTTTATAGATTAGTTGTTAGGACAATCTCAACCACTTTGTTGCCAATTTTAATGACTGAAAGTCTGACTTGGGGTCTAATTGGAAGATGACCGCTGTTGACTGTGACTTGAATTGCAGTGTTTGATGGCTCACAGTAAGCTAATGACCAAACTGCCAGTGACACTAACTCTGCTGCTCAAGACATTCTCAGATGTTTTAACTCCAAATCTTACTGCCTTTAACTTTGGCTCAGTGTGTGCTTTGTTAACAGGGCTTTTCCTTTCTTCAGTCACTCTTGAATCTTAATACTTTTTTGTTCTTTTTTTTTTTTTTTGATTCATGGATTTACAAGGAACTCTAATGCTGCTGTATGTCCTGTCTGTGATTATTGATAATTGCACTCGATGCCCTTTTCTATTGAACATGTTGGCCTCGTTCTTTCATCTGTTCAGACTCTGATCCTCCAAAATTCAGTGGGTTGGGATTGTTCTTTTGTTTTTTTTATTCCCTCAAATTCATCCAAGGGTTTGTGATTTTTTTTTTTTTTCTTTTCCATTTTCTGACCACAAAGGGTTCATAACGTGCAATGCAATCAGAAGAGTTGTTGCCCTAACGGGGTTATTTCACACGTCAGATTTATCTGCCCTGACATGATTACACAAAAGTCAATCATAAAACAAAATGTTTGCAGTTTTTCAGAAGGAAGGAGAATGACGAGTGTATCACTCTTTCTGACCTGGCAGAGCTTCATGTATATATTTTAGCATCTGTTAAATAGATTGTGAAGAGATCTTCCGTGTGTTGTTGGTCAGCGAGGAGAGAGCCAACCTAATGTTCCTCTTGGTGCTGCATTGTCTGTGTAACCTGACCACAGCGCAGATGTTCTCCAGCCGAGCTCTATGGTTTTTTTTTTTTTTTTGGGGGGGGGGGGTTGTTGCTGTGGTGACTGTTGACAATCCAGGAAGCCAACCTGCAGCCTGCTTCTGCATTATCATCAACATCATAGTTCAGATGTTCTTTTATTTCTTTTTAATAACATGCACTACATTGCCAATACTCTAATGGACTTCATCCAGATTGGAGACTTTTAAACATTGTGCCAACAATAATTGCAAAGAAGATGATGTTTGTGGAAATGCAGTATCTTTAACGTTGTGCAGAAAACTCTACTACCTTTTGAGTGAAGCTTTGCCTCAGTGCTACAGTAAATGGGATGTTTGTACCACTGCCTAAACCATTCTTATTAACTTGCCATCTTTCTTTAACTGCCTTCTACTGTGAGAATGCTTCTGTGTCCCTGCAGGTAAACAGCTGCAGAATAAATGCTTTTTTTTCTTTATTACTTATTATTTTGTGGGGGTTTTTTTTGTTGTTGTAATTTTTAAATGTATGAATCCCAATATATTTTGACAATTATAGCAGTGACTGATTTTTTATATTTGGTACAATAAATTCCAGGACACTGAATCAGTTATCGCCACTTAACTCGGTGCACATTGCCCTCTGCTGGTAGGTGTACGTACTAACAGCTATCACTGTTTAGCATATGGAAGTCACAATGTTGAATTGGCATTAACCACTGAAGTGAAATTATAGTTGTCATTTCCTGGTTCCTTTGGGCCAAACTGTGCCCCACTTTTGTCAAATAACCCAGCATTTACTCACATTTCATTGACTGTTCCTCTGCCAGTAAAAAAGAGTGCCAACGGCCTGTTTTTCTTGAATTTGACAGTGATATACTGGCACCATTTATATTAACCTCACAACCCGTTGTTACATGGCAGAATTGTGTAACATCGCCCTCTAGACGAAGACCAATCGAGGGCTGAAACCCCCGGGATGGCCGGGTCAGTGAAACTCATTTCATACTGTGGAAACGGGGTTGAACACATCACCAGTCAAGAGTGACCCGAACGTCACGTTTAAAATAGTTTTTTTTACATAAAGAAGTGCCTTCCTTTGGTGATATGTAGAAGAAAAGAGAAACTTTATTTCTTGTGTAGTTAAATGGGTAAAAATAAAGAAGCAGTCTTTGTCACAATCTACTATAGGCCTACTGAAGCGCGTGCACTTCTTTCAGGATAGAAAAAGGGGACTAAAATTCACCAGTTTCCTGCTGTAGCTACTATTCCTGGAGGACAATTTGCGTCTCTCTTGCTCAAAAGTGAGTTTACGGTGACCTTGTTCTGCTTTATTTTAGAATCGGAGTATTCCTGCAGGGACTCTTGATTTCCTGTGATATTTCTGTAGCATTCTGCAAAACGGAGGCTTCCATCTTTTCCAACACAGTTTCAGCATTAAGTTATCCTCATGGTGTCGACACTTAAATATCTCTCAGGTCCCCAAATCCATCTCCCCATTGCAGCTGTGGCCTGTTAATCTTCACAGCAAATGAGATAAGACCGTTGCCTCTCAGGTCTCTTGGAGAGAACTGTATATTTACAAGTATTGATCTGGCATGCTCACACCAGGTGAATTCTTAAAACAGTGTTAACCTTTCCAAGTAAAGGTGCAGGGAGACATACGTTTGGGGATTTAAAGCTGTAACATCTAGCCTATGGAAGCCACTGCTCCACATTCACTGCACACTTCACATAAATACACTAATCTTCCCCCATAATTTATATCACCAGTGAAACCTGCCGGGGTTGAAAGCCTGTGGCAGCATTTTCTACCTGAGAGGCTAAACATGTCACAACACAGATAAGCACATTTACCCGAAATTCACCTCTCTGGATTCCCACTCTACGCCTGCACCTCTAAGTAGGCAGATTAGGTGGTCTGTTAAACCCACAGGAAGGTACTTATTTAGAAATACATGAAAGGGCAAAGAGAGCCAGGCTAATGACCGATGCCGTGTCACCAGCGCACTCTGGGGTCTTTTATCATTCTGTAGAGAAGGCCCCCGTCCTCTGAGTAACCCTCATTATATCTGAGCTAATGTTGGGGATGAGGATGTTGAAGTGATAAAGCACCATCACAGTCCTTCATTATACAGAAAGAGAAACAGACTCGGTGGAATTGTGCTCGACCTATAAGATAAATGCAATGGACAGAGAATAACTTCTATTTTAGCGACTGTGCCACATCCTGCTGTGTGCACGGTGCACCACAAGAGGGGAAACTCATGTTCACTCTTTGACCATGGGATGGCAGTCTTGTTATTCTGTAAGCCCTCTCTTCTGCATCATCAGCGCTGCTCCCACTACCACACGGCCTCACTCGCTGCTGACTCTGACTGACAGAATGAGTAAATGTTTATCAACCTTTACTAAACATTTAATTAATAAAATTAAATTTTTTAGTTTATAATTACGCCTACACTTATCTAATCTTTGGAATTAAACATTATTTGTGCGAATTTTTAAGTGTCATTCATATAAATCAAGACAAAACATTCCTAAGGGTGACATTACTTGGTAACATTAAACATGCAGGTCTGACTAATTTGTAAGAGAAAGAAAATAGTGCGTTTAAGCATTTTTAGTATCAGAATAACATGCAAGGAAAGTTTTTCATGTTGAATAATTAACACTATGGAGTTATATGTCATTTGATGTTCAGCTATGGTGTTATTTGCTAAATTCTTTGACATGAAATCTCATAAATGAAACTGGTGCTCTTTACACATGACTATGTCAGTGAGTTGAACAGCATATTGTTGCTGTTATCTTGATGTGAAGGGGAAAGCAAACCATCCTACTTCAGCTGCATTGTGAGCCTGTGACAGCAGAGCTAGCAACAGCTCCACACTACAGCACAAATGATGCTAGTGGAAGGGAAAAAGCCTTTTTGCACCATGTCTTATATTGCCTGCCATTCATGCCATTCATGCCATTTGGAATGACCCCATAGCAAATCCTCAGCGCAGATGATGTCTTTATGTGCTCTCTGCTATGTGTCAGCACCGCTGTAGATCATGATGCTTATTAGTGAGGGTGGTCGTTACTCTGCAGTGGCTGGTTGAATGAACACATTGTTAAATCTTGAAATAAATAGCTAAGATGATGACGAAAAAACAATGTCAATTATCTGAAAACACATGCTTACAGATGTTTTGTTGATAAAATTCACTGCTGAGGAGTTTTTCTTTCTTGTCTTTGCATTTCCTATATTTACTCTGATATTTCTGTGCTGGAAGTGCAGCATCCTTCAGAGCTCTAAATCCCAACGTGGGAGTCTTCCCCCCCCCCCACAGGTAAACTTGACCTATTAAAGCTAAAACGTTTTTTTTTGTACCAGGCTCATAAACTTTGAA
>JAOXYM010000013.1:22201756-22215362 GCA_028567055.1 Leptatherina wallacei
AAATTGAGGAGCTGTGAATAGCATTAAAAATACCTGGCAACCGCCAATAAAGCCCCTTTCAGACATGCTCTGAAAAGAGGTAATGTTGCAGACTTTGTCTTTTATACCGTTTGCATTCAGACAAACGTTCTGCGGACATTTTCCGGCTAGCCCCCATGTCAAAAGAGCAGAAAGGTTGCGGCACATCCTACTCTGTTTCGACAATCGACTTATCTGAAACATTTCCCCATATCTGAACATAGCCGGGACATAAAAAGGCTGCGAGGAAGCGATATGTTTTAAACGACAACTCAGGTTAAAGAGCGGATGGGCTTTACCGCACATATTCCGCAATGCATGTCTGAAAGGGGCTACTGTCAATATTTTTGTGACCATTGTTACCATCACGTCAGCCTTATTCTGATCTAAAGAGGACTTCTTCTCTCAGTAAACACTTATGTAACTATTCTAGAATGTTCCAGTGTAAAGTCCTCTACAAAATAATGTCCAATGACTCAGCAGAGTGCTGATCCATTACCTGCATTATTTCTGTCCGTATCTGATTCCTTAGAGCATATTAAGGTGTTCAAGGTGAAGGAATGATTAATTCATAGGATCAATACAGCAACCAAAACTGACACAGCAGCTGCTGATTCTTGTTGCTGACATATATACAGTGTTGTACAGGTCCACTCTGGCAAGAAGAAGCTTACATCAGTGATGCAGATTGTTGCAGTTTTTATCAGAGCTTTTTGATGAGGATCAAGCTCTGCACTCTGAGCAACCCACAAAATTACACAATTACTTATTCATCATTATTAATTATGTTAACATGCCACAAATTGACTGTTAAGTATTTCACATGTATATGACTGACTGAAATCTGTTGTCAGTGTTCAACTGAAAATTTCAATGCACACAGAAAATATAAAATAAATAAGATAAGACAGCCAAGAGAAAAGACTCTCCAATAAAATTATTTGCCTCTGCTGACCTGATCTTCTTAGGCAGCTCTTTCTAGAGTTTAGGCGCTTTGATCTCAAATGATCAGTCACTTCTGGTCTGAAACTGAGTCTATGGAACAAATAGAAGTCCTCTGCAATAGGATCTCAAAATCTTGTGGTTAGACAAATGAGTGAAAGGCCATGAAGGGCCTTAAAAATCAGTAGCCAATCTTAAAATCAGTTCTACATCATTGTGAGAGCAAATGAAAAGAGGTTAAAATCGGACTATTTATCGATTAAAACAAAATAAAACTAAAACAAATAAATAAATATTAAAACAAGTTGGATTGGAACATAACTTTGATAGTCTAATGAAGTTAGGTCTGTGAATCTTCACATAATCAATACAGTTTTTAATATTTTTCATGCAATAGTTGTGTGACAAATATGAAGTAACAGTGTATACTATTGGCTTTAATTTGAGGGTATTTACATCAAAACTAAAAGAATAGTTTGAGAATAACTTTTAAATACTAAGTACTAAGTACTAAAACTAGGTAGACTATTGACACAAAAGCTGTCATCAAATGTAGGATAATTAATTTTTAGCTTGATACCCAAGAAGTTAATTAAAAATCATTGAGTTAATCCAAAACACTGCTGACATAAAGAAATACCACCGGTTTTAGCTTCCCTTCACTTCACATTAAATTCAGACTAGAATTTTTAATCTTTTTTTATCGACATGCAAAGTCCTTAACGACTCACCCCAATAGAGCTCTTCGCTCCCAAAAGTGGTTCCAAGAATCAGTGAGTCTAGCGCAGGAAGCTGAGCTTTTAGGTTTCAGACTCTTCCCCAGTGGGACCAACTGCTAACTAAGGTACAAAGTGCAGACCCCCTCTTTGTTTTTAAAAAATTTTTTAATCATACTTCTTGATAAAACTCATATCCAGTTTATATATTGCTTTTTTCCTTTTTCAATATGCTTTCCTTGTTTATTGTTAATTTGTTTTTCTTTATGTATTTATTTCTGCTTTTAGTATTATGAATTGCATTTATATTTGCAAATTGTTTTGATGAAAGTCTTTGTGATCTTTGTAAAACAGTTTGTGATAGAGACAAGTTTCAAATTCGAATATATAAATAAGATTTATTTGACACGACAAGACTGGACTTTTTCTCCAATATTACTTTACCCATAAAACAAGCAAAAAATCAGGAGTAAATCAAAGTGTGGTCATTGCATTTAAAACCTCTTCTTTTCCAGAAAAAATTTGAAGTTAAAGATGTACACTGCAAACAAAAATAAATAAATAAATAATAAAGATAGTGAGAACATTAGGAACGGCCAAAACAACAGAATTTAACTGTACAAAAAGGTTTTGATGTGGTGGGATCCCTCTAATGATAATAAAACAATATTCTACAGCATTCAGCCAAGCAGAGGACCCTAAATATACAATTTAAGTCTGCATTAAAGAGAAGAGTTTAAAAGTACTGTATGTATACAGGTGGTTCAATAAGCCTCAAAATTAAATGCGTAAAAGAAAAGAAGATTTATTTTAAAATGAACATCCTTAGATCCGTCTTTTAAAAGTAAAAGAAATTTTGATCTAAAAGGTTTAGTGTCACTTGATGCAATTTAAAAGAAGAAGTAGAATTATTGTATGTAAAGGCAAACAGTAGCTTCATGTGCAATGATTCAAAACATGCTTTGAAAATCAATCCAGGAGCTTTAGGATATGAAGAAATGGAATATCCTTGTAACAGTCAAACACGTCATCAACTGATGGAGCTGTATCTCACTTGATAAAGACAAAATTCTTGCTAGGACAACGCTGTCATGGAATTGACCAAGCAGCAACCTCCAGCGGTGAAGCCTTGCGGAAGTGGCAAAAATTGCAGTTCACCCCTCCTCCGCTAGGGGCTGGCTCCAAAAAGGAGTCAGTCCCCATAGACTCCCATGTTAAAAAGGCTCACTTCACAGCAGAAATAAACATGTTTACAGCCTGGTACAAAAAACATTTTAGGTTTAATATGTCAAGTTTACCTGCATGACAACTGTGGAGGGAGTGTATTTTTTTATAAGTCATTCATTCAGATGTTATTTAATCTTGAAATTCTTCATAATTAGGGGTGAGTCCTTTTAATCGACAGATATCCAGGGGCAAGGAGGCAGAGGGTAGCACAACCGTGGTTTTTAGCCGGCTAACAGCACACCTTAGCTTAAGCCCACCTACTTCCGTCAGCTGGTTAGCTCCCATTAGCTTTTGGTCAGCTCGCTTAGCTCTTAGCTACAGGCAGCTCAGAGTTTGATGGGTCTCAATCATCACCCCACGCTCACAGACCCCCTCTCAGCTCCACCTCTTTGCCCATTTTTTTATTTTTAGGGAGTGACCAGACGCGTGACGATGCCAAGATGGCGACGATGGGAACCTCCCAGCGAGCTTCCATTCAGCTTTTCAGAAACCTATGTGGAGGGCCCGTCCATCTATTATACAGTCAATGGAACTGATGCAGGGGACGGGGAGAACGACCCAAATACAGGATTGATGGTTATTTTATATTAACTAACAACATAACTGAGGACTACACAACTTTAGATACAAATGAAGCCTGAAGAACCAACAGAGTAACACTTACAAAACATGCACATAGAACATAATGAACTAGCACAGGGCAAAGGAACACCGGGAGCTACTTGGGTAACCAATTACAAAGAAGAAGCAGGTCAGGCAAGCAGCAAAAAAAGAAAAAAAAAATAGTAATAATAATAAATAAAACTAAACAAATAAAAGTTTTGATATTCAGAGAACAGGAAGCGAAGCCAACAAAATACACAAGGGAAAAACTCTACAGAATAAGACCAGAGGACCAAAACTCAAAATGACAAAACTAAAAACTAAGAAACAGAACTAAAGAACTCTAAGACTATGAAAAATACACAGATAACAGTTCCACTGGTATGGAAAAGCATCAAAAAGGAGGAAATCCTTTCTGTTCTGATGTCCATGGGTTCCAGGCTGCAGGAATTCATTGCCAGCAAAATATTCTTTACAAAGCATTAGAAATTAATAATTAATCTGTGGTTATGGTAATTTGTGTAATTACATTTGAATCCTTGGAAAAGAGGGTTCTACTTACTATAGATATTTAATTTCTAAACCCTTCCTCCAGTTTGGATATAAAAAAAATCTTAAATTGAAGCAAAAGACTTCACTATAAGCCCCTTTTCAGAGTTCACTGTAACAATGATATTTTTTGGCAAAGTGATAAAAACCAATAAAAAATTGTGTGACTATCCAAATATTTTCAGACCTGATTATACATTTCTGTTGGAGAGCATCACTTGTACCGGATATTAAAAGCATTATTCTGATGAAGTGAAATAAAGTTGTTTTTAGAACTCATATTTCAATGTTGGAGGGCTCTGCCAGACAACTCTGGTAGCACTTTACATGGGCACCTTTTCAAAGCAATGTATCAGACTCTCCTCTACTGAATCTGATACATTAAGACACTGTTTGGTCTCGAGACACTTTCCACAGGCGACAGAAGTTTCTGTCCGAACCATGAGAGAAGAAGGATACGTTTAAACTCAAGCGTTGACAGAAGTAAAAGAGTGTGACCCTATCACTGGCTTAGTTTAGTTTAGTTCAGCTTACCATTAAGAATGCTGCTGGCATTGCTTAGCAACAACTTCTCTTAATTGTATTACTTATTTACTTATTAAACATTTTCAATACATTCACAGTTTTAGTTCAGATATAAGATTTTATACTTATACCCCATGAAGTTATTGCTGTTTTTCAATGAATAACCAGTTTCTCCTGTAAATGACATGCTTCCAACACTATAGCTAGTTATGCTAGATTATTTAGGACCTTGGTCCAGATTCAGACAATGCTTCTATTCTTCTGCCTCAAGTGTAGTATACAATTTGTACAATATCAATTTTACAGTGAGATTTATTTTATCAAAGTCATCTACAGTAAGTCTTTACCAGAGCACCTTGTACAGTCATGTATGACTGCAAGCTTTCACCATAATGTTTTAAGTGTTGCTACAATTTGGCTGCTTGAGAAATTCATCCAGCAGATGCTGTTGAAATACATATTCTCAGTGGAGTGTACAACTTACGAATATGACAAATTGACTTTGGAGAGGTCTTGGTCTCTCACATTGCTTAATACGTGCAGGGCAGCATGGGTCGATACTGGACACTGGTGTGACAGGGGCCTTGTCCTTAGAATTTCAGCTTAACGGGACAATTGAAGAGCAAGTGTCAAAGGTCACACCCAAGGAAGCACCTGAGAATAGAGAGAGCACAAAGGTCGAAGGGAATCCAAAGTGAATCTAAACACAAAACAATGTAGCCTATTCAGTTTCCCTCTGGCTTCAGTGTAAAATCTGAAAATTCAAGCACACAATTTTTTTTCACCCTTCACATTAGAGCGTTGACACAGATAAATCCTAAAATTAAATATCAGCATTGGCCAAGACATGCCAGTAATGTCATATTTGGCTTCCTTGTAACTAAACTCGCGTGGATCATCCCATCTTGTTAAAATATGATGAAGTTTTCTGTCAGTTGCATCTTGGCTTAGCAAGGAACTAATCTTGAAGCATGCGTTTCTGGTGTAGTGAGTAAGTGGCAGCATGTATGTCTTTTATCAAAACCAAACCTTCAAACAACAAAGAGAGAACACAATATCCCAGAGGCTCTGTATCACTTCTTTCAGTCACTGTCATTCCGTATGGAAATATAACAACATAATTTTAGTCCCATGTTATTAGTATGAAAATGAAAAAAAACACCATTAGTATGATGAAAGGCAGTAATACTAAAGAAATTTCCAGGCTGCTCAAAAGCAAATGTGATCCCCAAAAGCAGGACCCTGAGAGACGTCATTTTGTAGAATATAATACAGATGTCAAATATTTTCATGTGCAATATCCCCTGTGGCAATTATGTATATTTTTAGGTGAAACAGCACCATTTACTCCTAAGTGACTGTCATTATTTTGCACAGTTTCTCCTCAGGGTTGTCATTCTTCATAAGCTGGCATGTTAGCGTCTCTCCTGAGGAGTTGCTCTTGCTATTTGATCGACATAAATAATAATAGTTCTGAGATGAAAACAAAGAGTGAAAGCTTTGGATCTTTTCAGTCAGTTTTAATGTAAATGTCATTTTTATGCATATCTAATTGTAGAACTAAAGCTGAGGTATGTTAAGTACAGACGATGTGAATTTAGTGGAAGAATTTATTTACATTTCATGAAGCAAACAGAAGGACACCTTTGTCCTTTTTATATTTAGTATGTGTGAAATTTAAATCTAGAAAATCTATGTAGAAAAGGAAAAAGAGGAAAAAACTAAGATAATGAGGCAAGGTGAAAGTATAGGCAGAATACATTGCTTGAAAGTTGAAAGGTTACCCTGTTCCACCTCTTGCACCAAACTGAAGCAAACCGCATAAGCTGCTTCCCGTGTTTAAGGGCAAATCAATTTCACCTGATATATTTGTATATTGTAGATCAATCCTGATGCCAGAAATAACAAGAATTGCATTCCAGATACAAATACAAAGACCATTGGGATGGTAAATGTGCTCTGGTAGTAGAGCTACATTTTGCTTTAAGGATGTTTATCAGCTGTAAGAAGGCAACCCTTTTTTAGACCTTTAAAATATTTATGTCAGATATACAAGTCAATTAGGTCTTTGAGGCTGTAGCTGCTCTTATATTCTTAATGTATTTTTTACAGCCAGTGCCCACTGCATGCATGCATCATGTATTAACAGAGTTAGAACAAAGTAAACTGCATGAAAGCAAATCTCAAGACATGTTTTCTTCTTAAGCCATGAAAGTTCAAATAGTCTCAAATTTGTTCTCGACACTGACATGAGTTATAATACACCGATGTGGTTTCTCTTTTCCTACGCCTCGGGTTTGGGGAAATACCATGTCCTCTGTACGAATCTAATTCCTCTCCACCATTTAATAGTTGACTCCATCTGCAAAAAAAATGCAATATGGTGCAATCCAGCCTAACAGCAAAACTGGAAATGGTAACAATAACTTTGTTTTCTACAGGCACAACTTTGGCTGCATTTTCATGATGCTGGACACTAAAAGAACCAAACAAATGAACACAATATCATGAAATAATCACACCGTGGCCACCGTATCCCATATAAAGCTAGGGTACCTAAGTTCTCAACCTTAAAACTCTTTGCCCCTGACTCATTTTAATGGCACACTGACATTCATCATGCACATATCTGGATCTGCCATTGCCCTGTAGTGTCCAGAGTTCGAGAAACCACACTTGATAATTTTTATATATTTTTTTTTCAGACCGGGGCATCATGTGACATGCATTTTGCTTTAGACACTAGTCTGTCATGATTTCCAGTCTGCCTCCCTGACTCATGCCTTATTTGGGCATGCTTCCTGCTGACTTCAATTACCTTCAATCAACACAAATCCATTTCACCTTTTCCACTCCTCTCTTAAGCACCATGCAACCCTCAGTTCTCTGCCAGATTGTCTGCAAACCTTCCTTTGGATTCTGACTCTCCAGCCTGACTTTGAACCTGTCTCGTGGACGTGGACGTGGACACGGACCCTGCTTTCTGCTCTCAGCCTCTGGATTGATCTGACCGGCTCTGGACCTGGACCTGGACCTGGACCTGGACCTGAACCTGAACCTGCTCTCTGTCTCTGGCCCATTCCTGAATTGTTCTGACTGGACCTGGACCCGATATTACATATATACATACATATAACACATATCCAGTTGAACAGGTGCCATGGCTGGTTCAGCAAAGAAACATTTGAGGACATTATCGGAGGAAGGCAGGAGAAGAAAGTGACAGAGCAACAGATAAGACAAGAGACAATATCAGACTGACTTTTACCAGT
Organism: Leptatherina wallacei; assembly: GCA_028567055.1. Lineage (NCBI taxonomy): Eukaryota > Metazoa > Chordata > Actinopteri > Atheriniformes > Atherinidae > Leptatherina > Leptatherina wallacei. The sequence continues at coordinate 22,209,609 of JAOXYM010000013.1, forward strand.
TGGGGAGAGCAAGAAAAGAGACATGTGAGACAGAGGCTGAAATAGCCTTTGTTAGTGTAAAAATCTACCTAACTTCAATAGTGTGGGTTTAAGAAGTAAGAAAACATGCATTTGGATGTCGGAGTGACGAAGCAACACAGACAATGATTGAGTTAAAAAAAAAAAACAAGTTCAAGCTCTCACCGAACCACTGATGAATTAAAAGAAAGTTGTGAAATATAATTTTAGGATTCAGCCACCACATCCTTTCACCTTCTTTTTCTATTTAGTTGCTGTTAAACATTTTTAGAACTACTTGGTTAAGGTCAGAAAAACATAACTGCTTGCATTAAGACACTGTAATAACATATCACATCAAACACCTGAATTACCAGCAGCCGAGGTCCGAACCCTAAAAATATCCAGAATTTATATTCATCAGCGCAAATGTTTTCTCTTAAATGGCTATTTCCCATTTTCCCGTGAGACCAAGCTGTGCAGATATGAAATGAAACTCAAAATTAAATACAGTACTTTAAAAGCTATGCAAATTTTTTTTTTTTATTTAAAAAAAGCTATTGGTGTTGTATCATTCGAACAGCTATAGAATCTTACTCCTTTAATCTGTGGCACTAAACAGTCCCGTCAGACTCTCGCAACCAGGAATATTCTGTCAGGTTTTAATCAGGCCTTGTTAAGAGTCTAAAAAATAATGTGGCACCTTACACACAACTTACTTCTTTCACCATGTAAGTCTAAGAAGAGGTGACCTCTCCAGGGGAGCGTAAAGAGAAAGAGTGGATCTTATTTTTTCTTTCTATTTCCTGCATGAGTGGACCTGAGTGCGAGCTTTGCTCTGCTTTTGTCTCCTCTCTATGCTGTTTCTCTCTTCTGCTCCCTGCCCTGCCTCACGCTTGACATTTCTTCTCCATATAGGTCAGTCACCATAGGAGCCAAGGGAGGAAAAGATGGGAAAGAAAAGAAAAACGTAACAGTGTGATATTTGCAAAAGATGCTAATTGTCTCTACGCTGAGGACAGTGTGTTTCAGTTGTATTGTCTCTTCTTAGCATACTCGTGTTGGTTAATTAGGAGATGAAGGATCTTGTTTTCGGCTGTTGAAAAATAGAAAAGAAAACGAATGAAAGACACACAGGGGCTTTTATTTTGACTGCACTGAAGTATCTTTTCATAGGAGAGGAACTGAAATGAAGACCAGATCAAATGTGATTAGCATTATGTTCAATAAGTGCTGGCAAATTAAGAAAAATACCTGTTTTAGAGCTAATAGGAGGAGGCTTCATGAATTTTAAGTATCTGTAGGGCAAAAAATGACAACAGAAAAAAAAAGGATAGCATGGAGATCAGATCAGTCCTACACCCTCTCAATCATTCAACTGTGAAGTCAAACACCAGCACCTGGAGATAGAGTCATTTGTAAGATAAATAAAGCTAGATAGCAGCCCCCCCCCCCCCCCCCCCTGAACAAAGGGGGAGTCACTAGGTGTCTCTCTCTGTCATCTGTCGCAAGGCCGAAGCTCAGCCTAGAAACTATCAGGAAGATGATGTGTCTCTAGAGACAAAGACGCCTGGGGAAAGAGGCTGCTCTTAATCATCTGAGACCCACTTCCATGGCGTTTCTCCCATTGTTACGGAACACTCTAACTCATGCACACACATAACACGTACTCTTATGATGCTATTTGCATACTTGCAAATCCTAACAAAATGCAATTCTGAGCTCACATTTGTTTTAGGCATTGGGGCAGTGGCATCTCTAAAGTGAGAGTGTGTGTTATTTCCTTTCATATTTTGCAACAGCTGTTATTAAGCAGTGTAATAACTCTCAGAACAAGGCAAGGGCCTATGTGGCTAATTAGTGATGTGAGCTCAAACATGGCTCATCTCTTCAAATAGGGGCTGGCATGCACGAGCGGAGAATGACAGAGGGAATCCATCTACAGACGTCTCCCCCCTCCATTAGGTCTATATGTGTGCACCAGCCAGCCACTGTGGGCTATTTCATCCAGACAGCAAAGAGCAGCCAGGAGGATGATCATTTGTTACTAGTCAGTCCGTCAAAGGGCTTTAGACCACACAGAGACAGGAGGTGAGGTAGTGTGACCTCAAGCAAATCTGACATACACCAATTGCAAGGGAAATTAGATGTGATGTGTGATCAATAAGAAGCATGTGCACCATTGTATACCAAAACTGAGAGGCTGTCAGAGTAGTATATTTTTAGCCCCATTAAGCTCTGCTCATGATTCTTTTTATCCTATTCTTTTTTTATTTTTATGGGTTGTTTGTGGTTAATTGCATGTAATGTGCTGGCTTAGATTCATTTCCAAAGTCGAAAAAAAAGCTAAATAAGAGATTTGTCTTAAAATGTGTTCAAGAAATGCTTTATTAAAACATGTTAAAATCTAAAAAACGGGTTTAAACTGAACTGTAGAGTTAGACTGTTATGCAGTTTTTTGATACATTTTCTGTTCAGGATTTTAGATGTGGGTCTGAAAACAGGGTTCCACTATGTAGTGTGTAAGGATATAAGAGAAGCAGTAAGTGCATGCTTATAAGGCTATTATCAGACCTACCAGAATGCATAAGCCTTTAATCAGCCAGCCACACTAATAGCTGCATATCTGACCACTAGCTAGTTAACTGTTTTGGCGTCATCGTCCCGATGAATCTTCCCTCGATGCAAGAGTTTTCTGAACTTGGACTGCTTACTTAAATTGGCATGGAATGATGAGAAGAACAAGAACTGGATTCATTTTGTGATGAATAAAGCTGACAGGCAGTAATGCATGTGTTGGAGGTGCTCCGACCTGCTCAGTATATCTGATTTATGTGTTGTATATTGTAGGCAAGACAAGGCAAATTTATTTATAGAGCACATTTCATGTACAGGACAATTCAAGGTGCTTTACAATGCAGAAAAGTATATTAAAACAAAACAAACTTTTAGAATTTTTTTTTATGAAAACAGAAGAGAAAAAAAAAATTGACCTACAAGTTAACAATCTTGTCCAAAACTGCAGGGCTGTATGTTCTTACCAGCGCTACAGTGTGAGAGCAACATATTTTTGCTTATACCATAGTCTGGGTGAATACTCGATTCTGATTGGCTACAGGGTGTACATTAAAAAGTGATGTAGGACACGAGTAAAAATAGTTCCGGTCAAATAGCCTGATTGTTCTAAATTATTGCGCTGCCTAAAATGCCAGTTGGTAACCGTGGCAACAGAAAGTCAACATACCTCGCTAAGCGTTGTATGTTCACCCACTAATGGGCAACGTGAGCCGGGTTTAGATCATCGTAAGATTTATTTCACAGTTTATTTATCTCAACGCTGGTTTTATAGTTTCCTTTAATGTGGAGACGTGCCGCTGTGACGCAGCACTGGGAAAGTCTGACCGGGCTCCGTCAGTCCAGGAGAGATGAGGATGAGCAACATGTTGTCCTCCCGCAACGTCCCGACCAGCAGTGGTCAAGAGTCCAATAACGTTAAATCTCCATCCTTCAGATGCCACTATGATGGACATGCCAGTATCTCTATCACATTTCACCATAAACGGCCATTTCTTGCAATAATATGATGGCTGCGGCCGACCGAGCTGCAGGTGCTGCGGCCAGAGCCGATTACCTTGGCAACGTGTCTCAACAAGAGATGTTAAATAGTCCGCTCAGCCAAAAACAAACATATGCTCTAGTGAAAAACATACAATTCTAATGGCAAAAACAACATTAACTTTTTAACAATTGATTTAATATCTATTTTCTTCATGAGTGACCATAAGCAGGATAATGTCCTCCCAGGTGTCCATAATCAGAAAATAATGGACTCTGCGGAAGCAACCCTCCGACGCAAGCCTCCGCGTCGTCCATTATTTTCTGATAATGGACACCTGGTCGGGCATTATCCCTTACATAAATTTCGAGGGGGAAAACATTAAACCACCAAGGTTAATTTTCCTTCTCATATGCATGATCTGGCAGGACGTAGGAGGGCCCGGACGGGGACTTGAAGCCACAACCTCCTGGGTGAGAGTCAGGCGCGCTGACCAGTCAAAGGGATATCCCTGTAGCCCGGGCGCATGATCAATTGGAGGCATAGTGACAGGACAATCACTCTCACACATCTCTCCCCCTCTTTCCACAAGCACGTCCTCATGTGACCCTCACTGTCACATATGCTACATCAAGCACATGGGTGCGTAATGGCAGAAGATACCCATGATGTGGATGTTAGTTAGTTAGTCACAAATAAATAATGTTGATGTAGTTCTCAGTTGGATTGTAGCTGCATTTTTACAATCCAGCTGCCAGCTAATTAATTGGTAAAAATGGCAATTATGGAAATGTTAATGGAAAAGCATGGTTACTGCCATCTTTGATTGAAAAAACAGAGCCAAAGTCAAAATGTTGTTGATTGCCAACAAGAAACATCTAGCTGACATTTTCCCCAAAATTGACTAAACATAAATCAAAGTTTAAATCATGCTCAATTAATTTACAGTTCAGTTAATACACTAGACAATTGTGTATTCTTGGCTTTTGACACTGCAGGAAAATTGACTAATTGCCCTGAGTTTCCTGAGTATCTACTGATTTTGTGCAACATCCAGTATTTTTCAAATGAGCTACACACTCTGAAGTATGGATATTCTGTTAGGAGTTGGGAATTGTTTTAAAGGTTTTGCAAATTCAAGACAAAAAACAAAACAGTCTAGCAGATACTCAATAAATTACACAATGAAGACTTAGGCCATTCCCCAGGTGCGACCATTCTTCACCTGAAAAAAGGAAACTGAGCAAGCAGCTAACAGCAGCCATGAACATTTCCAACGGTCCACTAATCTGGTGAGGTCACAGCCAACTTCTCCCCAAAGTTTTCATCAATTCATTAACTAGGCACTCAAAAATATTTATTCATTGTTTCTACAACTGCTGACAAACATAGAGTTACTATTAAATGCAACCATAGTTTGTATTTACCAACTCCCTACACACTTCCTGTGTTGTATACAATCAAGCTATAAGTGTTTAAATGATGCTCAGTTGGGACTCGGGGGCACAAAATGTGCTAAAATATATCCTGCACACCACTATACCACCAGCACCAGCTTCAACTATTAATATACACAATGGATCCATGCTTTCTTGTTGTTTATACCAAATTCTGACCTTATAGTCTGACTTAACCAAGACTCATCAGACCAGGCCATGTTTTTTTCTATCTTCCGTTCAATTTTGGTGAGTCTGTATGAATTTTAGAGTCACTTTCCTGTTCTTAGCTGACAGGAGTGGCACCTCTGCTTCAAAGATCAATGTGTGTTCAGAGATGGTAGTCTGCATACCTTGGCTGTAATGAGTGTTTATCTGAGTTGTTGTTGTTCTATAATGTCAGACCAATCATTTTTTGGAATCATTTTTCTGGAATGAGAGATGATTGTGCTAGTTGATGATAATTCTAGTAGATGAGCAGTTTCTGTCTGGCACCAACAACCATGCCACATTCAAAGGCACTTTAATCTCCTTTTCTCCCCATTGTGATGCCTGACTTGAACTTCAGCTTGTCATCTTGACTGTGTCCACATGCTTAAATGAGTTAACAGTCTGGTGAGTATAAAAAATACTTTATTATATGTACATATATATATATATATACGTATATATATATATATATATATACGTATATATATATATATATATATATATATATGTATATATATATATATATATATATATATATATATATATATATATATA
>JAOXYM010000013.1:22296690-22311269 GCA_028567055.1 Leptatherina wallacei
CCCACACTGAGGACGGCCGCGGCTGTAATGTGAACAGACGAAACCGGGGTGGTGTGGTGTCGGCTGAATGAAGGCTGGGCTAACTAGGTGCCAGTGTGAAAGGGGCAATAGTCCTTTCAGCATGTCCTGGTAAGAGACCCTGGATTCGTATCTTCTCATATAATTACAATCAAATTGAAGATGACTAAAATCCAGGGTTTCCCCCAAATATCTAGTATTCAAGTAGAAGCTCACCATGAAGATTCAGACAAATTCAGACAAAACTACAACCTGCCCTGGCAGAGCTGCACAATGCGAACAGGCATGGAATCTGCTAAGGACTTAATGGACAAAAAGAACAGTCATAATGTTAAACCACAAGCCATATTCCCTGTCCGGTCAACAAACACAAACTGACATTAAACATCTCCATCAGAGATCTTTGGAAATCCCACCTTAACAGAGCTGTAAGTGTTAAGAGCACACCAGCACCTATTAATCCTCTTGAATCATTCATTGTCAGGTGAAAAAAGAGAGGGATTTTGGCCCATAGCTACAGAGGATTTAAATCAGAGCTTTGTTATTGAAGCCAATTGATCCACTGTCATCATAATCTCACCTCAGCAGAGAGCTGAGCTGCTATTACAACACATTTGGAGTTGTTTGTTTACTCAACGATTAGCCCTCTGCACACATAACAGAGTGGGAGTGTGAATGTTACTTAACATATCATGCATACTACAGGTGAAAAGATGGGAGGTGAAGAGATATTGTAATATATTGATCCTCTCCAAGTGGGGTTGTGGTTGAATATTGTTTTATAACAGCAAGTGCCCTAGTGGATATACACAAACTCTCTTCTACAGCCTACAATAGTTCCCTTATCTCTGTATTAATGGCTGTTTTTACTACCAGTAGCTTTTGTGATACATTTATGACTAGAGGGAATAAATGACTCACTGTGGTGCTTTTAATAATCCTCTCTGCACTGATTTGAAATATGCAAAAATTCATTTTGACTAATTTTATATATTCATATATGCTGACACAATAGTCGACTAGCTTTATGATGTAGAGCTATAGAAGATAAATCTGATTTTAATGCATGCTGTGTTATACTAGATTTGGTTAAAAATGAAATGTGAGTTATCTTACCTGAAGAAGGATTGCTTTGAAAGAGGGAAACAGTGGAATGAGGCAGTGCTATACTTAGTGAAATGTAGCCTGTTAAACATCCCTCACCAATAACATACTCACGTACACACACCTCCCCAACTGCTGTGCATTTTCCTTAAGAATAGCTCAGTGCCATATGATGCGTGTACTCCGCGTTAATTTTTTCAATATTTTTTTATCCCCACAGTGAGCATTAAGGTATTTAAATACAATTTACACTCTCGCTTTTGTCTTTCTTCTTCCAAACCCACCACCCCACACATCCACTCCTCCATTTTATCCCATTGTCACATCATATCTTAGCTAACATGATGAGAAAAAAGATTATCTCCAATGGTCCTGACCTCTTTGATTCAGGTCTTGTTCAGGATGGCGTGTAGGTGGAGAAGGGCCTGATGGGTAGCAAGTGGCCCTCAAGTGTTCAAGTATGCATCCTGAATGCATGAAGACAACATGCCTGCTCCATTACACCCTCTGTCACATTGAGTTTCATAAATCAAACTGAAAGTGAGCCTCGCTTGGCTTTGAGACATGTAGGATTATGCACTCTGCAAAGATGGACAAATAGTTCAGACAGATCTGTTATGCTCAGTTATCAGGGGGTTTGGGTCCTGTCAAAACATTGCCTCATCCACTTATGAACTCCTCTAGATGGCTGTTAGTTACCACTCTCATCCTGTAAAGGTTTCTGGTTTTTGGTCTGCAATAGACTATTGCAACATAAATCCTGCCTGCAGTTCTTCTATCAAAAGTATAAATAACCTGACCAGTAATGGTAATTGTAATTATATACTGATACATATTTTTATTTACTATTAAAGTTATTGGGCAAGTCTGACTATTTGTTGAAGTTAGTTTGTATAATTAAAGCTGCATATCATTAATACAACATAAGAGGGTTTATCAGAATTAAATCAGGAGCCAAATACTTAAAATCCTACAAAAATATCAGCAGTATATGCAATGTGTAGCTTTCAGGGACAGAATAATTGGAAGAGAACTTTCTGGTATATTAGTATTCCATGCAGTAGTCAGTCTGTTGTCTTCTATTGAGCCACAAGTGTTAATGATACATCATTCTTCCAAATCTAGGCAACTGCAACAGAGAATACTTTAAACAACTATGTGTGCATATATTCACAACATTAATATTGGCTGCGGAATGATGGCATGCACTGACATGTACTCAGTTGTTGCCTTCAATTTCAAATGTGTGATTGGCTCAGTTCTATAGATTGAATTGCATTTCAGTCAAATCATATTTGAAAATATGACTGGAGAGAGGATACTGTAAAGCAAACCCACATCATATAATGCAAATGGCCAGTGACTCCCGCAGTGTATCGGTACTGCATGCTAAAGGTGCTTGTCTCTCTTGGGCCTACTATGACTCAGTGCACATTTGTTGTCAGACAGTTTATAAAAAACTCTGAGTAAATGAAGAGAAGGACTCAATGTGACATTCAGAACTGGATGACGATGTGAGGACCCAAACTATCCCATTAACTTTGATCTACAGGGGCTTTGAGAGTAGACATGTCCGTCTGCCAGTTAGACTGTCATGTATGTCACCACAGAGGAATTAAAAAAAGACCTAAAAACATGCAATAAGTTCCTGCATGCTTCCCTTGCATAAATTAATCTGACAGCAAATTATTCAAAAGATTGTTGAAGGGATTCAAACCTTGTCTTTTCAGCGCTTGAAAAAGCAGGTGCAATTTCAAACAGAGACAAAACCTCTCAAAAGTTCTCTCTGCTGCAGGGAACGTCAGGTTTATCTGCCATGAGATGAAAGAAAAACAGCAGGGTTTCGATCCAGACTCAGCACGCCACTAGGAGTTAACCAGGCCATTCCTCCAAAGCTCATGTCACCAAAGAGATTAATTGGCTTCAGTCTCTTCTGAGTATTACTGATTGGCTCTCACGAATGTGGAGGCTTTTATCTCATTGGCTCAGGCACTGGCTTGGATTGAATGAAAGACTGAGACCTTTTATTTGCCCCAAAGTCCAAGTTTATATCTGACAGTCCTACCATGAGTCTGCCGTCCCTTCTGGTGGTGTATGCTGCTTTGTTGATGTATTAGAATGGAAAGTATCATAATGTTATAAATTGAGTCTTTACTTTTGCCACTGAAACATCATATAAGCACTGTTTAGATGAGATGGCTTGAGCAGCTAATGTACAGGATGATGAGTAGAGCATTACAGTTTCACTTTTTTTGTCTTTCAAAGGGCTAGTTACTAAAATTAACAGACCATAGCACAGAGTGAGGTGAACCCCAGGTGTGAGTGCTGGACTGCGGTCAGAATAAAATCAGCAGGTATGCCTGTTATGTGGCTCATTAACTTGCACTCTCATAAAAAGGTATAATCCCTGCATGCCAAGTCATGTTGCATTTCATTAGTTTGTGTTTTTCTGGTTGAATGTGTCATTTCCACACCATGCATTGTGAGACTATGACACCCTGCCCAGTACCCTATCCCTCTCCATATGGGGTGTTATATGACATACTAAAAGTTTTAAATGCAAATTACTGACACAAAACATGCCAGATGTGGCAAGCTATTTATATGCATTGCCATGAGATGCTAGGTAGAGAACTCATGAGGAGATATGATAACAACTGCCGATGCTGTTCCCATTGTAATGAATTACTATTACTAGTTTAGTCTGTGAATCATAAAACCTGCTGCTGTGTGTTTGACATCATCTCACTGCAGAAACTCAGTGTTAGCCGCCTGCTGCTGCAGGGTCAACTTCAACTATCAGAACTGTTGGTGGTAGACGACATTTGACTAAAACTGTATTATTGACCAAATATAAACATGAATCATCCCAAAATCTTACCAACAGGCTAACACATGGACAGAAGTAATGATAGCAGCTGCAGTACATGTACAGTACTGCAGTACTATTTATGTGAGTCCAGAGCAAAATAAATTGGCAGAGAACACTCTCATCCTGGCCACCACATGTTCAGTCTGCTGCCCTCAGAAGGTATTACTACGTATATACGAAAATAATGCACGCCAGTTGGCATGACAACTCTCACTGACCATGGTATAATATACATTATATATAAAATATACATTATTATTGTATATTTTCGTACATGCAGACATAGTTCAGCAAGTTAAATCACAGTTGTATAACTCTGCTAAGGGCGTCACCATAGCAACGCGTTAATCAACTGGTTCAGATCAGCTGGTTTTTGACAGGTGAATGAGAGAAGCACGTAGCATGGATTCTCTTAAGTTCCTATACTTAAGCATATTCAGCAATTTTTGCAAGAAAAAAAAAACTCAAAACATTTGTTATAAAATGTTTACTGTGTGAGACCATGATATAAGCGGATTAAACAACTCAACTGTGAATTATACGGTGTGTAACCTGTGTAATGCACAGGTTCTCCTTGTTTAATCTGTAAATAACGCACACAGATTTGATGTATTTTCTTTTCATTATAACATGTAGTTCTTAGGCGCAACGAAATGGGCAATAAACTTGTAAAACTTGTTGAAGATAGCAGTCATCATGTAGCGTACTTAAGCCTAGCAGTAAAAAAAAAGCTACCCAGCCCTCCTCTCTCTGGCAAAAGCTCCGCCTGACAATCTCTTTTGACAGTGTCAACCTGTCACCGACTACATCCATGTGACCCGTGCTTCAGTCCACATCACCATAACAACCAAATAAAACAATCCCCCCAGCCATTATTACCGCAAAGCATATGGAACAGACAACACAGCTGCCCTCCACTTCTGGTTCATAAGACGAACGGCGCCGTCATCCAATCAGAGGTGTTTCATTTTGCCCACTGTGGTACCTACCTCTTTCGGTTTGTTGATGTAGTTGTGTTTTTTAATTTGTTTTAGTGTTTTTGAATTTGTGGTTGTGCTTTTGAATTTGTTGTAGTGTTTAGTAATTTGTTGATGTGGTTTGCACTTCCGGGCCACTGTAGTGTAACTGAATATATTCTACCCCAACATTAACCAGTCTGTCAGTAAATAAGGCTTTGCGTGTCTCCATGTGTATTTTTCAGGGCTGGGATATACTTGCTGTATACGTCAACGCTTCGCTACGTCTGTTTATATTTGCTGCAAGACGACAACAGCACGACAGAGCCAAAACGCTTGATACTGGAAGTCACCATCAGGGGCAGTACACAGCACCCGGAATCTGAAATAGTGAAAAGGCCAATCTGCCGGTCGCATTGTATTTCCGTGGCATTTCTGTAAACAACAGTTTACCAATCTGTTCCAACTGTTAAGACACAAGTGTTTGTCACTTAGCAACGGGGAGGAAAAATTATAAAGATGCCGGTAGTCTGAGAGGTGCTTTTAAAACCTATCCGCCATTGTGTTTACCTCTGATCTCGTTCTCATGCTGTTGTTCGCATGAGCGCCTCTAACGTTCAAGTCCATATTTAAAACTCACACATTTGAGACATTACTTCATGTCAACGCGAGTGGGCTACATGCCAAACGTATGCTAGGAACGCGTAGCAGCCATGATACATGTGCATACGTGTTCCTAAGAGCAAGTAATCCCAGCCATAACTAAACTGCATCACGACTATTGGCTTTTTTCTATTATAGCTTCATTTGGCTTTTGAGTTGTCAGAATTAATCTAAAATCCACTACCTTTACAGGTGAACTTAATTGGACTTTTTATTAACTTTTAAATGTAAATGTACAACTGGCATGGTTGTTGGTGCCAGACGGGCTGGTCTGGGTATTTCAGAAACTGATTATCAGGGATTTTTACACACAACCATTTGTAGTGTTTACAAGAGTGGTCTGAAAAGAGAAAATATCTAGTGAGCAGCACTTGTCCAGATGAAAATGCCTTGTTGATGTCAGAGGACAGAGGAGAATGGACAGACTGGTTGGAAATTATAAAAAGGCAATAGTAACTAAAACCACTGGTTACAACCAAGGTTTGTTGAATATCATCTTCAAACCTTGATGCAGGTGGGCTATAGCAGCAAGAGATCACAATGGGTGCCATTTGTTTCAGTAAAGAACAGGAAACTAAGGCTACAATTCACACAGACCCACTTAAATTTTTGAAGAAGAACTGGAAAGTGTTGCCTTGTCTGATGAGTCTTTGCGGCTTTCAAATTTCAGCTGCCACATTCAGATTGTAGGGTTTACAATTTGAGGTAAACAACATGAATGCACAGATCCATCATTCTTTGTATCAAAGGTTCACTCTGCTGGTGGTGTAATGGTGTGGGGGATATAATCTTGGCACAATTTGGGCCCCTTAGTACCAACTGAGCATAGTTTAAAACATCACAGCCTACCTACCTGAGTATTGTTGCTGACCATGTCCATCCCTTTACGACCACATCCTCTGATGGATACTTGTAGCAGATGATGCACCATGTCACAAGGCTAAAGTAATCTCAAACAGGTTTTTTTTTTTTTTATGACAATGAGCTCACTGTGCTCCAGTGGTCTCCATAGTTGTCTGAGGAATGTGTCTGACATCTTGTTGAAACTATGCCAAGAAGAATAAAGGCAGTTCTGAAGGAGAAGGAGGTCCAACCCAGTGCTAGCCAGTACAATGTACTAAAAACTTAATAAAGTGGCCGTTGAGTATACAGGGATAAAGAAAGTAAACAGGTAAGGCATTTAAGAAACAGACTAGTAAAAAATCTTAGAATAGAAATACACATTTATAAAGATGGCTAATAATCATCCTATTAAATCTTTTATTCTTGTGTGGACAGTTTTGGATCGAGATGTTTACCGTGTTTATAGAGTAATTGGATTTTATTTTATTTTGTTTTGCTTTCATTACTTTATGATCGACTTATGAAATTATCCTAGCCTGATCGTGATTTCCAGTTCACATCCTGGTCAGTTTATGGAGCAAGCTATAAAAGTTTCATAGTAGCTAATAATACAGCTAACTGGTTAAATTATTCTGACCCATGAAAAACAACATCAAGATGCTCAACATTCACTTGTGTGTGGTTGTCAGCCAAGTCCCTGCAGACAGAGCACACATGCAAATTCTTTTAAAGCATTTTAGTTCTACTTAGTGCTGCACGAGGTATTGCATAGTGATGTGTCCCTTTAATCTTTTCAAATATAAGTATGGCTTAAAATTCTCTCAGAAGTATCTCAGGGTATTTTCAAAATGCAGTAGAGGAAGGAGTGATTGCTTAGGAGGCGTGAGCTTGAGGCTACTTACCGGGTGACGCAGTTGTGCCAGGGACACAGTCTGAATGACTCAGCACCACTCAGTGTGCCATGAGCAGTTATGTAGAGCGAGTAGGCGCGGCTATCCAGTCATGCATGAGCTGTCAGAGTCTCTGATTCTCCACTGGTAAGACAGAGTCTGGTGGAGTCTTGTGGAGCCCTGACAGCCACCAGAAGCACAATTTGACTTACTTCATGATACCTCGCCACTTAATATGTCCACTCCCACATCAGAAGGCACAAACTTGGGGTGTAACTGAGGTCAACAATGTTCTATATAATTATAAATTCAAACATGGAATAAAGCATCACCTGATAGCAGGTTAATTGGACACAATGCTATGAAAATGTATGTTTTTCAAGTTTAATAGGATTAAAAAAATCTTTCTCAAAACTTGCGCTACATGAAAAAATAGTGACCACTTTTTAAAAAAATCCTTTAATACATTAGTTTTAAACCTTAAAGGTATACTGTGTAAGTTTTGGCCACTAGGGTGCTAAACCTGTAACTTCCTACAGGCCACATGACAGTATTGCAAAATTAGACAGTCTTTCTCTTTCTGGCCTCCTCAGAGATCGTATTCACCCTCTTACTTTGTTCAGATTTGACAAACTTTCAAGGAAAAAGTAGCATGAAGCACAACCCAATGTGTCTTATAGCTGTAAAGCAAAGCGCTGCTGGTCACATGATCCTTGAGAGACGGATCCGCTCAAGCAAAGTAACAATGTCTGGTTTCTGAAGAGGGTGGCCCCTTCGGAGTGCCAACATGTGTTAAAAACTGTATATTGACCCCAGAAATCATCCATTAATACTCACATTAGGCTGATATTTGGGTCAAAAGTTTAATTTTGAGGGGAAATTACAGGTTTTGGACCCCTAGTGGCCAAAAGTTTCATGCTATCCCTTTAATATAATAATTTGAAGTGCATCTTCTTTTTGAAGTGCTATCTACTTTTTTAGTATTTTCCATAAATTGTTGGAATCCTTTGAAACATAACATGGACAATTAGCTGCAGTATGAAATGTATAAGAAACATCTGGGAGGTGCTGTATGAAAACATAAAGAATTGTCATATTCTACATTTTGTCTGTGTGTGTAATTGTATTTGAGACAGCAAATGAGAAAGAGACACCTCTTGATTTTGTGTGGGTTTTCAAAACGCTTTGTCCCTTCAGTGATAGCAGACTGCCTGCATCACCGCATGCTGTGCAAATATAAGCAAGTGAGCTTTTCAAACAGACCTTCATTTCACTTAGTTTTCCATTATTGTGCTTCAATTTAGAACGATCTCATGCAACGCCTGAGTTGTAGTTCATCTTCTCTTAAGAATGCAATTCTAGCTGTACTTTTTATATAATCAGAAGCAGCCAAAGATCATGAGACTTGGCTGACAGCTGTGAAAAAACATCTTTGACAACAGTCAGGGCTCCACCTTGTCCTCATTATTGATGCATTTTTGTATATTTGTTAAGTCACGTTTGCCTTGTTTCAATGGCTACATCAATGCTCAAGTATCGAGAAAAAATTAATGGTGGAAGTCAACTTAAAGCCGTTGATAAACTATAATATGTCTGTACTGACAGCTCATGGAGGGCTTCATTCACTGTTTTAAAAACAGCAGAGCTGACGTAAAAAAAAAAATATATATATATATAAAGAAATGATTTCCTACTGTGTGCTGCTCTTTCCCCATCATTCAATTTCTTTACATTTACTACGTAGCCTCTTGCTGAGAAATAGCAGTAGTTCTTGCCCTTTCTGTGGATTGCATGGTGGAGTTGGTACAAACACAATATTACAGTGCAGGACACACAAGGTAAGATCAAATTATGGAAAACAATTCAATTTGAGTTGTGGCACTACAAAGCTTTATCCTAACATCAGCTCCTTTCCTTAGAGTACTGGGTTGCTCTGCTCATAAAGGAATAGTGCGAAAAAATGAGTGACATCAAGGTTAAGTTGGAGATAACAACCCTGTCAAAAAACGCTGTCAACACACTGTCTAATGTTGCTTGATTTTGATATAATCAGACATATATTTATGATTTGCATCCATGTCTCTGTACGCAGCCTACTGCTGCCAATGCTTTGGGCTAAATCCAGTCTTGCTCTTTGCTGCATTTTACTTTAACATTTTGGCCATTAAGTCCTCAGTATTGATAATGCAGTTACAGGACCTCCATCAATAGCACTGTCTGGATTTGTCTCACCAACGGATTGTGCAAGTTATGCTTGTTTAGACAAGCAAAAATACTTGTTTGGACAAGCCCAACTAAGCGGAAGCACTTCAGGAAAAAAAATGCTGCTATTTCTAAATGATTTCTGGAAAAAAAAGAATAAAGAAAAAGACAAAAGTTCCACATAATTCTCTAAACTGGCATCCTTGCCTCCATGTTCCTCCTCTTCATCACCCTCTGAACAGTATTCTTCATCTCTTTGTGTGTTATAGTGGTGATGTGGCTGTTCTCACTTGTAGGAGCCCCTGCAGAGCTAATGGATATTAGTACTTATTCTTAGGTAATAAAAACACAGCGATGAATTAGCTTTTAAATCATTAATGGGCTTTTTTTTTATAAAAAATGTCTTCTATTTCTAAAAAGTAAACTATACATGTGAATAAGCTTACTCAAGTTTATTAGATTTTTCTTGAGAAGTTTCTGGGAGGTGCAGAAAGAGAACTAAGTTATTATTGAAATAATTTGGCATCCATCTAGGGTCCTACTTGTAGTGTGAGCTCTTTCCAGACAGTATAAAATAGTCTTTTATCTCTTGTTTTTTTTGGCCCTCCTTAGTTTCCTATCTTCCTCCGATAAAGTCTTCAAACGTTTCTTTGCTGAATCTGCCGACGTGCGTTCAAAACGACCGGTTTGTTTACATTTGCATGCTAGCGTGTAACGCATGTGCAAAGCGAAACTTGGCCGGCGGCGTCCCGGATGTAAAAGTTCTATAGTGCGGTTTTTCAGCTGCAGTGCAGTGCTAGGCCGCGACGGCCCTAGAAATGCGCATAATAGAGTCGAAAGGTTATATAGTGGGCCTTTAAAGAACAAACTACACAAACTTGCAGTCAAATAACTGCAATACAGCGTTAACCAAATTAGATTCTTAGAGAAAAACCAAAAAGATATACCACCTTCAGCTCCACCTCTCTCTCTCTCCATTGGGTCCCCACAAGGATGTGTTCTGAGTCCTCAGCTCTTCACTTTGCTGACAAGTGACTGCTGCTCTGAATCAGCCTCGAACCACATCCTGAAGAATGCGGATGATACAACAGTGGTGGGTCTGATTCGGGTCAACAACGACCTGTGCTACTGAGAGGAGGGGGAAATGGCTGGTGGATTGATGCAGTGAAAACAACCTGGTTCTGACTTTTGAGAAGACCAAGAAAATGATCATCGACTAGGAGGATTCAGCCAAGCCATTCACCACTCATCATAAATGGTAAAGCTGTGAGGGTGGTCAGTACTAGTAGCACCAAATACCGGGGGGTTTCACATAACAGACAGACTTGACTGGTTGCTTCAGACCTCATCTCTGGTCAAAAATGTTAAGCAGTGTTTGCACTTCCTGCGACAGATGAGAAAAGTACAGCTGTCCTTTCCCATCATCAACATATTCTACCGAGGCACCATAGAGCCCCAACCCTGGTCATCAAGGCCCATTATCCTGCAGGTTTTAAATGTTTCCCTGCTGCAACACACATGGTTCAAATTAAATGGATGTCTGACAAGCTCTGCACAAGTCTGCTATTTAGCCATTAATTTGATTCAGGTGTGTTGAAGCAGGGAAACATCAAAAGTCTGCAAAATAGTGGGCCTTGAAGACTGGAGTTGGGTATCTCTGGCATAGAGAGTGTGCTGACGAGCTGCCTCTCTATCTGGTTTGGCAGCTCCAGAGCCTCAGACAAGAAGTTGCTGCAAAGGGAGGTGAGGACTGTAGAGAAGATAATCGGGACTCCTCTTCCATCCATCCAGGACATGATACACACAAGCGCTTTCTCAGCAGAGATCACATCACCAGAGACCCTCACACACTCCCACCATGGTCTATTCTCCTTGCTGCCCTCTGGGAAGAAATTCTGCGGCATCAAAATGAGGACAGTTTTGCAACAGTGTCATCCCCCAAGCCATTAGACTTTTGACCTCTCAGTAAATCCCTTCTTTCTGCCCACCCCTAGACTGTCTTATAGTACTCAACTGGACTATCATTTTAAAGTTGCTGCCACTTTACTATAAAAAACACCTATGTGTAAAATTGTTATGTATGTAAAAATCCTCCAGTTTTGCATTTTTATACTGTGCATATTTTCTTTTTTCCTATTCTAATATATTGTTATATTTTATGTTGTTCCAGTCCAAGGCGAGTGAATGCACCAAAATTTCTTTCTCAACATGCACTAACCAGTGTGTATTCTGAATGACAATAAAATGACTATTCTATTCTATTCTATTCTATTCTATTCTATTCTATTCTATTCAGTAACAGCCTTTTATACTGAAAACAAAAACATTTGAATGTGGATTCCGTCTGGTTATCAGGAGGGGACAGACTGACATATTAGTGTCCATAGCATTATCCTTTGTTGCTGATGCCATTAATGATGCACTGACATCAATGCTGAGGTAGCTGTAATGTAAAACAACTGCATCCACATACTGAATGCAGTATTTAAAAATAACCTTTATAAGACTTAGTTTAGGTTTAATGGCTTCACCTCCTACCTGCCAAACTACTACTTAGGTGAACAAAGAAAGGAACAAATGAAGCACCTAAAAGGGTGCATTGAGCCTGATTACTGATTACTGGCTTCCTGCCTATCACTGTCAGAGGCCGGCAAAGAGGTAAGAAGACTGTCCAACAGAAAAATACAAATGACAGCATAACTGGTCCAAAGACCTGAGAAATAAAACCAAGAAATGGTACGCAGGCTTGAACAGTTTGAACAGCGTGGGTCTTTGCACTGGAGTACTGTAGTACAATAAATGAAAAATGAATAAAACAACAGAAATGTAACGATCTACACAGAGACAGCCAAACATACAGATACATCATAAAGATTCTTCTCCCTTCCATCTGGTCACACACAGTGTGATCTGCTGCTCGACAACAACTGAGCTTACTACAATCAGCAGAGAGGGAATCTCACCCAAGCTCATTCATTTGTTTTCAGACTTCTAACACACTGCATTCTCACCCTGTGCACATTTGTGGGCTGCTGTGTGTGTGAGTCTGTGCCACGCTAAACAGAAGAGGTGCTGATTAGATCTGCCTCAGACTCAGTGATGAATGAAAGTCCCTTCATCATTTCACTTTCACGATGAGCCTGGATCACACTCTGTAAGTTTTGAATTGCTTTATTCCTGGCAAAATACAGAGTGAAACCAAGGATAGTGTTTAATATCAAAAGCTAATGAGAATCGCCTGCTACAGCATACAATGAATCATAAAAAGGGATTTTAGCAAGAGTTTTTTCATTGATTTTAAAATCCCACACTGATGAAAAAATGTATTTCTTTGTATTTCTTGAAGCCAAGTTGCTGGTATTTCCTCATGTAGATGTTCAAAAAAACATCCTAACAGTTTTCTTTGTTTGTTTGTTTTCAATTTTTTTACACAAATAAGAAAAGTTTCCAGGCCATGAACCAACAGCTATCTTTATCGATCCAAAATATATCAACAAATGATCATTCTTGGCTGGAAAAACAAAGGCAATCCATTTATATGAAATGATTGGCATCAAGCTGGGTTTTGAATATTTCAACTTTTGTTTCCCACACTCAGACATCCGTAATCTCCTCTTCCACTCCCCCTCCCACATGTCTCCTCTCCTATCCTCGTTCTGTTATACCTCCTCTTTATTTTGGGCAGCTCCTGACTAGATCAAAGGAATTTTAGAGCAACCTCAAAATATCTCCCTTTCAAACACTGGTGGGGGAAAAGCCACGTGTATGTCGTCTTTGTTTGATGGGCTCTCTGACTCTGTAAAGTCACGTCAGTTGGAATTGCTGGTTGTGACGGAAATAGACAACTCTTCTGTCTTCACTGCTGTCTCTCATCCTCAGATATAACCCGGAGGGACAGGTGTTGAAACACCTGGGTGATGCAGACAAACAATTTGTATGCACAAAGGCGACACATGACATATACAAAGGCAAGCTGTGTAATGAGTTCATACAGTAACGTAAGACGACATTGCAAATGCACACAAACACAACTTTAGTTCCACATTTTGTAACTCATGTTTAATATTTGTCATATCTCTGTTTCAGCACCCTATTTGCTTACTATGGTAATTGCTCAAATTGAAATAGATTTTTCCCATTTGGTTTTTTTCAAACTCAACTTCATGACAAAAATATTATGCAGATTTTTTAATTTGTCCTTCATGCTATTAAAAGGCCCTTCCCTGCTCCGACTTCACTGATTTAATTTTTAA
This sequence comes from Leptatherina wallacei, assembly GCA_028567055.1. Classification (NCBI taxonomy): domain Eukaryota; kingdom Metazoa; phylum Chordata; class Actinopteri; order Atheriniformes; family Atherinidae; genus Leptatherina; species Leptatherina wallacei. The sequence goes on from JAOXYM010000013.1 coordinate 22,310,492, forward strand.
GACAGATGTGCATGGTGTTTCAACAGATAGAGGCTGATTATGTAATTCAAGGTTGATTTATCCTTGTGGATTTGCATACAGTATTGTCATAGCAACACTCACATTTGATTTTTAAATAGCAGTCAGGTGTGCTGCATTCATGTTCTTCAAGAACATAAGGTATTTCAGCAATATCCTTTCCTCCACTCTTGATTTCAATTACACTTTGCAGTGTTTTACTTTTTGAAATCACAACTTGTTTGAGATTAAATGCCTCTGCACTTTGTAAGATTTCCACAGTATACCCAAAAGACACTTCATCAATACAAGGGTAGGAATTGCCTATGCTGGATTTGGAAAAAGTAAAAAAGTCAGTAGTCTATCACAGAATAACACCCCATGAAGCAGATGATTTCTTTGTTAACTAAACAAACAAAAACAAACAACAAATCACAATAATAAAGAAACCAAAAAGTCATAAGATGCTGATGTAATGTTTATTTATCATTCAAAGGAAGACTACGCAAGTTGATGACCATAAAACTGCTTCTAGCTCATTGATGGCACACTGACGTTCATTATACAAATTCCTGGAGCCGTCGTTATTCTACAATATCCGGGTCTAGAAAAAACAAACTTCACAGCTTTGTGTTGTAGAAAGAGATAAAGTGGCAAAGAAAGAAATATTACTGGATAACAAGGCTAGTTACCGCTGGCTGCTTCCCCCCTTACTGGAACCGGGCAAGATTCACATGTGCTTAACAAATCTCATACACAATGAGTCACCAGATAAACAAAG
>JAOXYM010000013.1:22318389-22331290 GCA_028567055.1 Leptatherina wallacei
TTGACCCTGATGACCTGAGGGATCTGGTTGGTTCATAACGAACCAGAAGTTCCTGAATGTATTTTGGCCCTAAACCAGCGCTTTGTAAACTAAGCAAAACATAGTTTCCAACCGATGAATACAATATAAAACAGGAAGTAACATTAACAAAAGTATGTCACTTCAGTAAATACCCACAGAATAGAATACATACTTGAACTCAACAAAACCCACAAACTAACAGACAAGAAGAGAAAAAAAAAGAAAAAAAGACTGCAAAACTTCCCAGAGAAGTCAGAGAAACTGTAACAAACAAGAGGAATATCTACATACGTTGTGTATGCTTTAACTTTATTAACACAAACCTCCTTGATCATAAATTTGGTCCACTGACACCTCCGTCAATAACTATAAAGTCACTTCAGAGGAAACATTGGAAGAATCAGTTTACAGTTTACAGTTCTCAGGCTCAGTCACACTCAGCATCAGATAAGGATTATGTTGTCTGCCAAAATTGTCAACAGGCAGAAATACTAAAGTAGAGATTAGAACAGCAGGGTCGAGACAATACAATGGCATCCTATGTTTTCATGAATGCATTTTAAAATCCAACATAAGAGAAAGTCTTCACTTTTTCCTTAAAAAATAAATCAGATGAATCAGACCGACAAAGAATTTCATGCTATTTCAGGCCTTAGATGTGAACTCTATGAGACTTTTTTGTTGCTGCAACCTAGCTAAAGATCCCCAGGTTATTTATCAGGGATTTCCCCACAGTGATGGATGAAACACTCAAAAGAATTTCATATGGTAGGCTCTATTCCACCTGACCTTGAGAATCCCAGTAATTTATTCACTGCTTTCAAAGGAACTAGCACAAAGAATGATATTAACATGTGTTGGGTCAGGAATCAAACCTAAGACCATAATTCTGCCTGTGATTCTCTAGTGAGAGATGTCTTAGAGAAAAAAGCTGACATAGGGCCGGATCTATCAAATGTTTGAGCCTGTTAAAATGTGTGCAAACTTGACAGCACATGCAAAAATATGTTGCAGCTGATTTACTAAAAGGACTAAAAGGATTGCGCTTCATTCACACCCAATACCACACGCATTCTGGTTAGCATGTTTGCCTTGGATGAATGTGTATTCTGGGCGTTTCTGCCAGAACGTGCAAAATGCTGGGAAGAGTAGATGCAAATAAATTAGCTCTGCAAGCGCAATGTGATTTACTAAAAGTGCTGTCACTGTTTCTGCGCCAATATTTAACACTTTTCAAAATCAGATGCAAACTGGCTGCACCTTCTGGATGAGAGCGGAAGCAGCCTTCTGCAGGAGTGCAGACGCGCATCAGTCGGATTTACAGTATTTTCTGATGATTAGTGGAGTCAGCATTTAGTTTTCATTCTTAGATTTAATAATAATCAACACATCAAAGGAACATCACCATTCAACCTGAGTTTATATAAACGAAACAGAAGATTCACCGCTGAGCTCAATGGTTCTTAAATCTGACGTTAATTATATCTTCCCATTTTTCACTTGGATATGCACAGTGCGCATTGCGCTCCTAACCTGGGGACTGAAGGAGAGCTCCAGTGAGCAGCTCTCCTTCCTCTACCTCCTGTGTGATTTTCCCATCTCCAAGTCACTCTAGACCTGCTGGTTTCGAGAGCCCTATCCACCTGAACCCCACCATTGATCCCTCTCGCGGGACATTAATGACCATCGTTACTCCAGATACAGTGCTGTCATGGCCCGAGTATCCCGCCTCACTGGAGTGTCATAGAAGATGCACCTCATAATAGATGTCAAACCATCTTGGCACAACACAGTCTTGGCACAACACATGCAGCAACTCCTTATCCATGACCTTATAAACTAGCAACTTTTGAGGCTCTGCAGGGATACCTGTATTATATATTATCATTTCATATTTATTGTTTTTTTTTTTCATTTTTCTCTCTTCCACTAATATCTCCATCTTCACCGGGTCAGTTTAATTTTGCGCTTTCTTCTCTCCAAACTCGCCGCCCTGCAAACCACAAAAATCGCAAAACCCTCATTTAAATAGGGTGTTTCAAACACGTTTGCACCTGCCAACAAACCATGGCATGTCCTCGCCTCTAAGGTGCCTGGCCTTGGCATTGGGGTTATGGGCGGGTTATGGGCAGTTCTTGGGCCTGCGGGGTGCTGGCTCTCCATGCAGCCACTATCTGCTGGGCGCCCCCGCTCTGTGGCGTTGGGGGGCTCCGGTCGGGGGTCTCTCTCGATCTGGACTGGGTGGGTGTGCTGTTCTCCTTGCTTTGGCTCTCCTGGGCTCTGCTGTGAGCATGCTGGACCCTCGGGTCTTCAGGGCCCCTCCCTGCCTTCCTCCTGATGTTATGGGACCAATTGTGATTGGCCTCCTCACAAGCACATGGTCCATCACTGTTGCATGGTTACACTTCCACGTTCACACATGCTTGCACACTGAGCTGCTCCTGTCTCCATCTGCTTGCTGCTGGTTACAGCTGCCGTCTGTGTATCTGTGTTTCTCTCTCAGCAGATGATCCTGATAATTGTCTGCTGCCTTTTTTTGTGGAGATTGTATAACGCTTTTTGTTGGCTTCATGTTTAGACGCAGCTGGATTTCGTGTTGTGCTTGGTCTTATTATTTTTTCCCCTCCGTACTTATTTGATTTATGTATTTTTTTTGTTGCACTGAAATTAAATACATTGTTATTGCAAACACTGTTGTGATTATGGCAGCCCACTCTGGTTTTCCTCTCCACGTTTCATTTCTGTTCTCCTGCCTATTTATCCCTGGACTCTTTTTTCCTTAGTTCTGCTTGTCAGGTTCAGTTTCAATATATCAGTTAAGAGAGAGCTAAAATACAATAAGCTAAAAATAAAAAGGATCTAAAAGAATGAAACAAAATGCTTAACAGTTCATTTATCACAGTATGAAATTGCCTCCATGTTAAACTCTAACCCCCAACAATCGCCAAACAAATAAAATCTAAAAGGTCTGACAAAGTCTCTCAAGTTGAAAATGCAATTGGTAAAAAAATAAACCTCTACTTGTAAATTTGTAAATAAAAACATGGAAACTTACACCTCATATCTTGATTTCAAAACCATTGTGATAAAGACAAATAGTCTGACTGTCCTCTATATGGTTTTTGGACCAGCTGTCATTTTATTGCTCAACTCTGACAAATAAATTAGTTATCAAGAAAAACACAACACAAATCATACTCAAAGTTACACTAAATGACAGGGTTGTGTTTTATACATATTTGTGTTTTACATGGTTTATATATTGATTTTTCCACTTTGGGTGTCTTGTTTCTGACGCAAAGAGTAGTATTTATTGTAGCTTGTATCAAACAGCTGATAGATATTTAGAAATGTTGATTTGTTAAAGGGTATTCCCATCCTTTCTGAGTTGTGTTGATTTTTACTGGTTTGAATGTGGGATATCAGTTTCTACCAATAAATTATTGTGGTTTGATAAGCCCCGTCTAAAGTTTTCATAGTTTCAACAAAGTTAAGCCCTTTTTATGATACAGCAGATGTCTGCATGTTATCAGTGGGATTAGAGACATTTCTACAAATGAAAGATTTACTTAAAGCATGTCCCATATCTTAAAAAAAATCTGATTTAAAATTGTTAGCTTCAGTGTTTCATACTAATTCTAATCTGAATGACTTCTAATTTAGCTATGTTTTACCCCTAACAATCTTTTAACAGAAGAGTTGAAGTTGTTATAGTTGCACAGGGTGGGTCAATTCCATATTAAACCCAACAGTTCAAGAATAGGATGTCATGAAAGTACATGTGTAAAGGCAGGCATCCCAATACTTTTGACAATATGTAATGCATGATTATTTATTCTTTTTATCAAATACACACTCACCACTCTTTGAGGGGTTATGGACATAAAACAACCTCGTTTATTCATTGTCAAAACATTATTTAAAAACATAAACTTTCCTTTTCAAAGAGAATATTTCACGGTTCAGAAACCTGGAGGCAGAAAGAAAATAAATATAAGCTGAACTCTGATCACCACAGAGAAATAAACATATAATTACATGTGTAAGGGATTAAATTGAATAGAACATTAACCTCTTGTATAGAAGAGGAAAGATCATATCTGACCAAAATGTTAACTTTTCCCATAGATTATACAGGTTATCAAAGAAATGAATAAAATAGCAGTGACTGTTTTAAACCATTAACCATAAAAACTGTGGACAGGATTATCTAAAATTATTTCAAATCTAACACCAGTAAGGTGAAAACCACATCATGGGATTATTCTTATTCTAATATATAGAATCAGGTCAGGATGCTGTACATGATTAAATGACAATGCTAGGATGTAATTCAGTTTTGAATTACAGCCAATATTTGAATAATCAGTATTAGCTTTTGCCTGGCGTCTTTATAAATCATGACCTGTATTCTTGAAAGACTTATGAGTCAGGGTTTCACTGAAACAACAAATAACAAGAAAATAAACATAATCAGAAATGTTTTTCTAAAAACACATTTTATTCTTCATTCCTCCATCGTCGGGTCATGGCTGTTTTTTACAGATAAGTGTAAGCATGACGTTGAAGCCAATGGAACTGCGTCTCCAAAGGACCCAGTAAGCTTTTCTAATCCTATTTTAAAGAGCTCAGCTGGGGCAAGCTGGTTAATATCCACTACAGCCAGAACTAAAGCCTGGAGGTGCTGGTGCTCCAGTACGCCCGGCAGATCTGGACCAGAGAGACGGAGTGTAGCCGAATGGCAAGATGCAGATGGTCTTGCGGGTCCCTCAGCCCGTGCCACAGTGGAGCTTCACTGGAGGCATCAACAGTCAAGTTGTAAATACATTATGTGTGGCCAACACTAGAGGCAAGGTTGGGATCATGGGAGGAAGAGGGAAAAAAACTGCACTTCAGGCCCTAAAAGAAAGGACAGCAAGCCAAGGCCAATTTGTCGAAAACTATGTCTGAGAGGAAGTTTAAGGGTAGCTGTTTAATATCTAACAGCTAGTCCACATTGGGATCCTTTGCTAAATGTCTTACTTGCAAATAATTTAAACCAGAGGACCATAAGTAAAGGAAATATAAAAAAAGAAAAAAAAGAATGGTAGATCAACATACCCTCGATACCACGTTTAATAACTTTGTTATAACAACAAACATTAAATGTTCATGTGAAATATGATAATAATTATTATTATTTGGTATCTGCAGTTCACTATAATAAAATGTATATCATATTTATATATTTACAGTGCCTTACAAACCAAGCCTATCAGTATGTTTTTCAAATCATGAACATACTAAGCACAGTCTTCCCTTGCAACACAGTGTTTTTAAAGGGCGAAGATATCACAGAAAGTAAATAACAATTATTTTCTCATGGGAATATAATCCCCCATAGACTGTCATACTCCAACAAGTCTGACACAGCCTATTAACAGATTCTACCCCAAAGATGAAGTACATCTGAAAATGTAGACACTTTTAAATATCCTATTAAGGGTATGATCATAGCCTCTTAGTAGCTAGTCAGCCTACAACAGTTGTTCTATTTTCAAAATATATATTTTGCCATTTATAACATATTAATCCTTTGACACGTGTTAAAATGGCCAAAGCACACGAAACAGCCGTGAGACCTTATTTATCTGTATTTGCAGCATAGCTCAAGAAATACCAGAAATTCAATCAAATAATTGAAATATTTAATCAAGTAATAGAGAATTGATTAGAAGGGTGAAGTATAATGACTTCTGCATCAACACCATGCAATGTGTCAAGTGATCTATCAAATGCAAATGTATGTTGTTGATATTTCAGTGTGTATTGTCAGTAAAAGCAGTTTCTGTCAGATGAATCATGGTTTACATTAATGCACTGATGTCTGACTATGATAAACAGAATAACTGAAATATCCACATAACATACCCTCGTTAATAACTATTAATGCTGCTGTCCATGTCGGCAGAAACAAGGTTATTAGAACTGGACACCTCAGTAATGGCGGCACCGCAAGATGGCGGAACACTCCAAATGGTCGTCGGATTTGTCTGTATATTTGATGTCATTTCAATTTCTTTGGTTCAGGACCACATACAGCACACAAGAGCTCATGATTGTTCAGGACAATTTTTTTTCCATAAAGAGTGCTAAATGGGGAATGCTTGACCTCATATTGTGAGTGGTTGAGTCTTTCGTAACTCAGTCTGACCATAAAAAAGCAGAGAGAGCAGTGGCGGATCTATACAATTTTACATGGGGTGGCGAAGGGAGGGCAAGAGGTCTTAGACAGGGTAGCATTGGATCTCAATGAAGTGCTTTTGAGCCTATCGAACGTTCAATCAGCATAAAATGCGTCATTTAAACCCCTCAGTTTATCCGATCGGTCTTGAATGAATTTTCCATCCGATCAAGAAGGAAGGTTTAAACCTTTTCACAATCTGATCAATAGGAAAAACTATGCATGTCTACACTCATTCTAATGGTTTCTGTGATGGATGTTCTTTCTGCTCATGCTTGAACCTCGTTCGGGTTAGATGATGTGAAGAGTTTCAGGAAATACTTGAAAAATGGCGTCAGCAAAACAAAACTGAATAACTACGACTGTAACATACAGGACAGATACCAGCATCTCCTTTAGGAGAGCTGAAGATGACAGTTATGGTGCTGTGCAGCAAAATATCTCACAAACATCTAAATCTAGAGCTTGGTGACAATTAGAATGATCTAAAAGTTTCACAGTGTTCACACTGATATAAGATTATCATCATATTTAGTTTTTATCATAATCACTGATTAAATAAATTAGCTACATTAGTAAAGCTTCACATATCTGACCTTATATCACACTTGTTACATCACACCTGCAGGTTTTTACTGAAAACATGTTATTTTATTGTGGAACATCGAACGTCTGCAATAGAATTTATACAAAGAATAAAAACACCCCATGTGGTCCAGCTGGAATAAAGGATGAATCCGTTTAGACTTAATTATTATCAAAGCTTGTTTTTTATTTTCCCATCTCACAGTGAGGATGCAACCTGTTTAATTTATCCTGGTTGAACAGCTTATTGCTGATAATGATCACACATAACTGTCCCTGAAGCTTCCTGAAATAGAAACTCTTAATGTTTTTCATATCTAAATTCTTCATCAACTTCTCTCCCGTCTACTAGAATGAAAACTTGCTAACATGGAAAAAAAGCTCCATCAAATCACACACGAGTGAGTCACTATCGGCATGTAATCAATGGATGTATTAAACCGTGACCATCCGTCGCCGCCAGCAGACGGATGGTTCATTACACATTTCATTAAACTTCAACTTTGAGTGGTAAATCATCCCCCATATACTGTATACTGACTTTACCTGGAGGAAGCTGGGAGGCTCAGGTGCTCCTCTCCACTCCAGGTTGCAGATAGACGTCTCCTACATGTCTGTGTCGCACAGCCGTGTGTGGGCAGTTGCCTCCCTGTAGATCTGCCCCTGAGGGAGAGGTCGGTATAGGACACAGTCCATTGGAGACATCAGTACAATACATATCATAGAATTCTGCAAGTAAGGCTTTTAAGAGCCCAGTGCCTGGCCTGTTTAAGATTGAATAAGAGACAACATTACTGTCTGGCTGCTCCGTTCCCTCAACTGGACTTATTAGCGCTTTTCTGGGCATTCAAAGAAACTTTTTCTCGACACTACCTCAAGTATTAAAAGAATAAGGAAAACATCTTGACCTTACCATCAGCCTTAATTCCAACTATTTTTGTAAAATTGGCAAATAGCTACAAGAAAACAAGAGACAACATAATAGGGCCACTACAAAGCTGCAGAAATTGTGCGAAGGTCATTTTATTTGACCAGTTTTAGGTGGTTATTGCTTATATGGCCTGATATCAATCTTTAACCATTAACTGATTAGTATTTTAGTTAAACCAGGAGTTTATATTTATACCTAAATACCAATATCTGGTTATATGGACCAACCTTGTTGTTACACATTCTAGAGTGAGAATACATTGGGAACACAAACCTGCCTGAGCCTGAAACTCATAGAAAGGCTGCATGCAGTTGCACTCTTCCCAGTAAGAGTAGACTCCAGGAACAAGGACAACACAGGAGAAATATATAACGTTGTATTCATTCTCGTATTATCTGTCTTAGTTTTGCTTCTTTTTGTTAATCAATGTGTAATAGACTCAGAACGAAAAATGATAGAGATATTCTCATAAAAACATTATTCAACAAATCCAATTTAAAGAATCAGAGGGTCTGGTCCTTTCAATCTCTAACGTTTAAACCCACTCAGAACTTTATCAACACAAAAATATGGTTTCTATGTCTATATGCACAGACCGATTAGGAGGATGTACTGTACATGCTCATGTGATGCTTTTCAGAGTAAGTTACTGTTTGGATCAACTATGCCAAAGCTTCCCATGCATTGGTATATAATCCTCTTAAAGTACATCGGTGAAGATAAATGGGATTCTCTGCCATGTTTCTCCTCAAAATAAGCATCCATGCTGTTCTTCTACTTTTTTTTTTTTTTTTTTTTTTTACCCAGTACACCACTCACCAACAATCTTAACCCTTTAACACAGTGTATTATATTCAATACCGTTTCTGAGACCTATTGCATTATCTTATGGTTAAAAAAAAAAAAAAAAAAAAACTTTGCTCAAAATCTTGTTGTGTACAATCTGATACTTGTCTTCTGCCCCTGGTGGAAAACCTTTGTATTAGAACAATTGTGACAACACACAGTAATAAACAGTAATTATATGCTAATTATTTTGGTATATTATTTTTCACAATTTGTTAAAAGGCCAAATAAAGACTTCAGATTTAAGAAATAGAATTTTTCATTGTTCCTTGAGTCAGGTGTTAAAGGGTTAAAACCACCGAAGGGAGCATCACTTCTCATTTTATTCCAATCCAATGTTTTGCCTTATAACTCTGAATCCTTCTTACTTTGACACTTGACACTCACCTAAATATTTTTCCTCAGTGGTCATACAGTGGTCAACGTAACTATAGCAATGCCTTACAGTAGCAAATGACCCCAGCTGGGACAGCAGCAATGCCATTAAAAAAAAAAAAAAGCTGAAGGGCTCTAAGAACAGAATTAAGCCTCTGAATTGTTCGTTCAGCCTCCAAAATCCCAAGATTATTTGGCATCTGATGGGAGCAACACCAATCCACAACGACCCCATCCCACAATCTAAAGCCCAATGAATCAATAGCTAATATCCCAGTATCAGACAAGTGAGGACGACCTCAAATATTTATCTCTTAGTCAGCAAGCTCAGTCTGCCTGGTTACAAATGTTTGGAGAGGACGTCGTTGGTCACATATGAACGAACTGGTGCAGATGATGTCTCACAGATCTTATACACCAACATTCACAGAAACCATGAATTACCTTCAAGTATATAATCTGTCTCCAAGTGGGTTTTTAGTGTTCATTAACTCATTTTTGCTTGGAAGTTATATCATCCAAATTACTACTTGTTAATATGCCATAATACAAATAATAAGATGTTGAAGTGAACTTATAATTCAAGAACAGCTGGATACTTTTGGGTGTATTCTAATACTGTTTATCATTTACAAATAGCTTCTATTTGCTATGAGTCACAGTCTAGCAAGGACATATCAGACATATATAAACTAGTATAAAGATGTCCCAGACTCAAAAGAACAGGCAACCTATAGCATTACAAATTATTCCAACATTAACATTTTAAATTCAAAATTAGTAATTTTGGCCTTTAGAATAATGTTTTTTTCGGGGGTGGTGGGGTAATGTAGGTCCCTTTGGCGCGGCTTAAGCTTTTGTCCTTGATGACATGTTTTCCCATATATTACTTTTACTTAAATAATTTAAATAGTTTTGAAAGCAGTACTTTTACACTTTGACTTGAGTAAAAAGCTTGAGTTGACTTGTACTTCAACTTGTACAGAGATCTGTTTAAACCTTAGTATCAATAATTCTACTTGAGTAATGAATGTGAACACTTTTGACAACTCTGCCTCTCATTAGTTGAATTATATCTGGAAATAAACAGTATGTCACACATGCACATGCATCAGGGCTATAGGACTTATATATTTTCTGCTTTCCTGTAGGGATATAAAAGCAACACTTGCTGTTTTTCTGAAAACAAGATTAAGAAGGAAGCTGAAAAAAACAACAACAAAAATGCACAGACTTTGGCTCCACTTCTTATACTGACAGGACAGGGAATATCACTTTCTACAGAGCAGTCATCTCATAACACAATGCAAGGGCAGCATTTGCATGTTTCAAGGGGTGACAATGTCATTTGCATAAATTTAATGAGCCTTTCAGGGGAAAAAAAAACACACGCACAAAAAAAAAACAAAAAAAAACAGGATACCTCCAGAAACAAGTTGACATTGTTCAAAGGCCTTCCCCACCCCCCTTATTACTCACAATATTGGCCTTGGCTTGCAGACAGAGCACTGTTACACAGATAATCAGCAGGTTTGACATCTTTGTCCTGCAGAGGTTGTTTTCTTTGGAGGAAAAATGCACACAGGAGATGGAATTTCATCCCTTGCTAAATGGATGACATAGATAGTTAAGATGATACTAGTAAGAGGACTTGTTCTTTGGGATGAGCTGGCAATCACCAGTTACCAAGTGTGTTACTGCTGGCAACGCATAGCACCTCAGTCTGTGGCATTTTGATGAAAGCAGTTCAACTGTCAGGAACAAAATGTGCACACTAATTACCATTGTAAGCTGATTTCCTGGTTCAAGCCCTCCACAGCAGTGGCTCTCCCCAAGCACAGGCTATGATTGTTAAACTGAGAAAAAGGTACATGTTCTGAGGAGGTACACCAGGGACTGTGTAGATGAATGGGATTGAGTGCATGGAAATGAAATAAGTGTGCTTCTCTTATTGGGGACAGCTCTGTGAATTCCAATGAGAAGTAAATGGTCTCTGTGGCAGTGACAACAGTGATTTACATCTCTACTTCCTCTCTGTCAGTCAGTATTTTAATGTGAATCTATGGCTATGTGCCACTCGCACAGGCCTTTTGTCTTCATATTGTCATAGTTGAGATGTTAGCCCTTCAGAGATGACATCTCTAAAAACTCAGGGTATATTTTCCTATAGTCATGTTTATGCAACCATAATCATCATCATGTTGTTGTCTCTCGCTCTCTCTTTTGGCACTTATTAGACACAGATGAAACAATGGTGACACCTAAGCTCTCCTTTGCTAGACCTGGGCTAAGTCAATTAATTAGCAATTCATACGACAGAGCCAGGAGGTTGTGATTGTATCATTCTAAGCCGTCATCCTGTGTAAATTGACCGAGATTGAGATCTAACAAGGCTTTGACCTAGATCCCTCCCTAATAACCAGATGTATGAAACACTGATGCAGGAATTTAGTTGGAGGAAGCTAGAGGACATGTTATCTGTAACCACGCCACCGACATCATTATGCAGCAGTGGTCACTTTTTTCTGTGGAACTGTGGCATCGCCGTGCAACCTTGAAAGGTGCGTACTTTTAGCCTCATTGTGATGCTATCACACATCATATCCCAACCTGAAAGTTTCCACCATGATTTAGATAAAATAAAAAAATATTTAATTGTATTTTAGATTTCAGATATAAATTTCAATGTGTCCTTTAGCTTTTCAACTGGTTCCAATTGTGATAATCCCTTCTGAAATTATTTGAGCAGCACTGTAATGTTATTGAACTCTGATAAAGTATTCCTTTGCTGTATGTTTGCACTAATATGCAACTGGTGACTTGTAACCTGCTCATTATTCAAATGAAGAAACATGCATAAAAAACAAGGCTATCTGCAGGATATCTTCAGGGGAGGAAAAGAGTCAGTTGGGGTTTGTGAATGCATGACCATCTCCATGGGCCATCTGTAAGGCCCAGTTACTGTGGAAGTGAGCAGACCCCCATGGATGTCAGAAACAGGTTAGAAGTCTATTCACTCTCATTTCATGCGGCCAGAATGACAAGCACAACAGCTCCATTCACACTCCAGTGCACAGTAAAGTGAAAGACTGCATTCAAGAATGATGTGCTCCTTCATAAAGCATTCTGTCTGAAACCAGGTTTTGTTTAGATTATATATGTAGCAACAAATCATGCAAAACTCCATCAGAAATGTAAAGCATTTAAAGTCTAAACATGCTTCCCCGCTTCTTTGAAATTGAGGTCTGCTCTGTACTAGAACTGGGTGATACATTTCTAATATACAAACCAAGAGGAGTACACTACATAATGTAATCATTTCAAGAGGTTTTCAGGGGAATGCAATCATAAAAAGGGCATACCAATAGGGTTACATAGAACCCACCATAAAATTGCATTTTCATTGTCTGTTGAAACACGTCTGACCTTGTGATGGTCTCTTAATTATACTGTTAAAGAAAGAAAGAAAACAGAATTTCCAGCTGTTCTTTATTCTCAAGCAAACGTTTCCAGATGACTCAAAAGCGAAATTAAGGCAAAGATATGTTGAAGTCATGCTTTAGTTTTGATCCCCTAGTCTTAATGTTAGTTCCTTGGGGGCAGGGTAGTTAAAAATTGTATAATTAAATATGATTTGTTCACAGAATTTTGAAACTTTATAACAAAGTCTCTTTCTGTTTATTTGACTATTCATCACCTTAGCAGATCACTTACTGGAAACATCATAGATGTAATGATAGTAATGGCTCTTTAGCTTCATATACACATAACAATACTTCTTATTCAGATAACATGCTTGTAATAGCAGGCACTGCATAAGTTGTCAAAGTTTTTTATTTTATTTATCCATCCATTTTCTGTACCGCTTAATCCATGCAGGGTCGCGGGTGGGCTGGAGCCTATCCCAGCAAGTATCAGGC
>JAOXYM010000013.1:22338878-22352549 GCA_028567055.1 Leptatherina wallacei
GGGTTCTTCTCTACAGTGCGGAGTCGAGCCTCTAACTCACAGAGCCTCGCCTCCAAAGCTACGAACAAACTACATTTGAGGATTTGTTTGCATAGGAGCCTTTTTTAACATGAAAGTATGAGATTTGTAAGGTTGAAGGTAAAAAATGTGTGTGTAGAATTTTAATGTTTGTGCCTTTTTGTAATTTGTGCATGTGCAAATTTATTTTGTGTGCATAATTTCTAGATATTTGTGTGTGCACTTGAGCAGAGATTTGCAAGTACACGAAATTACTCACTAAATGGTTAATATGGTTTACAAACCATGTGTTACACACACAAAAAAATTTTTGGTCGATTTTCTCTCCATAGACCTCCTTTAAACTTCCCTCTGCCTATTTTATTATCGGTTGCTCTGTAACTGTAATTGTATGTGCATATTCCATATAATTGAAGGGGGAAAACTTCTGAAGACTACCTTTCCCACTGCTGCAGTCAAGGTCATTGTCTATGTTCAAGTTTCCATTTGAAAACCAAAACGTTTCCTTGCATCGAACACAAGAAAGTATAATCTGTATATTAAGCATGAAAAAATAGTCCGTATTTAAAGCTTCTCGAACATTTTCATAGTTTCTGGTATAAATAAATTTCAGATTTTTTTTACCCATCGTAATGGCTACAGTCTTTAAGAACAGACTGCAGGGGAAAAGGGAGGGGAAAGCTTTTGAACTAACACATGTAGTAGATGAGGGCGCAGAGTTCAGACTAAGTGCATTAAGACATGCAAACTGAGGCTTTTAGAGCAACAATCACTGCTTTTGCAGTGTCCTATGCTTCTTTAACACCCAGGTGTAAATTTATTGGCAAAAACCCATACCTGTAAAGTCATTCAGGGTTCAGGCTTGGAAATATGGTTCTGGTATTTGTGGTTCTCCCTGAACATACTTGTTGATACATGATTTCACTGTTAATGTACACATTCATCAAATCAGTGCACTGAAAACAGGCCTGGAGTGCTGCTGCCACATCATCTGCCAAAACGTTCTGATGTTTTTATCAAAAAGTTGACAAGAGAAGCACAAAATTATTTGTATGACCAAAATCAAGTCTGATTCTGAAAAACATTTGTATGCTAATTGTGTGTGTGCGTGTGTATATATACATATCGACAAGCCCTTGGCGAGAAGTAAATTCAGAATTGAATTGAGAATTTCACCATACATATAAATTTGACGACTGTGTATATGAATGTATGTATTTATAAATTAATGGACTTATAAATCTTGTGGCTTTGCAGAAGTGTATCAAAACAATACCACAGTGAATTTGTGCCATAATCACACCTAAAGGCAGGCTATAAAATAGTACAGTGTAAACTTCTTTTTTGGGGGCCAGGCAGTGTATATAATACAAAACCAGTTGGTATCTTTAAATGGGAGAAATAATCAACCAAACACAAAATCCCTCAGTTTAGTTTACTTAACTAATTGACTATAGAATATGGATTGAAAACGAATAGAATATGGATTGAAAACAGTATCTTGATCTCACATGTTTAAATACAGCCATGTCTTTGTAAAGATGTTACACAACAGCCTCTAAACTCATGTTGTTAAAGCTTTAGCTATTTTTCTTCATATATATCTCATATGCTCACAGCTTGACACTTGCCAGGGATGACAGAGGAATATCCTTGGATGCAAGTTTACTTAGCTCAACTGTTCCCATGTATTTTTCCTCATTTAGTAAGTTGATCATCTTGTTTACAGCACCTGGGAATGAAGGTCTGCTGGACTTTGTCCAGTTCTTGTGATACCTTTTCCAATGCTGATTAAATTAAATTTGTCTTTAATGAAATGAAATGAAATGAAAAATACTTTATTTATCCCTTTTTGAGGGAAATTATTGTTGTAGCAGAGTTTTTTTTTCAAATAATAATAATGTTTAACAATCTTAAAGAATTCTTCTTTCTGAATTCTAATTTAAAGTGTCCCTCCCTTTACACTAATACACATGGGTGTTTTGTTTGGTCACTTGTAGAGGATGATGTAAAGAACTGCTGTGAAATTGATGCAAGACACCAGAATACAATTTTAGATTAATTTCTGTCTCCACAGGTACTGTCCCCTTAGGCTGAATATGGTAATGAGAATAAACTTGTCTGTCTCTAACTGATATATGAAGTATTATCTTTGTCTGAATCTGATCTTTGTAACACTATTTTGATTGGCTTTAACAAGACTGGATATCCTACATTATTTATCCCAATACTATGTACTCAAATGTGTGTAATCCATGTAATCTCTGTAACTGTCAAGGTTTATTCCCTAGAGTAAAATGAAAACGAAAATATAATTGTGTCAGGGTTGCAAAGGTAGAGCAAATATTTTATTAGATATTACCATCATCTTATTAATAACACAATCATTTCATTCAGTAACATGTATCCTATAATAAATATGAGTGAAGGATAATGTTTTGTCTTGTAGAATATGTATTTAATGCTTCTTTTATGCTAAGAGAGTCATCACTATCAAATCTAGTTAAATTAGCAGATGCAAATATTTCCTCACTTTTATCCTTGTAATTTTTCAGGTTTTGAAAAGTCTGCATCAACCATGTTTCGTAATGCCAATGGCAGCAATCATGAATTGGGGATTTCTCCCCTTTTAAGTGAGATGTTGTATTTTTAATTAATAATGAGTGCAGAGACCTCTCTGAATGCTATGTGCTCTGCATAAAGTCAAGTTACAGCTGTAAAAACGAAACTGAATCAGTACCTGACTTTGAGGAGGTGGGAACTGAGACCTGTGAGTGGACTGCATCAGAGGTTAGGTTACCCAGCGCCATGGGTAAAGGTCCATCAATTAATGAATAGACTCAACTTTGTGTATGACTGGTGAGCGCAGATAAGTTCAGAAGAATGCGCGCTACGTGCCAGGTGGTGGGCGTGGCCAAACAAGGATGCCGCAGCATCGTTAATACTTTTTAGCTTTTGACAAGATTACAGCACAATATTAGGCAGAAATGTCCTGCATTCTGGACTTCTGACAGACCATCCAGCACCCACTTACATTTTCGTCCAGGCTCGTTTCGTCAACCAAAGCTTACACGTCTTGTCATGTTTTCGTCATCAAAGAGCCATGTTTAGCTCGTCACCGCCTTGTTATCGCCAGGAAAAAAAATTTGCGTCATGGAAATAATTCCGTCTTTGTCAGCATTGACAAAAAAAAAACACTGGATCAACCACTTGGTGGGCACGTTTAAAGCAAGCAATCAGGTCCTCTTGTCTTTGGACCTTTTCCGACATGCTTCAATTGTCAGCTTTGACATGACATGCTTAAGCTCAGTGGGGTCAGTTTTTAGGATCTTATTAGGATAACCAGGTAATATCTCCTCAGTCAAATCGACCATGGTGTTTTCCACTGATTCAAAAAAAAAAAAATGCCAGAAATGGAGGTTTCAGATTTAGCAGGTGAAGCCATGTTGTTTTGCACATCAGTTGTAGCGGTGGTTTGGTTAATTATTCAATCATTCATTTTTTATATCACTTAGTTCAACTGAGTGTTTATGTATCCATTCACCTCAGGATATCTAACGAAAAAAAGCTACAAAAATCCTCACCGTTACCTCTTCAGGGGAATGTCGTATGGCACTTGGTTGATTTTCAGATAGTGCAGTAAGTTGTTTTCGTTTCACCGAAGCACCTCAAACTTGAAGTACAATCTCAAAGATAAGCACTCATTTATTAAGACCGTGTTTTCAGGTTTAACACCTAGCTTTCAGCAGACCATGAGCAAAGTGTTTATATTTTGAAATGTGATTAATTGTAATTAATCCACAGCTATCCTGTGATACAGCAGATATAATTTTTTAATCGTTTAACAGCCCTAGTTGTAATGTGTATTTGCAAGTAACCATTGTAACCTGTAAAATTGCATCTATGATTGTGTCAGTTACATTGAAAGAAAAAAAAAAAGAACTCAAGCTGTCGGTATTTTCTGCAATTACGAAAGAAATGTTTTTGTGTAAGTCCAAAGAAAAGGCGTTTTAGTAAAGAGTTGTCATGCCTCTAATTGAATGCATGTTGGTCTCCTTCTCACATCTCACAAAGAGCTATGCTTGAAAGCACAGCACTAGCTGCTACATCTAACAACCCCTATTTCTTCCTCACAGACAAATGACAGATATGAGTGTTTCATTTGTTAAACTTGTTGCACTTCAGAGCATGTAATAGCCATGTTGCCCGCAGCACAAAGTAATATTGCACAAAAAGCTTGAATACTGTCAGATGCTAGCACTTTATTTGGCCTATTTTTTCATAAGGGTAGCTTTTACTTCATATGATACTGACCCCCCTTGTTGTCTTTTTTTTTTGTAAACCACAGCTTTTGATGCTTCATCTTAACCATGTATTTTTAAATGTCAAACTGTATTTTTTTAATTGCCTGAATCCAGCCAATTTTGACAACAAAGTAGAAAACTAAAAGTAAGAAAAAATGATGTCAGATGGTGCTCAGACTCAGTTCCTGCGCCTTGTACCTAAATTTGGGAGATATGAAATTTGGGAAAGTTCCATGTAATGCAAATCATTGACACTTGTTCAAACTGTTAGGTAAATGTGAATATGTAAAAAATGTATTGCCTTGAAATTGGAGCCAGCTTATTAAGTCATTATTGTAAACAGCAATGTTTTGTGCTGTGAGCAGACCAAATAAAGCAACATGTTAACCACACGTATTGTAAGTATTCTACACATGTATTCATTCATATGTATAACAATATAGCATGAATGAACAAATAATGAAAAAAAAACAGTTTTTGACAGCAATGTGCATGCCCACTTTAAATGAATTTAAACTAACACAAAAGCAGCAATATTGACATATATGTCTTTGAATTTATGCAAAATAACTTAAATCATTTAGTTTGCTTCATATTAATTCTCTCCATCGGGACTGGAAACTCCAACAAATATTCGAGGACATTGTAGGCTACGGCAAGAGTGCTTTTCGAACATTCTTAATTAGTTTGATGTTGGTTGAATGAAGTTAGCTACAGGCAATAAGACATTTGGGGATTTGATGTTGAGTTGAGAACACAGCATGATCACTGTTTCTCCTTCACAGTCCTCTGGTGATGCCTAAAAAGGCATGTCTGCCAAAATTGTTTGAAACATTGGACAAAAACGAATTGATTGACTGGCCAAAGAAAGTCAAATAAACATTTACAGTCCTTTGTAAGCTTGACTGCTGAAAGAAACATGTAATAATTCCAAAAGACTTGGCCTCTGCAATATTATTACTGATGGTTAAATACAAAGGCTGCATGTAGTATTTACTGAACATTGTAATATTATAAAAGGAGTGTTTAAAGTCCCCTTCCCCTCAAAATCGTCTTTATCCGCTTCTTCATGTGTTCATATAGAAGCAAAAGCAGACAACACTATGGCTGAAAAATTCCTGCATTGGATCTACAGATCATCTCTCTTAGCCTCAGAAAGTGTTGGAATAT
The DNA here is from genome assembly GCA_028567055.1 of Leptatherina wallacei. Classification (NCBI taxonomy): domain Eukaryota; kingdom Metazoa; phylum Chordata; class Actinopteri; order Atheriniformes; family Atherinidae; genus Leptatherina; species Leptatherina wallacei. The sequence goes on from JAOXYM010000013.1 coordinate 22,344,371, forward strand.
TTTTAGTAAGCAGCACCAATTAATCCTGACTATACTTCCAAGGGCCGTACTTGCTGGGTGGGGCATCTGCAAGTCACAGGAGAAGCTACAAGCTAGGAGGAGGAAAAAGTTGCTGTGTTTTCTTCTGGTTGCTAAAATGGCAGATATGACATGGTTTCTTTATGACTATGATAGCATGAAATCAGCTTCTGTACGCTTTCGTGTCAAACCAAAAGATTTTTAGGTATCATCAAAAAGACACAAGGTCACGAGTCTGCAGTCCTCATTTTTCAGGAAGCCGTTACACAAAATTTCCCCAGTAATAGATTTGTTTTGCTGCTAAACTTAAGTGTGATGCTGTTCCCACTATTTATCTGAGATACACCACAAGTATGAGCAGGTCTGTCCTATAAATCAATTTCTTTTCATGTGTTTTCTCTCCAGATAATGGGGCTGATAGCTTTCCACCAGCTGAGGTTTACTGCTGTATCTGCCGGGAATCTGCCACCCCTAGCTGCCTGCCAAAAGTTGTCTGCCAAAATTGATGACAAAGTTCATGATATAACAGCCAAGCAGTAATGAAATAATAAGCATGCTAACTGTCCCTCATTGAGTGGTAGAATTGTAGGTTTTCCGCATTGTAGGCATCAATTTGTACTCATAATTTCTAGCAACATGCTGCCAGAGTTCCCATGTCTGGCTAAACTATGCAAACTGCTACTGGCTTTGCATGTAAACTTATTACGACTTATTATAAGACTTTCAATGGTTTATCCGGGAGACACTGCAAGTATGAGTGTGCATTTTTTTCTTTATGTCCTTTTATATTTTACAACTTATGCACCACAGTGCTATAGTGTGTTTTTATTGTATCACACCCTTCCTACACTTTTAACCTATGGAATGCCATATAATGGCCAATGTTTAAATTAGATACCTTATGGTAAATTGCTGTTGTAAATTGTGATTTGTCATGTGGGGCTCTGTGGATTCAGTTTTGCCTTGGGTGTACATGTAAGTGCACATCAGCATCAGTGCCGGACAAAATATTTCTTTACAAAAGGAAAAAAAAAAGAAAAAAGATAATGGATATATCATATAATAGCAGCTGTATGATTGATATAATTTAACGGATAGAGCATTAATCTGCAAGGTGTCATGCTGGGTTGTTGTCAGTTGTCCCAATATCTATCCAGTAGGTTTACCATAGCATTGTGTTTTCAGTTCCTCATGTTGGATTAGTCATGCTGTGCAGTGCAATGCTAGGTTGGTTAAATCCCCCCTCACTAACAATGATCAGGATGGCAAGATGGATATGCAACTTTTATTCAAATAAAAGCTGTGCCAAGGAACATAAGCTGTCCTGATACCTTACCAATGAGGTTGAGTTACTGCATGTCACTGTTTATAAATACTCAATACCAGGTCTCATCAGGTAGAAGTAGAAGAGTCAGGGCTGAGCCTTATACTGCTGAAACCAAATTCAAGCCCCAATTCTTAATCAGGATTTTCCAAGGGTGCTCATTAACAGAAAACAGTACCTTATGGATAAACACAGCTCCAAAGTCTCACCCGGGAGGTTGTGTGTTCAATCCCTGCCCAGGCCCTCCTTTGTCCTGCCACATATATCCAAAAAGTGGAATTTATTAATAAAATAGAAATCTATTCTCCAGCACAGTGGTGAATATTAGAGCAGCATACATCCTACTGTGTGTCTGAGGGACAAAGAAAAGAGAAAGAATTGACATGAGAAATGATGGATCAGATGATAAACTGTTTCCAGGCAAAGTGTGGAAATAGTGTCTCTGTGTCTGCTGACTATTCTTCTCTACCTCACTGACACTCTCCTCTTCTGGGGATGCTATCTCAACCAGGTTGGTGAGATAGCATGTGAAGAGACTTTGTATGAGTTTTTCTTTTCTTTTTCATGTTACATAATTGTAGTGTTTTTCATGCAGAGTGTAGAAACTCTGACTAAACACCAAGCTAAACCGTGTTGAATGAAGACAGAGTCGTCGTAAGGTTCACGATTTACTTCCACACTTCTTCATTAACGTTCGGTGAAAACTGTAACAAGAATATTACAAAATACATTCAATCCGTACATTAGCAGTATATTTATCTGTAAATATCTGTATATAGTTTTCTGATACAAATCCACACTATAGTATATATCCTGAAATTAGCTAAATATAGCAGTTATACCTTTTTAGCATGCTCTCAAGCATAAACAAACATCTAAATCTCACTTTGTTACAATTTTCCAACTTAATATAGCCTTTTATAGTTTCTTAACATTATCAATATTGACTTTATGAACTTACAGCATTGCCTCTATGATGCTTGACATGGATGGCAACGGATCAAGTTCAGAGCATGCATAATACGTCTGCCATGCTTTACAGAAGAGACAGGAAGTTACATAACAGGAAGTGATGTCAAGTTGTGGCTCTAATTCAAATAAAACTTTATGTACAGACAATTAAACCTCATTTGCACTCACTTAGCTCCTTATAACTAAAAATAACTGACAGGGAATAAATTACAAGAGAACTATTTAAACAAAATAAAAAGTGCCGTAAAGGCAGCACAATAATGATGAAGTCAGGTTCCAAAGTTTTTGGATTCTCTTATAAAAAGCCAAACAGCTGCATTGGAAAAACACATGGACATAAATAAATACACTCTTAAAAAGGTGTAGTTTTTTTTCTGTATAATATCCAAAAACACCAACATAAAATCTGCCTCTGACACATTTTGGTCCACAAGCAGCTGACAACTCAGTCCACAACCAATAATGAAGCCAAAATCAGAAGCTACCTGACTTACTGTTAATATAGATGGATGCTGTTTAAAAAATAAGAGTTTCACTTTCAATATGATGATTCTGTTCAAAAGACACAAAAAAAAACTTGATAATAAAATAAAATAAAAATAAAGGAAAATAACCAACTTAAGAACTTAATCGTGTTCTTCTCACCTCCACCTACAAACCCATCAGTCAGCAGCAACCAGTCTATGAAGCTGAAGATGCCTTGAGAGGATGCTTTCAGACTTGACTGAATGTCCTTTGTGAACCACATGGAGAAGGCATCAATGCCATAAGTGAGTGTGTGACAAATTACATTAACTTCTGTGTGGACAGCATCATTTCAACAAGAACAGTGAGGCGTTTTCTCAACAAGCCCTGGATCACCAGTGACCTGAAAAAGCTGCTAAACATGAAAAAAGAAAGCCTTCAGGGAGGGAGACAGGGAGTTATTGAAGACAACACAAAAACAACTTAAAACAAAGATTAAGAAGTGCAAGGAGGACTACAAGAAAAAATTAGGAAGTCAGAGCCCACACCTCCACTCTGCACCCTGCAGCTCATTCATGGACCTTAACAAAGCTTCATCTCCCTCTACATAAGAACACACTGAGACCTCCTCTGCCTCCATCTCTAGCTTGTCTGTACCCTGCAGTCAGGTGAAGAAGAGACTGAACAGAACAAGGTTTCTGGTCCAGATGGTGTCAGCCCCAGGATTCTGAAAACCTGCTCAGAACAACTATGTTGGATTCTTCAGCACTTTTTCAACACCAGTCTGAATCAGAAAAGAGTTCATGTGCTGTGGAAAACATCCTGCCTTGTTCCAGTGCCTAAAAAATCCCAACCATCTGAACCACATGACAACCGACCAGTTGTCCTGGGCTTGGGGTTGAAGATGGCGTCATCTGCCTGTTTCAGAGAGCCCACTGTCATCAGGAAAAACCTGGCAGCACTTACAGGATAATGTTCTTTGATTTCTAAAGTGCTTTTAACACAATTCAGCTTGCTCTGTGATGTGAGAAACTCTATAAATTTCAGGTGAATACCTTCACAACCACCTGGATTTATGACTAACAAACAGCACAATTTGTGAGACTGAAAGGTTGTGTAAAATATATTTTTTTGTGATATACATATGTATATGTCTACTAAGAAAGGGTTAATTATCTAATGACTGCAAAAGCATCTAAAATGTATCTAAAAATATCGCAATTAATGATCACAAGAGTTTAAATAATGACAGTGGGTCTGGTTTAATGTGATAACAATGTGTAGTGGGCAGTGAAATGAATATCGGTTTCTGTGGTGACTGACTGTAATATGGGATGAGATTAAATAGATCCTGGAATTTAGCCTATACTGGGACTAGCTCCACGGAATAAATCTCCATGGTAACTTGTGTCATAACATATCCTACTTTCCTTATCCTGCTTTTGTGTAAGCAGATCACGGATAAGTTGATCCAGGATAACCAACATATCCCTGCTTACTCCCTTATCTTGGTTTTGTGCAACAGACCCCTGCTCCCTGGCTGAAAAGCCTCAATAGAGTCAATGATGCTCTGGTTTCCCTGAAAGAAAGAGATTAATCAGCCACACAAGGAATTGCTACAATGCAACATCCTATTTATTTCTAATGTCATGTACTGGACAAGATGCATTTGTGAAATAATTTTCCTTGTTAATGAGCATTATAGGATTCAAAGTCCATCACAAGCTATTGTTGCTGTGCTGACTCTTCAACCTTCCCATGCTGTCAAACCAATATGAACAACCGATTTCGTGACATAGTAAAATACATACATCAGCTCACAGAGGAATATGTTGCATCTTCATAATAACTAGACCATAGTTACATTTTCCTTCCTTAGTTTGTTACAGCGATACAGCTCCTGTCTAGCCCCTGATGATGGTTTCAATGCTATTGAAATGTTGACTCTTCAGCACAGTCTAGTCTGAGAATGCTGATTGCTGATTTCAATATCAACTTGGATAATATTTTCCACACTCCTTAGATTTTTCTGCTTCCATCAGGATTTGCCTTCCTAAAGAATTCCTAAAGAATCCTATCTCCTAAGAGCTCCTAAGGTGAGATTTGTTTAGAGCAGGGAAGAGGACTTTTAAGCGGCTTAGCAGTTCCCTAAGGCCAAATTTACCTCTCAAAACACTTTTATGCTCATTGACCAATTGAGCCAGAAGCAAACACTGTTCCTCTGTCCAGCTGGGTTTCCTTGTTCTTTTTTTCTTCATTGCTGTTCATTGGTTTGTGGTAGATTTGAAAGCCAACCAACACTGCTTCTTAGGCCAGTCAGCAATCACAGACATTGATGAAAGCTGAGCCATTTTACCTTTGTTAATACCAAATTGAGCTGAATAGATATTTTCTTTTATATGAAGTATTATTTACAATTACACAGTCTTCATAAAATCAGATTATATGATTAAGTTAATCGATTTGTGGGTCCATCCTTTGCCCATTATCACCAAAAGTATATCTTTTATCTAGCTTTTAGGATCAACCAATCACAGCTATTGAAACGATGACGCATACCTAGCAACAGGGTCAACCACACCTCCTCACTGAGATAGGAGTTTCTGTCCTTGCTCAGAGTTCTCTGAGAATGTTCTGGAATCACTCCTAAGCTAAGACTCCTTGCTAGGAATTTTTAGGTTAAGTTAGGAGCTCTCTGGGAGGATTCTCAGAATCTTTGGGAATACAGGGCCCTGAAACTTAGGAATAGTGATATGATTGTACCATAGATATCAGAAATAGAAATCTTTACTTGTTTTCCTTCTAGATATCAGATATGTATTTGTGAATATGAGGAATTGGAACAGCAATAGACATGAGTGGCAAAAGTGATGTCATTTGCCCTTGGATGAATGACATTTCAGATATCTGAAATGATCATTGTGGATAGGAAGAATGTCATTATACTTATCTGAAAGGTTCAATTTGACTAGGAAAAATTGAATTATGGATATCAGTAATGCATCTCCAACCTAGCCATTAAATGTTACAACTTTCTATATGACCTTATCCTGGTTGTCTGGGGCTTTTAAGTCTATAAACTCAACTCTACCATCACCAGCAGCTGTACCTCAGGGATCCTGTTCTATTTCCTACCTTTAATTGGGTCATTTCTCCCCTGTGAAATCTCCTCAGGGCCATCATTATTTTAATTCTCAACCTCATGTACGTAACAAATATTGTTCTTTACCGCTAAGTTATCTGTCGTTATAAGAATATGATTAAACATGTACAAGTTACTTATGCTGTGTACAAAAATGCACTCTGATATCAGTGATACAAGCTAATAAACTGAAATAATGATGATAAACTGATGATAAACTGGATGGTCCAACTCCACTTTAGGCTTGAGGACTGTAGTAGTATTTTGTCAAATTAATTGTAAGACCTAAGAACAGTTTTAAAGTAGGGTTTCTGGTTCTTGCATAAGTCTTTATTTTGCATGGTTGAGCTTTGGTTTGCTTTTGTGTGTGCTTTAGTTTTGCTGTAGTTATGAGTCATGCCTACTTTATTGCACCTGAACATCTTTACTTTTATTCTTTCTAAACCCAGACATGTTACTAACTTGTTCCTGGTTTCAGTTCATATTTGCAAATTGTCAAATTACTTACGTTTTACACACATTGGAGTCACATTGTTGGAAATGTGGTTACAATGGGAATAATACATTCTAAATGTCACTTGTTCTTTGTCTTTCCTGCATGCCAAAGATTCAGACCTCTTTCCATCTTTGAGTTGTGCTCTCTCACTCCTCCATTTTTTGATTCTTCCATCAATCCAGTACAGAGCAAAAGAAACTAACGTTTGTTGGGAGATCCAACATGTTTTTGTCACAATGTTGCAAAAGCTTGTGGTATTTCTTTATTGCAGCCTCAAACTTATATACCTTATCAAAGATAGGTTTCAGACAAGCTGTTAACACCATCAGCATTACAGATTTGTAATCAAGATTGCAATGTGTTGACAAATTGACACATTCAAGGCCAAATTAAATGGAATAAATTCATACTGTGCATTAAAAGCTCCCCTTTACTTTCAGTAGGAGCTATTACTGTTTCTTGATGCAGGGACTTTTTTATTCAAAGCCTGAAGGCCTTTAAAGGGAAAATCAAATGATAAGATATTCAGATATAAGAAAATAGAGGACTAATGACAAATCAGGTAGCCCTTTCAATCTATCAATTATTTTTTCAAAGAGCAAAGGAGACAACTCTCCTTTTCACTAAAAACTATTCATAGAGCTCTTTTTATTTGGAAACCAACTGCATCTAGCTTATTAGCCTATTTAATGAATTAGACACATTTAAAACCTCAGTTAATGGAATTAGTTTTTTTCACCACTGCTTATTCTTTGTTTCTTGTTCACCATAGAAAAACAGCACACAATGCTTTCCTTTTTCTCACTAACCTCTTGGTGTTATTCTCCAATGAGAAGACAATCTCAGAATGTCCTCTGAAGGGCAAGACTGTACAAACTGCCCTTACTATGCTACTTGGTGATTAATATTGTTGCATCTAATGGGAGAGTTTACATCTCACTAGGCCTTGTTCATAAGTGTAAGTAGAACAGTGTAGGAGACGGGCTGATTGGGACAGCATAGTGATGTGGAAGCTGTTCTGCTCAGTTGTGGTGAAGAAATAGGTGAGCTGAAAGGCAAAGCTGTTGATTTACCAGTCAATCTTTGTTCCAGTCCTCACTATGGCCATGAACTATGGGTGCTGACCAAAACAAGTAGATTGCAAATAGCCTTATAGGGTCACCATTTGTAAGCTTACGCTTAATATATTTTCACTTGCTTTTTCAAGCTTGCATTGATGCACCTTCATTTGAGATCGGTGTGGTTTGTGAAAGGACAAAAGTGGAACAAGGAAAGGTTAAGGGATGACCCACCTCTGATGCAACTTTGAGCCAGCACAGGTGGTAGTAATAGATGCAAAATGGGCCACTCTTATGTGCAAATGCACATGAGAGAGGGATGTTGTGGTGACTCATGATGTACGAGACTCCCATGCCGTGCGATTTAAAAGTGTGAACAGTCAGCACATAATCTTACATTTACTGCTAGATGGTTCCATTATGTTAGTTTGGGAATGCCTTTGTGTCCCTCTGGAAGAGTTGGAGGTGGTGCCTGGGGAGATGGAGGTCTGGGGATCTTTATTCTGACTGTTTCCCCCTCAACCCAGTCGGATAAGCAGCATGTATGGATGAATGAATACTTTCATTAAAGAGGTTTTTTTAAATGAAAATATTTGAGTACATATTCCAGCTGAAGAGCTCAGAAACGGAATACATATGTATGTATGTATGTATGTATGTATATATATATATATATATATATATATATATATATATATATATAT
>JAOXYM010000013.1:22363014-22394984 GCA_028567055.1 Leptatherina wallacei
TCCGGCACTCCATACTCCCGGAGCACCCCCCACAGGAGTCCCCGGGGGACACGGTCGAACGCCTTCTCCAAGTCCACTAAAAACATGTAGACTGGTTGGGCGAACTACCTCTAAGACATAAAAATTTTATGAAAATCATGACATTATTTTTGAATAGTGGTTCAAAAGATATATTTTTTTAAAAACAACTATAAAATATGAGAAATCAATATACGTTACATGACTCATAATCTAATATTTTGTTAAGAAATCCTTTGAGGCGATCACTGCAATCAGGTGTTTTCTGTAACTCTCAAAAAGACTTCTATACCTATGGCAGGTATTCTGCACTGCTCATCAGTAAAGTGCTCTCATTGGTCCAGAACCATATTGTTCAATTAAGTTAAAAAACAATGTCTTATTCAACCGTACCGTACCGTCCTCTTCCGCTTATCCAGGGTCGGGTCGTGGGGGCAGCAGCTTGAGCAGGGAAGCCCAGACTTCCCTCTCCCCGGCCACATCAGCCAGCTCATCCGGGGGGATCCCAAGGCGCTCCCAGGCCAGCCGAGGGATATAATCCCTCCAGCGTGTCCTGGGCCTACCCCAAGGTCTCCTCCCGGAGACCTTATGTCTTATTTAAAATTCAGCAAATTTATATTTATTATTATTACTTTTTTCAATTTCCAGTTATTTGAATTACTATTACGAATTTAGCTTTTTCTTTAATGGAAGGGTATGAATAATTTTGCAGACAACTGCATATCCATATTCACCACTACAAATGGGTCTTTAATTTATACATGCAGCACTTTTTCTGAATCTTACCCTATCACACAAACATCAAAGCACATCAAGGACAATTCGGGTTACAACAGTGTCCCAATTTAGGAGCTGCATGCCTCAAAAGCTGCATTTGAAGATTGATTATGTCACAAAGGCCGTCTTATCTGGAAGCCTCCTCTCAAATTCTTTTCCTGAACTGAGAGAGATGCACTGCGTGGATACTTTGTATATCCTAAGATTCATTGTAAAGTAGTCAGATATGGCAGCCAGAGTTTTGTTGCCAAAGATAAGAAGCAACTAACACCAGTGGTAAAGCTTCTGGAGCTCCTTCAACATTAGGGGGGATTATGTTGTGATGGTTCCATGGTAAATGTGGCAGTGAAAGCCGTTTGGCTTAACATTAGAAAGAAGTGGTGCTGGTGATGACATTAGGAAGTCCTCCATCTTTCTTCAAAAATGCTTGATTCAGCTTTTAACTGCCTTTTAAGGATATGACTTTTTATATTACTTCCTGAAGCACATGATCCCTGAATTGGGACGCAGTATTATCATGCCCAATGACATGTGAACTAAAGAAGTCAAGGATTGGCCAAGACTGACTGGTAGATAACTGATCAGTCTCTTCAGCCACAGCCTATGGAGGACCAGGAGAGTCATCGCAAAAGCAATACAGCGTTTTCATGATGTAGTAGAGATCAGTGCGTTTAGAAATGTGAAGATGAAAGATGTTCCAGTAAGAAGGGTTGCTGTTTTTAAAGAAGCAAACTGAAAGTAAACAGTGAGAATTTTCACTGTGGAGCATCACGTGTCTGGAAGAATAGCTCAGGCTGTCAGGAGGAAGCTCTGAAGTCAAGAAGACCTGGGATCAAACCATCATCAAACACATGCATTTTCAGCTCCAACATTCAGAATGAAAAGAGAAAATCTCCACCAGAACAGGGACCAGCATGAAGGCTCCTCTGTGGCCTGGTTGGCTTGATGCAGAACTGAAAGTCTGCAGCTGCTAGTTTGATTCCTGCCTGTTAACAGGACCTGGATCATGAAACCCTTCCCAACAATCACTTTCAATCTGAAAGTCATGTTGAATTGGTTCTCACTCGTCTGACAGTCCTAAAGAGACATTTCTATGCTACCTAGCAAACATGTTGTGGAGCTGCAACTGCTCACTTAGCTAGATGTCTACCACCCATACGGGAAACACTGCTTCACATCCAGCATAGGGCCTCCCATCATCACAGGTCTACACCACATCCTCATATAGCTCAGTTATGATCCAGATACAGTTTCCACATCATACAAGTCATTAATGCTGTGACCAGGGGGAGCCAGGACATCAGGTCTGAAAGGGGTTCATCACAACTCCCCTTATTTTTTTCTTACATAGAATTTAAGTACTATACATGAACATACTTTTAAGTACTTACATACCTACTAAATGTAGATATGTGAGGTAAACCTGGTGTCTCAGCTCCCCCCTGCCACAGATTGTTATAATGATTATATAATATTGATTGAACTGAGTAGTAGTGGTCATAGTGAAATATCACTGGTGAGATAGAGGAAGTAAAATGTGAAAACCAGTGACATGGCACCCTAACCTAACTTAGCTCAGCAGAGAGAGAATCAGTTTCGGATTCTGCATGTCCTGCACTGAGCTTCCCATGCATCACCAAGATCAGCATGGGATGTTTATTTCTGCAGTTTGTCCGTGCATTTCTGTTTGTGCATTTTCTAGCTTTGCTAGATACTGGACACTAATATCTAAAACTCCTGAACAGCTTCTCCCCCAGGCAGTCAAGGCCATCAGTCCAAAACATGAACCTGGTCTTCAGCTCATCTTATTAAGGTGTTAAACTGTGGAGAAAGTGAGGGAGCTGAAACCTCTCCCCAGGAAAAGTTTGATGGGCTTCACATCCCCCATGAGTGCAAAACCTCTCTGAGACCAAGGAGGGAGATTCCTGCTCACTTTCTATGCAGTTTTGCTCAAATACAAAGTTATGGTGTGTTCCAGTAATCTCGTAATTCTGAGTGTAAGAGACGATACTACCAGGTAACTCTGGTGTCCTCTCAGCCCTGCAGCTGCCTCCTCCCCCTCCTGTTGCTCACTGTGAGAGAGCGGGGAGTGAAATGCAACACAAATAACATGTAAACATATTTGAGGCTGAGATAGAGCAAATTAATTTAGAAATTATGGTAGATCATTTGTTATCAACCTCACAGTTTTAGGGTTTTGCTGCATTCAGTTTTCCAGATAACTTGAAGACAATCACTTGGAAAAGCCTAAAACATCAATACAAAGTTGAACTGCATTTTTTTTTTTATCTATCTGGAGATCCGGAAAGTGAAATGATTTGCAGTAATAACTTTGATCAATTTCTGATAGTAATTAATCTGTGGTGTCCTTAAATGAATCCTAACGCACTGCCTCACTTAAGACATATGCTGCTGATATCAGATCAAAGTGTCTTGGTTCAAGTGCACTGCTCACCTCTTATCAAAGAAAAGCTGTTGATTCTCACTTTATTTTCTTGCTCTGTTTTTTCTTACCCATCTTTTTTGCTATCCAGATTTCACTTTATTAGGGAAACACATGACTTCACCTCCGGCTGCACTGTGTATTACTTGGTTGAACCAACCGGTGCAGATGTGGAATAAACCAATTTTGCACAATTTTAGAGGGGTGATAAGGCCTCAAGGAACATCCATCATTAAACAAGATTCTGTATCTCAGCCCCTTCATTTAGCCAGATTGTCTTTTATGACATCTTTCAATTAGAAATTAGAAAATGGAACTTAAAAACACTTTTCAGTCTAGGATTCTCAAGGGCTCTGGGCAAACAGTTCTGTTTACAACTAATGAAGACATTAGGGGTTTTCTAATTCTTTTGTTCTGTTCTGGTTTTTTGTTGTTTTGCTTTTCCATGGAAATCGCTCATTAGATTTTGGGCAGAAAGAGGACACTGTAAAACTGAGGGATAAAACATGGACCACCTGTAACGTTGTTGGAGGCGATGCTTTTGTGCTCATCAGGGTGACATTATTGTTCGTTATGAAACTAGTTGTCAGTTGGATTTGGGTCCTCCCAGGCTGAGGGCTCTGCTAGCTTTATTCATGTTGCAGCAGGATGTAGGCATGCATTCTCAGAAGTACTTGTCTTTTAAAGGAAACATGATATCGTCATTAAGAGCTTCAGAGCAAAGTGAATAATAAAGTGAATTTTAAATAATAAATAATAATACATAACATATACATACTACATTTTATTATTTATTTTCTTATTTTCATTTTACCAAGTTTACTTACTTTTTGAAGTTTCATTGCATAAATTTAGTATATACTGTATATATCCACATAATTTTACAAATCACAAAACTACCAAAGGCAATAATACTTCCACAAGGAGTTTTAACAAATTAATTCAAATCAACACAAGCACAACATCTAAAATTGAGTGAATTAGTAAATCACTTTTTGAGTTTCCTAAACACAGTGTGTTCTCTGACATGATTGATCTAAGTGATAGATTTACTACTGAACTTAGGCAGATTTTCTTAGTGAGGCTGGCGTGTGACGTGCTGCTGTAAGATGAAATGCTGCTGTAAAGTGACACAGCAGGAAAAAAAGTTGTGAAGTGCAGTTTCTCAGCCTCAGGACGCTACTGGACAACGACGGCTCCAGGAATTTGTGTAATAAATGTTACTGTACAAACATAACATGTCAGAAATACATATTCTTATGGTCAGAGAGTTACAAAGTGCTACTTTATGGCCTGGCAATTGGATGTTTCTCATCATAACATAGTATATTTTATTTCTTCCTTGATAATTTAATATAGCAAAGGTTTTATTTTTACTTTTAAACAAAACTATAATTCCTGTAATGTAGCTGTTCATTTGATCTAAATGTGAGATCTAACTGGAAAAATAAATATTCTTACTGAAGTTGTGTTTTCATCCAGCTGTTTCTGTTTGGCTTCTCAGTTTCTGCATAAACAACAGCTGGATGGGAAATAAAAATCTTGATACATGAAAAAAAATGTTTTTTTCTGACCTATTAGTTAACTAATTCCTTACTAATTCTTCGTGTGTTTTTCTATCATTTGATGGGTTGTTTTTTTTGGCACTTTTAGTTCTATTCCTCTGCAGTTCTGGCTGGAGCTGCCAGAGCTGGACAGTTACTTTTACTGAGGAATTTATCTTTAATCATCACACAAAAGTGGTGGATGCAAAGCCTGCAATCATTTGCATATTATTTAGCCATTTTTCAGATTTTTTCATTTTACTTTTGTGACCGAGGCTGGTAGAAGTAGCTCTGGAACTCCATTCATGTTGTCAAACTGTTTGTGAATGAAATTCTTTTCAGATATTTCTGCTGCTTCCGAGCTAATGGCAGCTCTCTAGCAGCATTTTCTGAATTAGAATTTTTTATCAATTCTACTTGAACTTGAATAGACTTAGAATAAGCAAGTCTAACTCAAACCAGCAATATTGTATTAATACATCATAAGTTAAAGTAAACAAATGGAAATTTGAGATCTTTCCATCAGCCCACTCTCCCTAAATCAGTTTCTGTTATAGTTTTGTCCTGACTATTGTCAATTCCCCACCCGCTTACTGCACATGGAGTGATAAGCAGCTTTCCTTGGTGCAGGCTGTAACATGAGTATGCAGGACTTGTTTATAATGTGAATACGACTCCTGCTGTTATTGATTCTGTCCGAGAGATGAGCCCTCTGGGATTTTCTGATGTTTATGCAGGAGAATGGTGATGCTTGCTAAGTGGAAAAGAGACAGAAAAATCAATGAGCAAGGTGAGGGGAGGGGAACCAAGAGATGGCAGGCATTTTTTTAGTTTAACACTTGTTTTCAAATTCCTGTTTTTCTCCTCTTTTGAAACATGGGGGGCCAGGTGAGAGGGATAGCTCTTCATTTCTATTAATGCTGAGTTAGACGTCTTTGTCAGTTGGGAGGAGTCTTTACCATAGCCGCCATGACACAAAGCACTTCTCAATAATTCAGGCTTTTGCTCAGATTTTAAAGTTGAACATGACTTGTACGTCATAGCTTTTCCTGAGTTTTTATCCTCAAAAGAATGTTTTATATCATTTTGATTTATTGATGGTCTGAAAATTATTCATACACCCAACTAAAAGCCTCTGTTCTTATTTTGCTCTGTTCAATCCACTTTAATAATTCCATTTCAAATGTGCAATAAAAACATGTGGTTACCAATGTGCTGTACATATAGAGTATAAATGCTGTACATATAGAAACACAAAAATATTCCACACAGAGATATTGTACTCCAAAATACATTAAAAGGCTTGAAGAACAAAAATACACTAAAACAAGAAAAGGGATTAAGATATAACTAAAAGACACCTGTACTGAAAAACTTTCTTCTGGTTTTGTTTGGATTTAGGAACAACAAAGAAGAGCTGATTTGCAGGCATTAGTCCAAGTGTGACCTCTAAATAATGACTGTAATCATGTTTTGGCTTGTGACATCAGATTGTGTGCCACTATCTCCTCTATTTTAAAGTAAAAAATGCACTGACATCTCCTTTGTTTACATGGTTGTGCCAGACAATTCCAGTATTAAGCTTGATAACACGCCTTTTTACATCTTTGCACATTGTTACAAGCCGACTATATAGCATGTTACACTGCTTCATAAATCAACATTCCATCAACACAGAACCCTACTTTTTCATATTTTGGACCAGACCTGGTTGCCACATTGTTTTTGTCATGTGTCCACACAGTCTGGAAGCAGCATTTATATTTTATTTGGCTGTGACAAAGAGAGACTCGCAAAGTATGGTAGGTTTGTTTTTTTTTTGTCCCCCCCCCCCATAAAATAAGTATTTTTGCCTATGAAAGTACATTTTTATCTGTTTCTGAAAACTGGAAAAAGAATAGTTTTGCAAGTAGATTTTTTCTATCTGGTAATACCAGCTGATTCAGTTGGCAAGGAGGAGCTTAGGAGAGAATCAACAAAATCCATTTCCCACAAATACCATATTTAAATGCTTCAGTCTTTTCAGCACAACAAACTCAAGAGTATGAATGTGCTTTTGCAGGTTTGGATGGATATTTGTTTTTTTATGACAGTGGCATTACATCCCTGTTCTAAATGCTCTAAATCTAAAAACTTGCTAGATTCTTTTGCAATATTTAAAATTTGCCGGTTTAACTCTCTTAAGTCCTAATTATGACACCAACCGCTTACCCAGGGATGTCCTGTGGTGGCTGGAACTGAAGATAGCTCGTTTGTGTTGTGTGGGTTGTGGGATGAGCTTGTTGCAGCACATCTTGTGGATCAGATGAGAATCTTGGGAGTCTGGAGGCAGAAATCAAGACCCTGGGCTCTTTATAATTTCTTTAGTCTTTAACAATATTTGTGAGAAATAAAGTCCTAAAGGAGGGAACCACTGAGTACTATTGCCATTAGTGGGTGTGTGCTTGGTCTGCAGCAATGTTCCTGTGGGCGAGGAAGTGTCAAAGAAGCATTCGCATGAATGTAAAGACCTGAGTTTTCCCAGCAGAATGCTACAATGTAACATGATGTTCAGAGATATATTCGTCCCTTTACTGATCATTAATTTAAATGTTGCTACAAATCAGTGTAAATGACTTTAGGCTTTCAAGTCAACTACTTTGCATTGATTTTGTAAAAAATATAATCAAGTTAAAGTTCTATAATTAATCATCTGAAATATGTGCCAAAAAGGTATCAGCATTAAAGCAAAAATGTAATGTCAATGTGCAATTTACAGAAACTAGGTTGAATAGCACAAATCCTCATCAAATGGTCCTTGAATGGCTGTAGAAAAGTGGCTCATCAGCACCAGAATCTCTATGCCTCTGGGTGTTCAGTGCAATTTTATATTCATTAGTTCACCGTCATATTTCGCTGATGCTCTTGCTGCTTGTTCGGAAATATTTAATCGTATACAGACATTCACTGATGACATGTTCTAGTTGGCAAGCTGATGATTCTTTATTATTCATATAAAGTTCAAGGTTTGAAAACAAAGTTCTCCCAAATTCCCTTTTCAAATTAGTTTCAACATGCTGAGGTAGATAAAACAAAGTAGTTGAGTGTTGAGTTGGCCTAAAGTTGACCCAGAGCCCAAAAGTCAATTAACAACTCAGTGTTATCCCATTTATGCAAATGTTAAGGTTCAAAAGAAAGCTACCTATTGTTTTGTTAAAAAAAGGGATTTTGACATAACTGTCCTTTTTAATTATTGGTTTTATGAACAAAAGGCACTTGTGATTTTGCCTTTCTATCAAATAAACCAAACATCTAGGACCCTAGATGGGACATGTTTTACTCAAATTTGAATCGGTTTTGACAAAACTAAATTTAGGATGTCATCAACAGAACATTTACTGAACAGACACTAGTGACACATTTTTAAAGTAATATTGAACTCTGTCATAAAAAGCCTAACATGAAATGCAGCTTCATATGTTTTTTATATAAAAAAAAAAGAAAGAAAGATTTCTTTATTTTCAAGCAGCACTCAAAATATCTGACCAGCATCAGAGCCCTTAATTACACTGGCATATAAAAGGTCAATTACATCCATAGAAATTCCTCATTGCTTTTATTCCTCACAAGTCAATGCTGTAAAAGTGTCCATTTGTTTTGTAAATTAGTTTCAAGGGATTTAAACATTTGTTGATTAAAGAGTGAGAAAATCAATCTCTTAATTTGTATCATTACTCTTAATCTGGCATTGTCCTGTGTTATCTCATCAGATTTTGAACTGATTCAGGGGTTTAGCATGGGGGACATTTAAGGAAGCTGGAACTGTGGCATCTATTTGTACTACAATCAAAATGAGGTTGCTTGGCTGTGCTGGCGCAGACAGATGGAGAAAGGGCACTGCTTCCTCTTCTGGTTGCTATGGTGAGGAAGAAGGTGAAATGAGTAGAGACAGTCAATGTAAGTAAAGTAAAAGAGGGGACTGAATTATCATTCAGCAGGTGGTATCGACACCGTGTCCTCACCTCCAGGTAATGAATAGTTTTGGCCTTCGTGCACACACTGGGAAGGCAATAATCCTTCATCAGCCATCTTTTTCTGCACAGCAGGTAAAAGACTTTACACTGGTGATAGACTTGTCAGCTCATTGGTTAAGTCTAACAGTTATTTAATTTCTGCAGAACTGTTAATTTATGCCAACTTATATCTATGTTTTTGTGACAAAGTGGGTGAGTCGACACCATTTGCCACTATGGTCGTGCAATTAACATACCTATTTGATTATATTTGTATGTTATTTTCATCTTTGCTCAGTGGTCAGCAGACACATACCATCCCGGGTTTGATTTTTGTTTTGCTTTCTATTTGAGTTCAGTTAATATACATAATACTCAGACCAATGGTAATACATTTAATTATGTTTAGTTGTTTAAAACCATTTTGTTTAACTACTTACTTGGTTTGTGTTACTCACCATACCCACCATGTGTTTCAGGAGCAAAAGGGAGGAAACGCCCATCATTTCCTGTATTTGTAGGGTTTCAACCAATTAATGATGTCACAGGACTATACCAATCATAGAGGGGGGTGAGTTTGTATTGTGTTGCAGGAATTATTTAGGTTATCTCTGATTTGCTGGGTATGTTACAAGATGCCAATGAATGGTAATTGTTAAAGGGGATTCTTCCAGAATAGGGTGGGAGAGCTCCTTAATAGTATGTATTTGGTATCAGTTAAAGTATGTCCTTACCTGCAAAGTGGTAGAGACTGAGGGTGGCCATTTTGTGAACATCATGAAAGGTTATTTAAGGCAGAGCTTTTGTCTGTGCAGCAGGCCAGGTTAATGCAGTAGTGTGCATGTTAGTTTACTTTTGTTTGAGTTCAGTTGTGTTTAGTTGGTACAAGTTAAATGTTGAGTTACATTATTTTCTTTTGCAATTTCCCGTTCTGTCACAATATGCACCTTTTTGAAATAAACCGTCATCAACCTGGGAGACTTCTGCCTACTGCCTTCATTTAACCATTCTGGCGGCAGAACCTATCACAGTTTTGTAATTTAAGTGATTTAAACAACTTTAGCTATTCTTTGCTATGTTTAAAGAATTGGGCGTGATGTCAAGAATGGGAGACAGAGTGGAAATAAGCTCCCTTTATTCAATATGGATTTACATTTTATATAAAAATTACTTACATTTATTACATGTCTTCAAAATACAAGCAGCCAAACAACATACAAATCAAATACAAAATTATAAAATTTCTTATATCTTCTTACTTTTCTGCAGAAACAGATGTGTTATAATAACTCTCAACCTTGTGGCTGTGGTAAATACTTCCTCGTCTACAACTTTAATCATCTGTTGGCATGGGAGCTCTACAAAAATATGGTTTTCAGTATCTGTCCTCTTAGCTTACAGTACAGGGTGCAAGAATCTGATGGGTGAACATTCAGCATGGGCTTCAATCTCTTTCACCAGAGGACTTGTTTGTTCACGTGGTATAGTTCCGTCGAAACAGGACGAATAGAGGTTGAAATCCATAGAAACGAAGAAGATGCAACAACTGTGGAGTTATATACCGTGTGAGAAAAGACCACTTTCGTATTACGGCCTTTAGTGAATAGATCCACCAGGTGCAGAGCATGAAAAGAAAAACAAAACAAAACATTGCTTCTAAAACATCAAGCTTCACTGCTCAGAAGCTTTGTGGTCGGTACAGCATAATTAAGTGAAAAAAGAAAACTTTTCCCTCTATACATACATTTGCTCTGGAAAATTTTTCTCAAATCTTCCTTTCTTTCCATGACAAAGCAACATAATGTCCATCTTCTTTTTAATTGAGAAACATCTGTGGGTATAAACTGTAGCACAGCAATTGTATCTCTTGAACTGTGCAGAAGAGTGGCTTATGGTGTTAATAAAGTTTTTGCAAATGAGCAGCTTTACTTCAGTACAGTATACAGTATAGCGCTGTATAACTTATCTTTAACAAACATTAGAAAGTAAACCATAAATGGAAAATAAAACTCTTGAACACACCAACAAAGACATTATGCTGATGCTAAAACCAGTAAAACCTAAAGAGCTTCATAGGCAATAGAAAAATCTGGTTTCCTCCTTATTATACATTGTACACTGTGGTAAAAAAAGAAGTATAAAGTGTAAAGTTAGGCTATGCGGCGGTTTCATGAATTGTCCCCTCGAGTTTCTTTGGGAGTAGCTCTCGCCTCTCGTCGATACTGATGACTGGCTTCCGGCAGTTTTGCCCATCGATATAGATCTTTGCATACACTGGGTTAGAGTAGTTCATGGGCTGTACAGGAAAGGAAAAAGGTGATGGCAAGAATAAGAGTAAATACTCATTAATAAATTTGACTGCATAGAAATGAAAATCTTAAAGCTGCATTAATAAAGTAATTTTGGTTTTGGATTTATGTTCAGTGATTTGGATGGAATTGAGAGTGCAACATCCCTCAACTGCTGTTTGCAAACTGTTGATTATTTACATTAGGTATACATTATTAAAAAAGGAAAAAAAAATCTATTAATCTGGAGTTATGTTTTGGCCCCTCGAGGAAGTCCAATTTCCACTCTGCTTATAGCTCATTCCGGTCTACAGCACTTCCTGGATCTATCTGGGCCTCCTCTTTGTTTACCATCTAGCTGCTGCTTTGTGCTGAGGGAGCTGAACGCAAAATTTTTATCACACTTTGTTTGCTGAAAACAGCTGCTTGCTGCACCTTCAACAAACTGATAAGTTCAGATTTAGAAGCTGTTTGCCCATGCTAAAAATTTGAGGCAAAATAGCTTAAGAAGCTCCAGAGAAGTAAGGGGATTGCAGAGTAAGGTGCTAGTTCCCAAATGGATTTGGGGGGGAAAAAAACAAGTTAATTAATACAAGGCTGATTAGTACAGCCTTTAGCAAAGTTCTCCAAGTGTAGAGTATTAAAAAATATTTTTGACCCAGGGAAAAGAAAGAAAACTCATGCATATTAGTGGTTTCTTACTCAGCAGGCAAGCAGGAAGAACTCAATTTAAATATACAGTAAAAAAAACAAAACATGCAATCACACTGGTTGTTCTGAATTCTATATAATTAACTTCAGGGCTACATTGACCTGAAACTAAACTCTGATTTCTCAACATTTTAATGGGATATGCTGATTTACTTCTGACAAAGGTTCTAAGTTTATATAAAGAAATATTACATTATAAAACCAGGTTGTTTAACGCGTTTGAAAAGTTAACTGCAAAGGGCACAGTCATTATGATATAAAATAAATTTTATATGCTCTTGAAAATGAAGTATTTAAAATTCACCTGTCCAGGGATTACTTCCTTGGGCACAGAATTGATGCCCAAGGTGTGAGAGTCACTGGATTTTACACACCAGCCCTGCAACAAAACAAGCATCACCAATAATATTCCAAAAAAATCAAATTTTCACAGTATGGTTATTAATGTGTCCAAACTTCATAATCGGTCCAGATGCGATGTATAAAACTGGCGCTTACATGAAAATAAAACTTCAAAGCAAATAAGTGGAACAGTGATGCTAGTTTACATTAAAATCAGCACATCTTGGTAATAAAACACAGCCCAGGCAGGACTTATGATTGCAAATGTTTAAGTTAGCAGCACAAGAAGCAGAAATGGGCTTCAAGCTCTCACAGGTGAGCTATAAATAACATCAGTGAAGGTGTTATGATTCATTTGATATGCTGAATGTTAGAACAGGGTTGAGAGTTTGAGCAGAGTAAATCGCCAGCCAGATGGAGAGTCCTCCTGGTTCATGGCACCTGTAAATTCATGCACACTAGCCAGCTTCCACACAATCTCTACAAAGCACATTGTAGTTTCCTATGATATACCCAAGCCCCAGACGTCCCATTATAACATAACAGCTACTGGAATTATTATTTTAGAAAATCTTGAAAAAATTGCTTCAAATTGGTGGTTGGTGTCCTTGATCCTTCTGCAATTGAAGACAAAACGACAACAACAATACTAATAACTGACAGGTGAAGTAAGTATTAGCATCACTAAAGGCCAATTAAATCTGATTTTTAAACTTAAACATGGCAACATTTATCAAGGACGTCTCAGAGGTAATAAAACACACGTTAACATAGGTATCATTCTAAATATATTTGCTGTTCAATACATAAAATCCTTATTTTTGATACAGAGGGATTCTTGTTGTATCGAGATCTGAGCATACTCTGCTGTGTACGTATAGATCAGGTGAATGTGCTTCTCAATTTCACTTTAAAGTCTGATCAAAACATCTTTTTTTTTCATAATTTTTTCATAACATCAAAAGAATCTTTTATAAATTGCATTTCTCATAACAAGATATTCCAACATAATTTTATCTTGTTTTATCATTAAAATGCCCCAGAATCACATTATATCAAGCTCATCAAGCCCACCTTGTGAGGGTCCAGTGTGAAGTTGGGTCGCAGCAGGCTTCCTGCATCAGCATGGTTGTCATGGTCCACCTCATACATGTTGTATGATGGGTTGCCAATCTCCACGTTTATTCCTCCATTTGTCATGGGCTGCCTCTGGACACGCTTTCCCCTGAGGTGTGTGGATGTGTGTGTTTGTGGAGCCAGCCATTCCCATGACACACAACATACAGGTCAGTATGCTGCACAGCACTGCACAGCTCATACAACAAATCACTCCTTGGCACACTTGGAGAATATAATTTAGCTGAGCAGTTATGATCACAGATGAGAATTTTCTGAATATGATTAAATAAGTTAGACACCTTTTATTTAAAAAAAAGATTTCCATTTATTATCAATGCTGTGCAGTGTTTGATCCCTTATGTGGTTTTTGCTTTTAAGTCTCGCTTTAGTTTCCATACTTTTATTGATTTTCATGTACTTTCTTACCTTTGCCTTCGTCTGCAGACGTAAACACCTACTACCACCATAACAATCAAGATGACCAGCAGGACCAGAGGCACAATGATAGCAATGCTTCCTGGGGGACAGACAGAGGAGAGATGGTGTGAAGCGATGAGAGATTATCTGAAAAAGGTGAAATGGACTCAGGCAGTGACCATAGCTCCGAAACAGGCCAACTTTGGTTTAATTTTTTTCTTTTCCATTGTCACTTTCAGCATGCTTCACTTCTTTTAGAGAATATACAAACAGAATACACAGAAATATTGGGATAAACAACTGATATAATGAAATAATAAAGCATTTCATTGAATAAATTCTAATAGCTTATTTAAAAAAGGTAATTGCAAGAAACTCACATGTAGAATTGCTTATAGATCTCTTTATGCGAGTGTGTGTGTGTGTGTGTGTTTTTTTTTTACATAAATATCTATAATTATTTTTCTAAGATGTTACTGTATTTTAAAAATGAATGTCAAGCAGACTTTTAAACTGTGTTGGGTTGGCAACAACAGCTTGTTTGACTGAAATCACCAGAACCTGCTGAGTGAATGTTTCTGTGTTTAAAAAAAAAAGCAAGCCGTCTAGACTGGCAGGAGTTGAATTTCACTTAGACCAAGTCAACCTGTGTTTCCTGATTTGAAGAAATTTTAAAGTATTTCATTACAATTATCCATAAAAAATGCAAGAATGTTTAAAGAGCATGATCATTTTACACATACATAAAACCATTACTCGGACACAGAAGGAGGGCAGAGCATAGTTATAAATATTCATACAGGCAGGACCTCCAAATTCCCAGTCCTTACCTCCACTGGTATTGTCTGATCTACTGCTTTTAGGTGCAGGTCTCTCACACTGTGTTCCTGCCCAATTGGCTGAACATCTATAGGAGGTCAAAAGAAAGTATAAATGAACAATCATTAGCGGTTTTTCCTTTTTTTCAGAGACTGCTGAGAACACCTTTGCAAAATGGACTTAAGTATGATGCAAGTGTGGCTCACAAACACAACACATTATGATTCAGTGTCACCATGAGGTGTTGTGATCCAACACAAACAACACATCACCTGAAGAGAAAGAGCACTACGTACAGTGTGGTGGCCATAAACAATGTGTGTGGATTTACATGTTGAATATTCGGTGTATTAAACACAAAAACAAAAATATATCAAAGTAATGACAGCAGGACAGCAAATCTTCATCTCATTTGTGTTCCAATGGAATACGATGGTGGTGATGTATGACCCTTGTTAGAAGAGGTGATATTTAATTTCACACTACTGACGCAGATGGATCTGTAAAGCATGAGTGATCTGGTGGGTGCGGGAGAGAGATGAAATTATTCTAAATTACATGCACTCAGAACATCAGGCTATCAAAAAATAAGAATGCAGGCTCATAGATGTGGGAAATAAAAATTGCTCTTTGGTCGGACAAAATGTCACATCAACATGAGTTTTAATGAGAAATTGGAGGTAACATGAAGTTCGAGCTCCTTTTGAAAGGCGAAAAAAAGAAAAGAAAAACTCCCTGGAATAAAGAAACTCTTGACTTATGTTGAAGATATAGCACATTTACATCAACCAATAATAAGATGTTGATCCTGTTAAATTGAATGCCCTTGCGGACCACTACCTCACTTGTTGCTGGAAATCATGCACAGGTTGCAAATGGACAGACTGATGCCCACATCACACAGACAGTACCATGTTTTCATTTCCCCTTGGTTCATTATGCAGGGTGAGGACTGCATGAGATGGGTGAAAAGGTGGCTGGAAGGGGGCAACAATGGTGCTGAGTCATGCAGCAACTGACTATGTAAGAAGTGCTACATTAGCTAGCACCTGCTCAAAATGTAATGAATAAAGCCGTAGCTCTAAGTGCGGGATGTTAGAGTAATCTTTTTTTGCCTCATGGCAGCTTCTGCTACTACTATCATCACTTTATATTTTCGGTAATAGAGTCATCTGTATTGTGTGTAAAAATACTTGCATCACGGCTCATAGCTTAGCACAGGACCAGAAAGAAGAAAACAGCTGGTCATAATTAAGACCATTGTATCTCACTTGATATTTTGAAGAGAGAAATGTTGGTTGGAATGCAGTCATCACGGCTAACTAGCAGCTTTTCCACGTCAGTAATTAGTTCTTCATATATTTTTAGGCTCTAATCAAACTCATGTCTAACGAGAAACACAAAAACAATTTTACTTCATTACAGAACTAATGTACCAACAGCTGTCAAGTTTTTATCCAAAGTTTGAAGAGCCATTTGAATATTGGGAATTTTGAGGTTCAGTAACTCCTTCAAATTCAGGATTAAAGTGCTTCATATCCTAAGGTTTGCTGAAATGAACTACTTAATGCCTGACCCAAGAAATAATGGAGAAAAAAGTAAAAAAAAATCCCCCCAAGTCTTTATTTGACTCTTTAAAAAATTTTTTGAAAAAAGGCAAAACTAATTTGCTAATTTGATCCAACAGGGGGCAAAAGACAAATATCAGATTGTAAACATCAGGGTTTTAAGATAAGTTTTAGCAAAGGCATCCTAAAATCCAATAATTAGATAATATTAGAAGTGGTACTTGAAAATACTTTGAGTTCTCACCATAAATAGTATGGAAAACAAAGACGAGACTTTTTGTTTAAGTTGTTTAAGCAACAACTCTAAAACAGCCACAGACTCACCTGCTAAACTCGTGACTTATGTAAGTTATGTAATTTCAACCTTTTTTTATTTTTTTTTTCAACAACTGACTGCATTGTTACCAAGTTAGATTTAAGATAATATGTTAAAGAAGCTTATGTCACCGACAACTCTTATTAAAACATGCACAGAATTACACCTTTGGGCTTTGTTCATACAGTATATATTAATGGAATTTAGAGGCATTAAAGAGCTCATTTCAGTTCATGTTCAAAGGGCAGTGCTGTCACTTCTCACTAACTACATTTAAAGGCGGATAATCAAAAAGAAAAAAATGTGCGCAAGATTATAGTAAAAATGATAATCTCTAAGTAATTTAGTTTACATTATCTTTCTGTTTACTGTTGACTGCCCTTTTTAGCTATATCAATACTTTACCCAGCACTTATTACATGACAGGTTGCTACAAGGAGGCACCAGATCTTGATTCTGGACTGAGGCTGAAATGAAGCCAGATGGAGTGGAGGTGGGTGGGTGTGTGTACAAAGGGGGTGAGTGGGCTTTGAACACAGCTGGAGAGGTGAGAGGGACCTACTTGCAGCGAGGTTTGTTAAGAGCTGTTAATGTGCACATCCCCTCATTCTGACAGAAGTAATCGCAGGGGTTGGCCAGCTCATCACAACGTTGATTCTTGAACCCTGACGTGCAGCTGCAAAACATCGTGTTGGGAGTGATAAAAGGGCCCAGAGAATGTATGTTGTTGAACAGTTGGTTGCTTGATGAATGGAAACTGACACACTAAATCCTTTTAGCAGCTTCAGCTAAAAGATGGAGTAAGTCAGTGTTGCGTCGTCGTCGAGCGCATTAAAAAAATAAATCATAACACAAAACATCTTCACTTTTCACCAAGCTCAGCAGGGACATCTGCAGGGAAAGAATCTGAAAGAATCGAAGGTGTGCATGTTCTTCAAATTAAAAAAGTGACTTTAATAAGACCAAGAAGGACTTGTATCTAAAAGATTTACAAACAATTCAAAATGAAACATTAAAATTCCTTGTTGAAGTTGCATCTTTTCATAAACTAGTAATATAATTTTGATATTCTCCTTTTGCCTTGCAATCATGTCCCTTTAAAAAAATAAAAATAAATAAATTGGCATGCTATATAAAATGTTAATAAAAACAGAATTATGGGAATTGCTAGTAATTTAATCTGCATTTTAAAATGAAAACAATGCAAAGATATTTTCTAAAAATCTGATTATTCATTATCAGAGAACACTGCTCTTTTTCAACTTCATATCACTATGTGTAAAAGTCCAGACACGTTTTCCTCAATGGCTGTTCAAAACCAAATACAGTCATAGATGCTGGGGTGTTTTCTTTAGCCCAGAAGACATGCCATCTGTGACTTACAAAAACAATTTCAAGTTTTAATTGCTCAGGTGACAGAACTGTGTTCCACTTCCTTTAAGCGTATTTTAAAGAAGATTAGACTCTTGCATGTTAGTCTTTGTGTCCATGCCCCAAATATTCATGCTATTGGCATCAAAAATAAAATAAACATAAATCGAAATAAAATTATATTTTAGCTTTTCATCTGCATAATATAGACCCTGCCAAACCTCGGGCTAAATCTATATCATGTCATGTAATTAGAAATAGAAAAAAGGACTCTTTTAAACTGAGGTCCATGGTGCTGTTTGCCAGCCCTGTATACACATCCTTATCAAGTCCTTTCTCTGAATGTCAGTGTGTGTTATGTAGAAAAGGCTTTGTAGGAAAAAAACAAGGTGTTAAAGATGTTTTGCAACATGAAGAACACCTTTTCATCTGAGAAAAAAAAAACCCACATACTTCTGATGCTAAAGGCTGAGGCTGAAGATAGCCTCAAAGCCACAACTGCAAAGAAAAAACTAACATTAATATAAAACACTGTAGTCTTTCCTTTAATTTATTTTCTCTCCCTCTTGTTTTAAAGCATTTAATGCAAAAAATTGTCATTACAATTGAAGCAACTCAGCCTTGCAAGTTTCGTGCTTCTGAGTTGGCTCGATGAAATATACATTTACTCCGAGTATTAAGGTCAAACTTTATGATTTCTTGACACCAGCATATCCATCATCTCACATAATTTCTGGTCTTTGGAGCAAATAATAAACCACATTATCAGGATCTGTTAACCTCATCGAAGAAGAAGGAATCATTTGCATAGAAATTGATTCTATCCCCTGGAATTTGTGAGTGGTGACCGCAAATTTCAATTTAACTACAGTGGACAATGGGCATTTGAAAAATAGACAGTTGGCTTTTCAAATGGATTTTCTAATTTCCTCTTTGGACAGATTTTTAACACAGCGCTGCATGTGATTATAGCAGATGAGGTATTCATTTTTTAAGCAGCCCTTGGAGTAATCTTGATTTCCTCATATATGCCACTCAAGAGTTTTACTAATACAAGTTTTTGAGTTTCATGCCACGTTAAACTATTCATACATAAATCATGTACATAGATATATAGATATATAGAGAAAGAGAGAGAGTGATAAACTTCCAAAACCTACAACTGAAGACAGAGGCCTGACATCAGTTCTAAACTGAAAAGAGGAGCAGTGAGATGTGGTGATGTGCTCAGAATGGCAGGCTTTGAAGGAATCTGAAACCATTTTTATCTTTCTAAACACCTGAAGTCACAGTGTGGTGTCAAGAGAAGCAGATTGGTGTACTAGCAGCTGGCCCCCAGCTGCTCCGTGGCCTCCAAACAGTGACATCAAACCTTCCCCTAACTTAAGGATTTCTTTTCCAGAAGGAGATTCTTATCTTGTAAGTTCTTCAAAGAGAAAAAAAATAGGACTCCCATGATTCATTCCTACTTTTAAAGCCAGCCTTTCAGGAACACAGAGCCATTATTTGAATGGAAACAATAAGTGCGAGTGGTAAACATTCAGTTTTTTTTACCCACTGAGAGATGACTTACTGACAGAAAGGCAGGCTGGTGTCAGGGTCCAGGTGACAGGTACCTCCATTGTAGCAATATCCATCACACAGCTGGCAGCTTGGTGCTATTCTTCCGTTTGTGCAGCTAGAATAAGGAGGGGGGAGAAAGAATTGATTCAGGTACTAGCAAAAAAAAAAAAGAGAAAAGAAAAAACGCAAACACAAGGGGAAAAATTAGTTTGATGGTTTTGTCAAACATATGCATAATTTATGTAAAGGAGGAGAGTTCACCCGGGTTCTATTTCTCTGACATTATCAACACCTAAAACGCTGCAGGCATGTGGCACAATACATTTTTCAGATTTAATCAAATTAATTCAGCCAGCCAGTAGCCTGTGGGTGCAACTGAGACCTGAATGTAGAATACACTGTGTAACCAGTGGCTCTTTATAAATGCACGGGAAATATAAAGCCTACGGACGCAGCAAGAGGGGATGATAGACAAGAACAGTAAGCGCTCACTTGCAAACCACATCTCCTGTCTCCTCGTTAATGAGGCAGGGAGCTCCGTGGCAACGAAGACACTTGTCCAACTCGCACTTGTTTCCTTCAAACCTGGCGGGACACACGCACTCCACATAGCCACTGCTGGATAACGTGCAGGCCTTTGAATTCACACAGTAGTGATGACAGATGTCTGTCTCAGATTGTGAGAGACAAAGAGAGGTTAGGGTATAACTGGGAACACAGTTTAAGCTGGTTAGATAAGAATTGAACAGAGTTTTAATGGGACTTAATTATCCACATCAAATGACATCTTAGCCACAGATGAAAACATATCACCCCTTGGGCAAACAACAGTAGGAAAATACTAATGATGTGCAACTGAAATTGTTTTCCCACAACCAGTTATGTCAACGCACTGCAAAGGAAAACACATCACTCTGATGCAGAAACACCCAAAGGTTGTTTGATGGAAGAATTTTGATTTTGTTTATCTGCAACTAATTGAAGCAAATGTTATGTCTTTAGGCGTTTGCTTTTGTCTCAAAGTGTGCGCATTTAGAGAGAAAAAAAAAAAAAAGCTTTGTTGATGACGATTATTGGTTTTTGTGTTTGTTGCCAAGTTATAGTGCAGAACTCACGGTATAGACAGCGGTCCCCGGTATATTCCGCCATACAGCGGCACACTGGTTGGTTCCCCTGAGTGACATCACATGTTCCGCCATTTAAACAGTAGTTGTCGCAAATCCTCTTCTCACAAAACGGTCCCGACAATCCAATAGGACAGCGGCATGTAGGCTTTCCTGAACAAAACAAACAAATAGAAGTGTAATAGATATTTAGGTGACCAAAGACAATTGTTCATCAAAAGTTATCTAAAAAAAAAAATGCTGCTTTATAGGCTGTTGTCATGGGTGATATAGTACTTAACTAGGAGCATTATTTTACTTGCCCCTGCGCAAGATGCAGAGTACAACCTGGACAGATTGCCAGAAGGGCTAAAATTATACAGGGGTACGTGGTCACACTTATGGTAAATCTGGTTACAGGAACTGCTCTAACATGCAGGTCTATGGAGGGTAACGGGAGAACTATGGAAACTTCACACAGATGGACCCCAGCCAAGGGTCGAACCAGGAAACGTTTTGTTGTAATAACCATTTTTCTATCCCTCATCATTCAATACCAGTGCTAAATGAATGCAATACAGGTATCCATATGTCATGTGCAAAGAAGTAAAAAAAAAAAAGAATGCTTCAGGATTTGCACACTCATGTTAAGCACAAGGCAAGTTGGCTGCTGTATGGCCTCCAGGTCCATCCAAACGATTTCCAGGTTCAGTGCAACATGCATATAATTCCTCCGATGTGTTCTCATTCTGCCTAAAGTTTATTTTTCCTTGTCAGACATGTGTTGAATATTGCTAACTGGGAAGTATGCAGCAGGCATCCTAATCAGTACTTCAAATGATCTCAGCTGACTTCAGCAGAATGTTTTTTTCCTACACAGTTGTATTTCTTACACCTTTGGAATGATGACAACATCTTTGCTGCTTGGTAATTACTGATGCAACTTTCCTGAATCAGATGATCAGAGATTCGAAATAGAACCGCCTCTTGAATTATTGACAACCAAGAACTTCACTGATCCAAAAGCACAGGGATGTTTGTTGTTTACATATCTTGACAACCATTTTTCCAATCATCCTCAAGTTTAGCAGATGTACAGTGAATGCATCACCAAGCTTGAAGTAAATTGCATGATGGGTGGTCTTCCCATCATTCATACCTATCCTATACCTATACATACTATACCTATCTTATTATTTAGCCTTATAGTGGAACCCCAGTTGCCTTCTATTACTAGGTGCCATTATCAAAAACAGTGTGACATCTTCAACTGCCTCAAAATTATGTTCAGGTTGCTCTGTTTGATTTGGAATTCCACAGAAGATGAGTTCAGATCATTTGGCTGTGAAAGTGAACACAAAATCTGGTCTGACAAAATCCTTCACCATCACATGTACTTATTGCATTTACATTTAAGAGAGCATTCATGAACTCTGCTCCCATGCAGGTCTGTAAAGGAAGCATATACATCATACATCATACATAATGTTCCTCCCACTTCTTTTTGCAGTTTGAAATGTTCTAATTCAGCTCCACTCAGTGACAAACTCCCTGTTTCTTAATGGACAGGCATGAGCTAGAGGCTGATTTAAAGGGTACTTAAAAAGGTAACAATTGGCAACTTTTTGCATAGTAGACAGCCATGTTGCCATGGATACAAGTCTAACCAGGTCAACAACATCACTTGGTTATGTTATACTCCACATTTACACTATGTGGCTGAGATAATGAAGGTTTGATGTTTCTAAGAGGCATTTCTGTTCATTTACTGTTCATATTTTCTGTCTTTCTTCTTTTTGTTTCAGTTATGATGTAGACTTGTAAATTTGTTTACTGTTAAATAAACTAACGTTAATTCCTCTTCTTATTCTATGGTCCTAACTATTGCTTCTTAGTGATTGTCGTATAAACATAAAATATACAGCAAGTCTATACACTGTATAGATTAAACATTGAAATGTCATGCATAAAATTAGTCGACATGTTTACGCTTTCATTTGAGCTCATTTCAAAATATGAGGATATAATTGAGTTAAATTGTTTTAGTTTTCAAAATATTATCAGGATACATAAAGTATAGTAAATGAAACAAATATATAATAATTCTATATTCATATTATTAAATGATTATTTTACATGTAACCACAACATAATTTATAAAAAATATTGACTTTGAAAATATCCCAGCTGATTAAATTAAGATTTATAACGAAATATCATTATAATAATACTAATAATACTACTAATACTACTACTACAAATAATAATAATAATAATAATAATAATAATAATAATAATAATAATAATAAAATAATAATAACAAACTTTCCACACAGTTGGCCACAAACCCCAGGGACCTTCTTTTTTCTTCTTTTCTCAAGGCCAACTCATCTCTTCCTCCACAGTTTTAATCACCCTATGGCCTGACAGCACAGGCCGCAAACCTCTCTGATACAGCAGAAAGCCTGCATGACATTTTCTTGTAACTGGACACTCATCACTACTGGTTTAACAGCTATACAGAAGCTGGAGGGGAATTAGACTTATAATTCAAAATGCATTGCACTTTACTACAAAGCAGTGGCACCAATGTTGTTTAACACTTTTCCTCTTTCCCTTACTGCCTACACACAAATGCATTGAAAAGCAGTTAAAGAATTGTTTGTTTTTTAAAAAAAAGGGAAAACAGGCTACTAGTTAGACAAATGGGCTTCATTGTCCTTATGGTGTTTTTTTTTTTCTATTTTCAACTTGTGTTTTTAAAACAATTATCTCTGTATTTTGTGTATTTTATTTGTATTGTTATGTGAAGGACTTTGTTTTTCTATATATATGTGAAAGGTGCTTTTATTAGTATTATTATTATTATTGTTATTTTCAAATGTGAATGTGTTTGAATCTGTACACAAATATAAAGCAGTTTGAACAAATGTGAAATAACTTTACACATGCACACATTATAAACAGCACTAATAATATTTTTGCATACAGAGGTTTACCCTCAACATCACAAATGTAATGATTTTCATGTTCTAGAGGCTTCTTGTGCATACAAATGGCTGAATATGTTGGCACCTGTGGTCTGACATCCATCAGATTACATTCATGCATGGATCATATTGCTTGTGCATGTAGAGTTTTGAGTCTCCTTTCATGTCTTAACAACTTTTCACAGTTTTACAGATGCATGCAAAAAAGCTGAGTGTTTTGGATTTTAATTGGATTTTAATTTAGTAATAATTTCTTTGTAGTGTTATTTCCTTTTATAGCTATATCAAAGTGGTTGTTTCTATTGAGACTGTTCATCACCCCTTGAGTATAGCACAGATAGATCGATTTGTTTGTCTAAATCACTACAGTAGATACTGTAAGCTCAAGTAATATAATCTATGTCATGATGAAGGAGTCACCACTTCCTCCAATCAAAAGCATGAGTCCAGCATTACACGACAAAGACTGCATCAGCATCATCACATTCCCAGCCTGGCTCATTAGCAACAGACGTATATATATATATATATATATATATATAACTTTTCCGCTTCACTATCAGTCAGACTTTGTTAGGTTTATGAAACGAAGGGTTATGTTTAGATGTTGTTAAAAATATGGCCTGTTGTAAGTAAAAAAAATGCCCATTTCCCAATTTCCATGCCTTTATTGTTTCTGTACAGTGTTGTGGACCGAAGTACCTTTTACACACTTTCCTGTGAAACAAATTTGTGATGACAGACCATGCTGACTGCAAGAAAACCAAGTGACTGGTTCAGATTGCATGTATATGTGTTATATTTCTCGATAAATGGTCCAGGCCTAAGATAAGGCACAAAAAACAAAAAAAGATTCATGGAGAACTTTTTTCATTGTTCTACTTCATGCTTCATGTCAAATCTAGTTTCTTAAATAGGTATTTTATCCATTTATCCATTAGTTGTTAAGTAGTAAATTATGTAGAAGAAACCCTTTTTCTTTGGATTGAACTCAGAGTTCTTCTAGATTAAAAGATATTCTGAATCACAGAGGCAGATGTCAAATGTGGGTGGATTCGATTAGGACTTGTGGCTTATCAGGATATATTTCAGCATCCAATAACAACACGTTAACAAGAATGCCCTCAAAGAAAAAAAATTATTGAGAGACAGACCATACTGACACAGAATAGGAAAGATTTGAATAAAAAAACTGCATGTAATCCCACAAAGCAGACAGACTGTGATGTACAGAGGAATCTTGTCTGAAACATGTAATCAAGGTTCTAAATCAACTTCCGACAACACAACACGTGGGTTAAAATTCAGTTTGGCGTGTATGAATAAAAACTTACTGGCCAGTGTGACTGGTGAAGAACGGAGCAATCACCACATTTCCCATCAACACTATTCCATGGTGAGTTAGCGGTGTCGCATTTACAGTATGTACCACTGTGTGTGGCTCTGTTCAGCTTTACAGTCAGTAGGACGGTCACTGCAACACCAGTCAGTGTTAAAAGCTGTAAACCTTTATCTGAACCTGACACGATGACCACTAGTTGATATTGTCCATGTTCCTTTTTATGTAACTGCAATATGACTCAGGTACTGATTGCTGTCAAAACTTTATTCTATTGTAAATGTTGCTGTGGTTTGTTGAAGTACTGTAATGTATGTCCCATCAGCCCAGACATGAAAGCTACTGTATATTCCATCCATGGATATACAGTAGGTCCTATATGGGATTTCCTGGTATAAGCTAGATAAAATATTAGTTCATGTTATGTGCTGTGTTAAACTGACAAGTGGCTATTTTAATATTTAAGCTGTTTGGTTACACTAGTTTGTACAAATACACAACTGTCCTCGTCAAACTCAAGAACATTTTATTTTCATTTTATCAGCCCAGGTTATGCTGATGATGAGGGAACTTTAAGACTTGAACAGTTTGTCAGTGTGCTTATCTGGTTGTTCTCTACATGATGTGATTGCAGTATTTTATTCTTTTATGCTTTTCATCACAATTTACGTGGGATTTTTCCAGAGCGCAGCGCTTTGATTGACAACCCACACACAGGCCATCCTGGGTCATGTGACCTGTGTTACTAGTAACAGCGGGCTGCCGCGCACACAGCGCAGAGGTTTAAAAAGAAGGCTTTTTTTTCTTAATTATGCTGTTTTCTAGGATTTACAGAGCACTTTGCAACGACGTTCATTAATTACTGGATTGTTAAATAATGCTGATGATGTTGTTTTAGATCATGAGGATGAAAACCTACTAGGTCATGACCCTATGTACATTTATAGGCCTATAATGTTAAAAAATTTAATTTACAGAACTAACATAATGCTAGCCAATTAGAACTTAACCTCACAACCAAAAAACAGGTCTGTATTTATACAAACTTCTCAAAACATCAATCAAGCAACATTGATTTATTCAGACTGCTGCATAGAAAAAGATAATCATCTGTTTCTGTCCGTCTCACACGCTGTTGTTTGTGAATCATCCGGGACATGTGCGGGAGGCAGGACCTGACGTGTTTTGGTCTGACCGCCCGCTCCCACCTGAGGTTGTGTGAATCCTGCCTGATCAGGTCTCTAATGGACAGTCTTTTATCTGCCTGAGCTTAGTTATTCTAAAACACATTAGGTGAAGTTGATGTCGATCACTTCTTGTTTTTACTGTTGAAGTGGACATTGATGTTGGCATGTTCGATTTTTTTTTTATGGTAAACTGACATCTTAATGATTTTCTCAAAAAAGGGATAGAATCTTGCTGTGTAGCTCCACATCACACCATATCATTAATTTTGGAGTCCTGTTGTGACAGTTGTATTCAGCCTTTTTGATGAGGGTAGGGGAGAGAAAAATAACTGGACTGGTGGTTTATAGTTTTGTTTGAATGCTGGTCAACATAAAATAATGAGCTTTGGTGATTACTTGGGCCATGTGTGTGTATGTACGTGTATATGTGTATGTTTTCACAAAGGAAGCTAGTTATACAGGTTAATGAGTCACTTTGTTACTTGCTGGAAAAGAGAATGTTGTTGTTGAAACATGTATGATGAAATTCAGTTGCACTTAAAACCTGACCCAGCTCTCTGGATGTAATGTTAGGGTGGAATATGCCAAGATGTGTTTTATTTAAGCACATTTTGCCAGCACCACTGGCAAAATTATATTGCAGCACATTGTTCTTGTACTCCATTAATTTGTTTTTTTTTTCGTTTTCAAATTTCATCAAGCATAACGATCTATTCATTGACATGAATGCAATAAACACAGCGGATATGAGACAACTCATCTGTGGTTTATCTGTGGGAGGTTTCCTGCCAGAAGTTCCATTCATGTACTGATAAACCAGTCAAAGGCACGAGAGCAGGAATTCAAAGACACCTTGTGTATTTTTAGATAAAACTGGAAATATTCCAGTCCTTAATTGATAGCGAGCTTGCTTTTAGTCAGTTTTTTATCATTAAGCATGAGCTTTAAAGAAAATGTATTTTACTTTAATATCTCTCTGGCTTCCTCTCTCTCATCTTTGGTCAATCACTTCAGTTTATATGCTCAGTGCAGGAAAATCTCAACGAAAAACAAAAGGCACAGCACCATTGGCAGTAAAACAGTTGCAACATAATTTTCCTCACAGCCGTCCATCAGAAAATAGGAAAACAAATATCATCTGGTGCTGCATTTTCAACTTTGCTTAAAGTAAGCCATGCATGATGCCATAACATGTAGCATGACTGGCATGCTGTTTTGATTGACGGACCCCATTTCGGTTAATGAGCTACCACAGATGTCCTGGCTTCCTTTTATGTCACAAAGAATGGCCAAATCTAAACACAAGAAATAGAAACACAGATTTACCCCAAAACACACCAATTTACCTCCTGCTAGACAGAAGTGTTTGAAAAAAGCCAAAAGATTATAAACTAAGTTTTAGCTCAACCCTTGGAGGAGAGTTGTACAAAGTAAATATATGTTAATCATCAAATCAGAAACCCACGTCTTCCTATCTGATGTGATTCATTAAAAGTGGAACATATTTTGAGGATTATAATTTTATTTACTGGATGGTGTTCAGTAAACACATAGACATTCAATAAATTCAAACCACCTTAGCTAAGCTCAGTGTTGCAACAAATAATCTGAAAATAATTTTGGCCACTTTAAATGCAATAAAGTGAATATCATAATAACTAGCCAATAATGTAATCATCCTTATTTTTGATGAGCAAACTGCATTTCTGAGAAATGCAGTCTTATATATGTATTTTTACATTATCGAC
This sequence comes from Leptatherina wallacei, assembly GCA_028567055.1. NCBI lineage: Eukaryota > Metazoa > Chordata > Actinopteri > Atheriniformes > Atherinidae > Leptatherina > Leptatherina wallacei. The sequence goes on from JAOXYM010000013.1 coordinate 22,390,670, forward strand.
TGCAGTTATAACAATTTATGATAGGCCAAAAGCATAATAACATATTAAATTAGTTTTATGTTATTGGCTTTATTACATTTAAAATGGTCAAAATGATTATATTATTGGTTGCTGCACTCCAGCCATGAGAAAAACTCTTCTTATGGAACACAAGCTTTCTGAATCACAGCAATTACTATGATGTATTTTTCTTCTTGCCTCTTTTTTCAAACAGCAAGATCGTTTAGGTGTTTGCTGTGATGGTAGCATGATATACAAGATGGTAAATAAAGTTAAGCATGTTTAAAAGCTTTGGACATCCCAACATTTCAATATTTTCATATAATTCCACTAAATTCTAAGTAAACCTGTATTTTTTCAAAACTCAAAAGAGCATAAAAGCAGCAATTGTCTTAGATGAAACTTGATTTTTAAAGCTTTTTTAAACAGGAACACTGCAGACAAATTGCTCAACTGGCAGATGTAATGTAGCAAATGCTAACTAAGAATGATCTAATGTACCTCTAGGTTAGCTTAGCTCACATCAAAACACCAAATGGACTGCAATTATTTCAAAATGAAGAAGAGCTTTTTCCAGGGGGAGTCCTTCTGAGAAGAAATTTAGCTTAAGATTAACTCTACTGAGTGGTTGAAGTCCTGGAAGCTTCCCAAGGAGACAAATGGAGAGGAAAATGCTTATTCGGGAACACACGCTACTCCGGTCACAAGCTAAAGTCCGTTTCAGAATACGAAGGAGAACATATATATATTTCTGTATACTCCAATGTTAATAGGGGCAGCTGTGGGAAATGTGGTAAAATTTCCGATGAAGCAGAAAACAGCTGTTCCCAGGATATAAAAAGGTAGTGAAACCTGCACACTTCCACATTGTTACCAGCGGTTAAGTTGCTAATGGATTTTCTTTGTAAACACTCTGTGAAGTGTGTGGGAGTTTTAACTGTAAACTATAGCTCATTGTGTGAGTAACTCAGTGTTTGAGTGGTAGATGAAGCAACAAATGAATACCTCTGGTTGTCTGAGTAAGAGCATATCAGACACAAAGTTTCTCTCAGCTCTCTTAGCTGCCTTTTCACTCATTGTATGCATGATGTTTATACAAAGATCCATTCATGCGACTAATGCCGTAGTTTCACTTAGTGCTTGAGGCTCAGACTCCTGCCCTTTTAGTGCTGGAATAGCCTCGCCTTTTAGCTTTAGTCCCCTTGCAAAGGCAGAATAACACTGGGTAACTTGTGTAGACTGGATACACTAATCTAAGATTGCTGGACCTTAGGGAAAGTGAGAAGGGTCAGCTTTCCCTCACAGCCAAACACATTTTCTGGATGACATCTCCGCAGCAAAAACAAAAGTGATGGACCCCTTGTTCCTTGTAGCACAAAAACCTCCGCTGGGCCATACAAAGAAAGCCTGGAACCATGATGTGGTAGCAGCCAGATTATTAAAATAAAGTCTCATGACATGAGACAACTAAATTTTAGATAAATTGTGTTCCTTCTGCATAACATTACTTAAACATGCGTAATATATATAATTTAAAGTTTATGTGATGTTTAAGGTCATACAACATTGTTTTAACACTACAGACAAGCCAGAAAAACACAAAAAAATATGCCATGGGGCCTGGACATGGAAGATAAATACCATTTGTAGAATGAAGCTGGCAGATAACTTAGCTTAACATAGCTTTCTTCTGCCCACACATGAATATAAACATCTCCGCTGCATGATTGAAACATCTATTCCTACAACTTGGATGTCTGAATTTACCAATGGTAACATCATAAATACATAAATACATGTTTATATGAATACCAATGAACAGTTGGCGGGAACAAACAAATGTGAAATGTGCTGTAATGTCAGCAACCCTGCAGAGATGAACAAGAATATTTGAATAGAAATCATGCATCAGATGGTTTTTGACATCTGTGCATTTTTGAGCGCACTTACCCAGTGGTGAGCCCATGCAGGTGCCTCCGTTCAGGCAGTAGTCTGTGCAGTGGTTAACCTCACAGCGCTCCCCTGAAAAGTCAGGCCAGCAGTAGCACCTCCAGTCTCCTTTCTCATTGGCTAAGCAGCGGCCTCCGTTCTCACAGGGGGGGCGGCACAGTTCACCTTCACGACAGCACAGCTCACTTTACTTACTGTGCCGCAGTGTGCAGCAGTCACATCACATCTAAAAGACTTATGCAGCTAATGTCAGACAGCCACAATCACAGGAGGAGTAAAGCTGAAGTGGAGTCCATGCAGGAGCAGCAGTAGTCCAGGTATTAGAGGGGTTCTTTAAGTGAAATATAAGCTGGTACTTTTAAGATTTCAGTACTCTTTAGTGTGTTTTTTTTTGGGGGGGGGGGGTTCTTGTTGTGATTCATACAACAGCCATCTGTATTGTTGATCAGTGAAAAGTTATGCAGGCGTACCTGAGGTGTTGACATCGCTACAGGTGCTATTGACTAGCACTTTTCCCTCTGGGCAGGTACATCTGGCCCCCGTTGGGTTGAGCAGACACATGAAATCACAAGACATTCTCAAACACGGATTTGATGCTGTGGAAAAGAAGGAAGAAAAGAAAATAAGGAGCCAAGAAGATAATCTGTGAGTCTGGCCAGGAATCAGACTTGTTTGTTTGTGGAAAATGCGGTTGTTCTTTGTCAGAATTAAGCCATCTATTTCAAGTGTTTTAATTTCTGTTTTTAAGAGTGTTGTTTTCTTGTAGCCAGGAGAGGTGCAGGGCTGAAGCAGACTGAATAATCAACGACTATGGAATGTGGTAAACAACTCCCCTTTGTCTAATTGATTAGTAGCTTTTTTCCTCTGGATGCTGCCTACAGCAGATAGACAGCATAATCAAAACATTTCACAAAAACCTCATCTGAATCTATCAGAATTAACTTTCCAGATGTGTTTTAATAGGTTGAGTTTTTATTCCAAGGAAGTTTAAACAATGGAAACGGGTCTGACGATCACAACTGTAATGAAATGTTTGAATTTGAGACAACATGCCCAAACTGCCTGTGTTTACATAAGAGAACTACCTTAAAACCAGTAAGTATAGTTGATCAGCAATTGTCACTAGCTGTTATTTTACTGTTTTTAAGCTATTGTTATAAAGCAAATGACATATTATAAATCCTCTGCATCTAACAATGATAATAATGGTATATAACAGCTGGAGAGTATACACTAAGAAAACTAGAATAAAAGAAACTTCCCATTTAAAGGGTTGTCGCAGGGTTTTGCTGAGGACATCAAGCTTTTACTACATAGCTTTGTGCAAGCTGAGTGCATCCTCTGCCCACAGACTTACGTATTATACACTACACAGTCGGCCTAATGAGCCTCTGGGGAATGGAAGAGCTGCCCTGATAAAGAAAAACTGACCAAGACTGGGCTGTCTTCTGCTCTTTAACCATTAACACCAGAGATGTAGCAAATAACCTGACATGAGTTTACCACAGGAAGTAAGTGAGAGGAAGGACACTGTTTTATTGATTGGCTGGGTTTCACAACATAGGTGTTATTTCTTTTAATCATTTCTTTTTTTATGCTCAACTTGAGCATTATCATTTATTCTACTAAGTTTAGGTCAATAACTATGAATGAAATAAAATTAAATAGAAACATATTGTCTATCTTAGCATTATTTTTAATCACAATTTGTAGTTCAAATTTTGCTGCTGCATCAAGCTCAGAGAGGCTGTGTGGAATGTCGTCTGGTGCAGTAAGTCATCTTCCCTGGAGGTGTAAATGTGCAGGGTTTGAATCTCCAGGCCACGCTGGTAGAGTTGCAATATACATATCGTATGTCTCTAAGTGGACACTTATGTCAATAAATGCTACCAGCTCAAATCTACTAGGGCCCCTGTCATTGTCCCTAGCTGCAATATATATACACTATATTGCTCCTTTAGAAAAGATATTTAATGGATTTCTGATGGATTCAGTACATCTGTGACCTGAAGTCTCTGGACCAGAATTTGAATGTAGGCTGTCACCTTTGCTCTTTTAATTCACTTCTTAATATTAATACAATTTAGTGTTTAATCATTTGTGTGAAAAGAAAACTAATTTTTCAATCAAAGGTTTTACACGTCAGAACATCACAAATATTATTTGGTCCTTGCTGGGTCTTAAAAATAAAGTGAAAAATTGGATACCGTGTCAGTAGACTGAACAAGTTTGGCTTGTATGGGAGAGCTGCCAGGAGAAAAAACAACATGGCAGCACAGCCTAGGTTTACTAATGCCCCTTTCACACTAGCACCTACTCAGCCCAGCCCGGCTCAGCCTTCATTCAGCCGACACCACACCACCCC
>JAOXYM010000013.1:22401706-22422303 GCA_028567055.1 Leptatherina wallacei
TGGTTTATTTATATTTAATAGTGATAGTAAATGAATTTGCACACACCCTCATACAGTACACACACACACACACACACACACACACACGTATGTATATATATATATATATATATTTGCATAACAAAAAGAAGAGTCTTAAGAAATCCAACATAATATTGACATAGAGAAAATGAGGTGAAACTCAGCAGATTTGGCTATCAACCAAATGAATTCTGATGCAACTCAGTCTTCTTTCTCATGAGTTCAGTTTAAAAAAATATAACATAAATATAGGGACGATAACCGATGAAAGAGGAAAAAAGCAGTTGAGACATTACCTTCACATTGACCTGTCTTTTGGCTCCTCTTAAAGCCAGGTTTGCACTGACAGATAGCATTAGCATTTGTGTGGTTGCAAATCGCTTCCTCCCCACATGGATTTGTTTTCTTCCCACATACATCTCCGGTGGAAACTACAAATAAAAGACAAGTCTTTGATTACACCTCCGCATCTTAGGCACCTGCTGGGCTTTTCCTTTTGATGTGCGGCAAACAAGAGGGCATCTTAATCATTAATACAGTACACAACACACCTCAAACCTGGGCATCCATATATTATCATAAACAACAAAACATTCCATCTAAAATGAGGAGATTGCTGAGCTTCCTGATAACATCACGGTGACATTTGGTACTTTTCATCTCTTGCGAGAGCCTCTTTCATCTGTTTGCTCAAGCTAAGCGTTGCAGCACTCACACGACTTGCAGTCCTGCTCGTCTGAACCGCCGTCTCCGCAGTCGTTGAAGAGGTCGCACTGGAGCTGCATTGGGATGCAGCGTCGGTTACTGCAGGTGAACTCCGTCTTCCCACAGGGCCGAGGCCTTCCAGCCACCACCTCTGCTCCAGCACACACAGCGTTGATCAAAAAAATTGATATTGTGCAACAGCATATTTGACCATTATTACAGTCTTATTTGGTTTATTATCTTCTTTTCTTGTTTATAGAATAAAACCAACAGTTTTGTGGCGGTTGCTTTTCTTTGCCTGTTACATTTATCTCAGTACATTCTGAAAAATGAATAAGACCCTATTTCTCCAACATGACAAAAATGATCTTTGTCATTTTCTGCAAAACAGATAATCTTATAAATTATATCCCTTTTTTTTATTGCAAGTCTCATGGAAACAAGCAATTATGTCATATCAGAGGAGCACACGATCACAGAAAAGGATGCATACTAATCAAGCAATAACAGATTTTACCACCATTTTCCATTACTATTTTTTATGTACTTATATTAATGTTTTTCACCTTTTTTTTCTCAGTATCGACCATTCAAGTCTCACATGAAAACATGTCCCAGCTTGATGACAAAGGAGAAAAATTTTAAGATGTTGATCTAGGTTTTTTACAGAACACCATTCAGGTGCTAAGCTAAGCTGTTATGATCTGCTCATCAATATCTAACCAACACCATATATTCCTTATGTCTATCCCTAATCAACCATGACAGTGAAGTTTAAATTTGATAAATCTTTGAACAGTATCAGATCAGGGTCAGTAACATCATGCCACATCAGAGTTTATTGCTTATAAAACACGTTGAAACTGGTAATAGATGTGGAATGCTACTTTTGTGACTTTTTTATCCCATGCAAAACATAAAGGTGTTAGAATTTTAAATGGTGGATACAAGCATGTAACATTTTGGAGCACAGAGGGTGGACTAACAGGCTGTTACACTGTCTGGACTTAGACTGTGTTGCATACATAGAGAAAGAATGGAAGTTTGAAATCCTCTGACAGTATAACAATGAGAAGGAAAGGAGCATAATGAAGTGATGGGGAGGTGGATGATGGGATTACTGTGAGATTGAGGGGATGGATAGAGGGAAGAAGCATACAATGGTGAGAGGTAATGGACTGAGTTAAGAGATGGATGGGGGTATCAATGGAATCAGAGAGCAAGATGAATGGAGGACAGAAGGAACGAGAGAGTGATAGAAAAGAAAAGCTATTTATCCCTCTCCTTCCTGTCTGCTTGGTGTGATCATTCAAAGGCAACTTGTGATGAGGAAGCATGTCAGGACAGAATAGAAAAAAAGGACGGAAGCAGTTATGCATTTTTGATCCATCAGGGAAAATCAAAAAGCCATTTTTACTTTCACAGAAAAAGTGGAGCGTATCTGTGAATGTATTTGCAGAAACACATGTCCATCCGGCCTTTCATGCTGATCTGCTACATATGTGGAAATGTTGGGATAAAAACAAATGTTAAATCCCCAAAATGGGCACAAGGAGAGGTTTCTGTCTTATTATTTGGCCCTTTTGTTACCCCTAAGTTCATTTTTTCCCTTTCTTTTTTATAATCATCCCAACCTGTGCATCTTTACTTCTCGTCCGGGACAACAGAAGAAAATGAGCTGTTAGATATTTTTGTATAACAGGAGGTTAAGCATTAATCCCATTAATTACATAAATAAACACATACATTTTGAATAAATTAATGTTACAGCTATTTACTTTGAGAAAATAAAATTTGGTCTTTTAGATCTTTTTTTTTTATAGGGTACCTCTTTTCAATCCTTGTTGTTCAATCCAAGAAAATAAATAAACAAATAATCTCTAATAGTATGACTTATAAACCAGCAAAATGTGAGACAGTAATAATTACATCTACTTTTAAAGGGTTATTTTCAAACTGAAAAGGTTGTGTGTCTCATCTTTTTCTGTCCCCGCCCCAATTAATGTTCTAGGTTGATGAGACGGCAACATTATTTTAATGAATTGAATAAATATCTGCTCCACTCTCTATCAAGGACAACTGCATCAGGGGAGTACTTAGCCTCTTGCCCTTTGCTTAACAAATATGGTATAATTTTGTCTTCAAGTAGAAAATAAAAAGTGCTTAACACAGGATCTGATCTGTGCTGCCTGTGCTCACCGCACTCCTCTTCATCCGAGTTGTCACCACAGTCATCCACTTTGTTGCAGACCTGGTCTGAGCGGAGACACACGTGGTCATTTCTGCAGCGGAACGGCCTCGTGGGAGGGCAAGGGAGTTTTGCTGCAGATCAAAAGACACGGTAAGTTGAAAGATGTCTTTTTAGTACAAGACACAACTAATGCAGAATAATAAGACAGTGAAAAACTTTCTTTTATGAAATTTAATCATAGAGACTTAAAAAAAAGTGCAATTGTGAATGAGAGTTTCACCTTACCACACATGTCTGCATCTTCATCAGAGTTATCTCCGCAATCGTCTTTGCCATCACACACCCACGTGTGGAGTTTGCATAATGTGTTGTTGCAAATGAATTCATCAGCCCGGCAGAAAAAAGCTCCTGCAATCACAGGGATAATTCCATATGACTTATCACTGCAACTCAGGTAGAAAAGTGTTTTCAAAGCACGATAACATGCAATTCAAAACCTCCTATTACAAGCTCATAATGACAGATCGTTTTACACAATGATCCTCACAGTCAGGATAATTTTAGCTCACAAAAATAGTTTTTAATCAATTTCTGTCTTTCATCTCATCTCACATATCTCATTTTCAATACAATTGAAAGTCTTCAGCTGCCACACGCAGTATGTTACCACCTGTTGTTTTGTCCTTTTTTTCTCTCATCCTTTTTTAACAGCATAAAAAACTGAGGAGCTATGTGACGGCACTTTTCACCTTCAGAGATCAATACGACTTATTACAATCTGAGATCATGCTTATTCTTACCATGGCTGCAGTTTTCTTCATCGCTGTGATCCATGCAGTCCAACACGTCGTCACAGCGCCAGCGCCGGGGGATGCAATGAGCCCGGTTCAGACACAGAAACTCATCTTCTCTGCACTCCTTCACACAGCCGATCTGTCCAAAGAGCAATATAGAGCATCAAGGTGTAATCAAGGAAAATCTAAACGTTGTTGTTTTGTTTTTTTAACACATGCTGATCATTGATCTGTGAAGCATCTTATCACAGCTGAAATGATGTACACTCTAAAGCTACACTGTCATGTTGTAAATCTTTGAATCATCAAGGTGTACTGACCTCATCTGAACCATCTAGACAGTTGTCATGTCCATCACATCGCAGACTGGCTGACACACACCCCCCGCTGGCACAAACATACTCATTCACAGAGCAGGAAGGAACAACTGGGAAAAAAAGAGAAACAAATCAGTTGTAGTCCTACCTTTCCTCACCATGAGAACACAAATTATATATATATATATATATATATATATATATATATATATATATATATATCAATCAAATCATTGATTTGCAGTTATCACAAGTTTAGTTAGTTAATAAGTTTTCACCTGTTTCCTGGCAGTTTTTTTCATCCTCCCCCATTTTGCAGTCTTCTTGACCGTCACACAGCCACTTCATTGAGATGCAGAGGTTGTTGTGACACCGAAACTGGTCATCTGCACAGCGCGCCTCACAGCCTTTCTGTGAAGCCAGACAGCAAAGAAACCAAATGATAAGACTAAAGGGTATGAAGTCAAATCTATTTCAAGTTAAATATAGTTAAATCGTTCAGATAATTAGCGTTATTGAAAAAAAATGAGAGCAGGTTCACAAGTCTGTCTCGGAATAATGGCCAGTGGTTATAAAGGGTGAGCACGGATACATGATTTCTGTTCCAAGGTTAATCTGAGATTAATTAGAGGGTTCAGCAGTCAGAAATAATTAAATCAGTTGCATTCTTTACAAAATTAAGTTTTCTTTTGCTTTACATTTGTGTTCCTGTCTCTCCAGCTAAACTCAACAGGGAGCAGCTAGGGTTGCAGGGCTATCCTTGTTGTGATTCATAAAGTGATTCACAATTCCAATGTTGGCATATTCCAAGTATAGACATAACTCTCCAAAACCACAGCAGGTTACACAACATTCATTCATTCTCACTCCAACAAATCCTAAAATGAAACTGTTGCAAGTGACTGGACAGAATTTCATTTTTCTTTTTCTAAAATAAAATTCAATTGAACATGACTTCCAGTTCATCCTATTTAATCCAACAGCAGGTGATGCTGGATTGAGGTTGTCTGTGTGTTTCACCAGCATTGTCTACACTACATGTAATATCTTTAAATTGAGCACATGCTGATGGTGCATAGAGTGTCTAATTACATTTGTGCCTTACAACATTGTAACGATTGTCCCTCCGCGGCTCATTTGCTCTTACAGGTATTACAAATCCGGGACTTTGCATTCTTTTCATTCATAAACTTCCATGCTAATGATGTGTTAGCATGTGCAACTAACATTAAAGTCTCTGTCCATCTTAGCACAACTTGAAACACTGCAAGGATTGTGTGTGTGTTAATAAAAGCAGGACAGACTTAGATGCATCTGGGAATCATCAGCCAGTCAGAAGTTATGGCTGAACGGACTCTGGAAACAGATGTCAGCTTTTACTCTCGATGCCATCCTCAAACCTCACTTTTCACCATTGAATCTAAAGGATAGATAATTCAGACTCTCTATTTTGCAATTACTTTGAATCCTTGCAACAAAAAAAAGTTTTAAATGCTTTTAAAAGCTCAACAAGTGGCCACTCAAGGAAAATGCAATTCATTACTGCTCCAAAAATGAAGAAAAGCCTTTGAGGTTTTTTGTTTTTCTTTTTGTCCATCCACCCACAAACCCAGGATAAACTGAAGTTCATAACATGCTAAAATCAGTATTTTCATTGAAATGTGGCATTGCACTTTTTGTATTAACTACGTCTATATTTACTCTTTTAGGCAGAGATTCTCATCCATTATGACTACTGTGACTGATTCAAATTGAATAAGCACTGCTTTCGAAAGGCAGCTTTTATTCCTGAAATTATTTGACTGTGTTGACCCCGAATGTTGGCACGGAGACGCATAGTAAAGGGTTAATAAGGGTTGCATAATTTTGCATGAAGGACTATTTGTATTATAAAAAAATTGCTGTGCAAATGTTGTACAGGTTAATGAATTAAAAAGAATAATGATTTGTAATAACAAACCCTTGTCCTTAAATTATGCATCATACTACATTATTACCACTTTCCTTTTTCTCCTTTATTTAAATAAATCCTTCAAAAAAAAAAAATCTTGTTAGACCATGCAATGCTAAATTGATGCACATTGAAGTTAATTTCTTCACATATTAGCAGCTTTATAAATGAAGACATTCAAGCATCTGTATGAACAAAACAATCCGTCTTTGTTTTGCTGAGATGCATGAAGGATTAGGATTTCCAAAAGCAAAATGAATATGTAGTATTTCATGCATTCATGCACATGAAGGCACATTAATTCATCACAGCGATATTTCCTGTCCAGCATTGTTTTGGATTGTGGTGACCATGACAAGCAGATTTGGATAAGCGCGATGAGCTGCACCTACAATGGGATTAATTCTTTGCAAGCAGGAATATGTGCATCTAAATGCAGCTTTCTCTTTTTCATTTTGGATATTTAACCTTGTGCTGCAAACTATACTAACGGACCCTCCAGGTGATCAGTTACAGACTAAATTACACCATCCATATGCTATAATTTGGCTCACATTCAATGTTATTTGTAATGGTTAAGTCTAAATGTGTCCTTTTGTATTGTCTACACAGTGTTTCAGGTTTGGTATAATGACTTAAAATTTTTATACTAGCTTTTATTGCCCCCTAATTAAACAATCTCAATCAGCACATGTTAATACAACAAAAAGTGCTTGGTTTGATCTGTATTCACATTGATAAATGACAATATGCCAGGCAAGGCTAAACGTTAGGGTTAGTTTATTCTTGAAAAATATGAATGACACTTTTGTTTCAAACACTGACCTCATCTGAATTATCCAAGCAGTCGTAGTCTCCATCACAGCGGAATCGTGAGGAAATGCACTCTCCATTGGCACAGGCAAAGTCTTTGTGGTTACAGGTGACTGGCTCTGTGTAGAGAATGGAATACAAAAGATACTGAATTATGGCAAACAGATAATATTTTCCTGCATAATACACACACAAATAAAAATCCCCCAAATTGAGCTATCAGCAAGATGTACTGTGTTAAGAATCACATACCAATGCGTTGGCAAAAATAAATAAAAAAATGCTGTGTTGTCTAATTAGTGTCTTTTTCTTTTAGAAGTAGATAAACTGGGTAAGCTGATCAAAATGTAAAAACATAAAACGCTCCCTCTGAAGCCAAAACTCTTCTACCTGCCATTAAGCGGACGTCTGTCCCTGAGGACAATATTAGGACACGGTTAAACAACTGGATCAGATCCACTGTCTGGGCCCTCCCCCTCGTTATCATGGACTTCTTACCAAACTTGGGGTGTGTGTTATGAGCTGTGCTGCAACAGAGACTCCCATCAGGCATTGCAGCAAAATCTGATTTGCAGCCTCCTCTGTTGTCTGATGGTCCACCTGCTTAATGTTTTTTTTTTTTTTTTTTTTTTTGCCGTCCAACACTTGAGTGGTTTTTATTTGCATTTTAAGTGACATTAATAGGTGGTGGGACTCAAGCAGCTAATAAATCATGTTAGGTGTGCAAACTCAGCAAAAGCACACGGAGGGTATGCATATACTCATACGATGTACAGGCAAACAATTCCACCCACACACAAACATGAATTCTAGCGCTTATATGCACAACAGGATGTGAAATTTAACAAGGTGGGTTAGCGGTGTCGTTTCACGAGGAGATGAAAAGTTCCTCAGAAGCAGTACAGATAATAAGAGTAGGCTTAAAAAAGAAAGTTGAGTGTGTGAAAAGCATCGGTCTGAACAGACATTTGTGTTGTGAATGTTGGAGAAAGAGTGGTTGTGATGGGAGGAGGGGCAGTCAGGTGTCCACCTGGGAGTCAAAGTCTTCAGGGTGCGTGCAGAGCGTCAGTAGTCTACGTAACCAAACAAACAGAGAGAACAGCGAGTGAAGCTGTCAGGTACTCACTGCAGTTCTCCTCGTCTGAGCCGTCTCCGCAGTCATTCTGGCTGTCACACCTCCAGTGGTCTGGGATGCAGTTGTTATTCTCACAGCGAAATTCATGAGGTCCGCAGGTCTTTTCATCTTTTTCATCAGGAGCAGAAAAACACAGAGATGAAAATGGCTTCAAAGAGCATGAATATTAATAGAGTGCTAGCTATCACATTTTCAACGTGTAATCATCATTTCCTCTGGGTTTCCCTGAGCAAGTTTGACACAGAGTTCAAAACACACCGCTGCACTCAAGAGGCTAACACACCATAAGATGAAATACCTGACTGTGCTACCAGTCCTCAACAGATTTCTGACAGGAAGTTAAGCAAAAGTGAATATTCTTGAAATCATCCAATGTAGATCATCTCTGTGCACAACACATGTTAAAAGGTACAGTCTGGGTTTCACTTCCCTTTCTGTCAGTCACAGAAGAAAGGTAGACTGATACAAGTAAAATTAGAATTACAATCATCTTCAGACAGCAATAGAAGCTTAGCTAAAGTTGTGGATATCACCACTTATATGTGTTGAATCTCTCTAAGATGTAGATTAATCTCTTTATGACTCTGTTCTTTGCCTGTTTTGGCAATTATCCATCTGATCTGCCTCAAAAAGAGGCACTTGTGCTGTATGCAGAGCCCACGTGACTCCTATTAGTTTTCTGCAACATTATCTTTGATAGTACATCTCATCTCGCACGATTTTTAACTGCTGTGTAACAAATCATGAGTGTAACATCTCTCCATGTTATGAATAAACTAGAAGTACTCAGAGAACACCAAGCCCTAAAGGCCCAACAGCCCACCCAATATCCCCTATATTTTGAACCTTCTGGAACACCAGATCCAGAATATCAACATGACAAAAATTTTGGATAGTAAAATCAACCTGTAACTACCACTTTTTTTTTTTTTTTTATTCTTTGTCAGCAGGGTCTTAAAATGACCCCCTCTGGTGGTTCTAGAGGGTATTAGATTGTTGGCGATTCTAGCGTTAAAAAAAATGCTTCTGGCCATGTCTTCTGGGGTCTGAAATCACAACCAACTCAAAACCTAAAATAAACATATGAAACAAAATGCTGCTACTATTACTTCTACACCAACTACTACTCCTACTATCTCTACTGTTCTGATTTGCAGAGTATAAGTCACTTCTTTACTCACTATATCGCCTAACTTTGACTTCAGTTGACGCTGCATTTGTAATATCTCGGAAACCTGAAATTTAAATGTTTTGCTTTAGCAATTAAGATTAAATCCCATCATTAGTGAGATAGTTCAGTTCACATTTTTAAATGTGATAATATTGCTCCACCGCAACTGTGTTTAATATGTAACATGCCTATAAGGAAATCTGACTTCTAATTGACATTTCTTTTTTCAAATTTATCATATTAAGTTGCAAGCTGGAAATTCCAGTTTGTTAGTGAATGCCCCATCAGTACAACACTGGCGCTGTGTTGAACCAGGTTACCCTGTCAAGATCTGTTCCCCCCTCCAGCTCCAACGCATCCATCAGGACTTATTCACCCTGCTATGATTAATGAGTTACGACCCAGAAGTATGAAAATTTCAAGATTTATAAAGTAAAAAGCTAAGTGAACAGTATGAACCGGGGGAGCAGTGAATCTCCACTGTGAAACTTTCTGGATTTATTCATTTAAAAAGTCACAAGTGAACAAATGATTGCAAAATAATAAGTAAACAGGCTACGACATTATCATTTAGTTGTTATTTTGAGAACACGCTTCTTTCCCATTTGGATGGGACTTTAATGAAGTTGGTGAGGGAAACGATCTTTGACGGGAAACTGGATTTGGCACAACTCCTGCAGATCAAAACAAACGTCTGTGAGCCATAAAAGTAACTATTTCTAATGTCAGATGCTAAAATTTAAACCATTGATGGAGCTGCAAGAAAGTCCAGAGTTAATGGAGCCAATAAATGAGTTATAACAAATTACAATGTGAGTTTTCAGTGGTGTAACCAGCTCTATGTGCATGCATAGCAAGACTAAAATGAGACTAATTCCCCACAAACTATGGTTCATTTCAGATCAAGGGAATGTTTATATTGTAGAATAAGGTTGCATTTCAAACTAGTAGTGTCTTTATTTATGATGAGCTCCCTAGTTAGTAGTTGCATCCTCTATGATCGTGCTGGTACAATTGGATTGTGCAATGTTTTTACACAGTCTTTGCATTAAAACAAGGTCACCTAGAGTGCAGCTAACTAAGGTAAACATTTAGCCTTTTGTTTCCTCTTATCTGAACATAGATTAATAAACTGTCACACTCATTTCAAACATGATACACAGATTTTCCTAGTGTTTACTTTAGGCTATATTCTATATTAAATATATTCATTACTACATGTTTCTTTTGCCTTTTTTGTAATATCATTGGTAAGATTTCCCCCCTGTATTTACTTTGTTGTAGAGAGTCAAAGAATGGAAATTTTATTTCCCACATTTTCTTCAATGAACTTCATGTTCATATAAACCATAACCTGAACAATCTCTCTTTTTTTCCCTACATCACTGTCATGCACATATACAGTGATGAGGAACATGGACCTTCTACACAGAGACAAACCCAGAGAGGAAATGGGAGGAGGAGTCAGTTGAAGGCCAGATCGTCACAAGCTCAGTCATTTCATCACAAATCTGGTATTACATATTTGTATATCAGTACATCAGTTGCAGCTGACATGGTAAAACAAACAAAAAAAATTCCTGGAATTATGAAAGTTTTTTATGGGAAATATTTTAAATCAAATCAATAAAAAAGTAAAGTAAAAAAAAAACTAAACTAAAATATTTTCAATGAATTTCTACTTGGAAACATTAATAAGAAAATTATTCTAAATACCCCCAAAATAATGGTAATTAAAAAACAAAAAGAAACCCATCTCATGCAATCACTTTTGCTCTACAGCAGCAGTACTTCCTTAGAATAGCTTTTCAAAGTCAAACTGAGTGCTTCCTTCTAAAAAGTAATTTCCATGCAGACATCATCAGGGATAATGGCCAAGGTAACGCTGTTATCAGTTAGGGAAAAGATACGTCAGAAGTAAACTGTGGCAGATTCTGCCTGGATCTCTTTCCAACATGACAGCAGGAGGAAAGAATCAGGAGGGAAGGCTGAGAGCAGCAGAAGGGGACACAAGGCAGTAATTTATTAGGAAGCAGCTAAGTCACTAACAGCATTTTAAAGATACAACACAGGGATTTAAAAAAAGGCAATATTCTCCATTTAAGTCAGAGCTCATTATCAGGATGAGAAGCAAAAGTTTTTAAGACTGATTCAGCCATAAAGCAGGACTGTGTCTTTAGCTGGGAATTGCTGGTTTATTACCTGACCCCCCGGGAGATAATACAGTATGAGGGTCCACAGTTAGTGTTTATTCTACATTAGTGAAGAGGATTATTCAGTTAATTGATAAAGAAGCAGGAAAATGTCTTGCACGGAACAAACTAAATCTAGAAAGGAATCTACCGTGTCAAAGCATAAGGGCCAGATAAAGTGGAAAATAAATTTCAATTGCTCTGAAACAGTTGTGACAGTCAAAGTGGCATGTAAACATGACGGCCCAACAAATGGAAAGAAACTTGGAGAGAAAATAACATTGCTGTCAAGATGGTGCAGAGCAGCAGGTCCAAGATAAACACAAACCTCAATTCTGCAGAGGCAGATGGCGTGGATTTGATCTGACGTGAACAAAGACGATAAAAACTACAAATAAAATGTTGATTAACATTTTTACAACAGCATCAATCAAATCTATTTAAGTTTTATTTCTTTTCTCACACATTACTGCAAAACCCAACAACACTTATTTCATATTGAAGCTATTACCTGTTAAATGTAGAAATGTGAACAACTTTACTCGTGGCTGGGGATTAAATGTGCTTGACCCTGGAGGGCTTTGGTCTTTATTCTTTATGTATAAATATGAGACATTATTGTTGTTATTAATTTGTTTTTCTCTTTTTCTTTCTCAGCAGGTATTTCTTGCCTAGAGTTATGGTGCTTGTTGAGGCCTCTTCCCTGCCCTTTCCACACCCAACTGGTTGAGGCAAATGGTGGCCCTTCCTGAGTCTGGTTCTGTTGGAATTTAGTGTTTCCTATTAGAAAAGAAGCTTTTCCTTTGCATGCTCAGAAAGAGGTTCTGAATTGAAGAAAATATTTGACCCTATACGTTTCTTTTTTTTTTTTTTAATTGGCTTATACAATTATTAGGAATTTGACTTGTGTGGATCATAATGGATTTTTTTTTATATAATTGGACTAAAATGAACTGGATTTAAGTGGACTCTTGCATTGAATTGGGGCTGTACAAATAAAGTTGAACTGAAGTAAATTTGGTTTTAGATATTTTGCTGGGATTTCCATCAAATACGAATGATCAAAAGTGAGTCGAAACAATTACTTTGGTGAATATAGGAGTGATTTTATTTTATTAATCAACAACTTCAAGATGAAAGAAATTCTAACTGTATTAGCTAATATTTGTTGTCTTACTTTATAGCAAACATTTGTGGGTTTTGGGACAGTTTCAAGGCCACAGATGATTTAATCTGGCACAAATTGGTTGTTATAGTTGCTCCAGACTTAAAATGTTTGGTTCATAATTTATCAAAGAAAGAATCCTACTCAGGTAAAAAAAAAACAAAAAAAAAACTTCACAATATAAATATTGATCTTTAATAGTGAGGTGTGGCACAGTATGCACTGATTTGCATTTAACAATGTGCAAAAAAAATATCTAGTTAAGTAGGTTCTGATTTTAGACATAATCTTATTAATACAAACAACATGTAAAAAAAAGCTTTGGTCTGTAGTGCCTTTCCTCATGTCTTTACAAACTTCAAGTGAAATGAATATTCATCAAACATCATAGATAGTATACAATTTTTAAAAAAAATACAATTTTAAAGCAAAGTGAAATAGAAACATTGTATTAAAAAAGGGCTTATTGGGTATTTTGGTGAATAAATCCATTTAGATCCTGAATTTAGAATTTCATTTGAAATGACATAGCCTTTGTATAAGCAGCTGCAACACATAAATGATGCATCTTTCAATTTCACGCATAAAAGTAAAAAAAAGTTATCTTGGAAAAAACTGGAGCAATAGATAACTCCTGCTGTAATCTGACCTCTTCTAAGGAACAGAAGTAATAACGTCTGAAGCGAATTGGGTTATCATGACAGACTGCAGTGGCAACACGCAGTGCTCTGGCATGATACTTCTCAAATCAAAGCATCTATCATCAACATTTAACATGTATGTCCCGAGCTCTTCAAATGGTAAACACAGGCTAAAGCAGCTGTGATCATCAGACACTGAAATAATCACTAACTCTGGAGTCTAAGCTAATTATAGCGATGTACACCACCAAAACAAATGCTTTTATACCAATTGAAAAGTTCTTGTAGCGGTGATAGACATATTGATCATTTTTCTGCCTTCAATGCTCATTTGTACATCAGTGCACTAGAATCACACACAGCTTGGGGTTTTAAAGCAACAGCTTTCTTGGTGCTGCCATGTTCTGACGAACCTTACAGCTCTTCTCACTCCTCTTGGCACCAAAATGCCAAAAGGAAGTTCAAGGATAGCGAACTATCTCTAAACTGTCAAGATTTGAGTTTATATTCATTGCAAATTAAATAGGATTATGTCTCCTAGTATGTAGTTATAGCAGCTTTTGATGTCTCATGTTGGGGCTAATATTTCATAAACTTATTGGACCAGTAAAAAGCTGAAAACATGAAAATATAATGACTGACTTGATATCCAGAAAACTTCTCCTTGGACTGACAGGAGCACAATTTCACATCTACAATGCTTATCATGCACAGATGAAATTCATACTTTTCTCGTTTTAAATAGGGAAAATAATATGTATATTTTTTGAAAAGCATAAATTAAAATTATGGCCAAAGAACAGCTGAAAGGTTGCAGTCTCTTGCCAGGAATCTGTGTTAAAAATAAATAAAAAGAAATGGCAAAAGAAATTGCTTTTTTATTTTTTTCCTGCTCTTGCCCTGCGCTTGGTCTTTAAAAAAAAAAAAAAAATTGGCTGCATGGTAAATATGTCATGTGATCCAGGGCTATAATGCACCATCAGCATTACAGCATTTTTACACAACAAGGACCTAGTCACGCTGACAAGCTTAAGCTATGTCATACTACTTTATTTTTTTTCTACTTAAAGCGAAAATAGGTGCACTGATGTAATTTCTGGTCCCAACAACTCACCACAGTTAGCCTCATCTGACCCATCTGCACAATCAGGGTCCTCATCACAAACCCACAGTTTGGAGATGCAGTGCATGGAAGCCTTACACTGGAACTGGTCTGGGGAGCAGGTGCTTTCAGCTATATCCAGAGACAATGGCAGTGTATGGAGAGAAGAGGGGTAACATATCTTATCATTCCAGAAGACGTCCTTAACTTTAGAAAGACTTGAATGATCATGCAAAGCTATTGTCATGCAAGAGCTTGTGAAAAAGCCAATGATGTCTTCTAAACACCTCTTTCACTCTCATTATGAGTATTATAACAAGATAGCAGCAGCTTCAAGGTACATATTTAACAATGTTTCAAATATCATTTTAATTTCGGTGGTGCAGTGTTCATTACAAAGGTGCATTCAAAACCACATCCAATCATGCGGAAAGTCTAAGCAGAGCTGATATAATTAGCTTTGCTTTAATTAAAGTCTGTTCTCGCCCCTCCTGACTTTCCTGCTTTCTCCCCACTCTTAGCCCTTCTGCAATTATAAGTAAGACAAATGCATCAGTCTGAAAGATTTGAAAAGGGTGTAATATTCTAATGAGTTACATCATTGCAAAGACAGATCTGTTCTTATCCTCTGTTTGAGTCAATATCTAATCCCTTTTCACAGGAACAGGCCATAACAGGAGTACCCCCTTGAATGCTTAATGAGAACTATGTAATGTCTATGAAAGCTTGATATAGCCTGTTTAGAAAAAATATGAATGAACTATTAAGAAAAAAACACAATTAAGGTAATTTCTCTGAATCTTTTCGATTTGATCTCTGCTGTACAGACATCAAAACTCTTAAAATTGTGTCCTCTCTGTCTTTAAACATTCTCCAGATTTAACTATTCCACGTTCAGACCTTAATGAAGCAAGTCGAAACGATTATTCTGAAAGTAATAACACAGAGCCTTACGGCAGTCCGTCTCATCCTCTCCATCGCCACAGTCATCCTGACCATTGCAGCGTAGGTTCAGAGGGATGCATTTCTGTTTCCTGGTGCACTTGAACTGGCCTGACAGGCAGATGTAAGTCTCTAAAAAGAAAAAAAAAAAACAAACAAAAGTAGCTAGTTCACAAAAATAACTTTTATATGTATTTAGGTAAAGAAAAGAAAAGAAAAAGTAATCAATGAATAATTTTCTACAGAAAGTAAATATTTTTAACACAAGTAAAATTTACATCAATTTGTTAAATCAATGTTCTATATAAAACTGACAAAAACAGTGTTTCAACAATTGTTATAGGACTAGAACAACCACTGGGTTGATGTCCTCACTGACTTCTCTTATAAACAACTGATTAGTCTAATAGTTTCCATCGTACAAAGTTCATTCACAGAAAATTTCACAAGCACATAAAAAGGCTGATTAGGTCATAAGAAGGTACAGGTATTTATGAAATGGTTAAAAGCAGCTTAATCTCCTTACCACAGTTAGCCTCATCTGTGTTGTCCCCACAGTCGTTCTCTCCATCGCAGATGAAGGGAGGAAGAGCACAGAGGCCTGTTCCACACTGAAAACGGCCGGGCTGACATTTAAATTCCGCTGTTTGAGGAAGAATTATGCCGAGCGCCATTAGAACAAAAACAAACCCAACAACAACAAACAGCAGAGAGTTTATAAAACATATAAAGGCGGTGACAAACATCCAAGAACAAAAGCGTCTTTGGTCCCTCTTCAATTTTGTTATTACTTGTCTTGTCATGGTTTACAACCATTTCAAAGCCAACTTTGAAATAACAGAGCACTCACGGCAATCAGGAGGCTCGTCTGAGCCATCCCCACAGTCATCCACGGTGTCACACTTCCACCAGAAAGGAATACACTCATCTGTCCCGCAGCGAAACTGTGTCGAAAGAAACAAACAAACAAAATACATTTAAAGTCAGCATAAATACTCAGCGGTCTGCTTTGGCTTCAACCGTCATCAAAGCCAGAGCTGAAATCAATAATACACAAGGTAACTCTATGCCTTTAAGTACATGCCA
The DNA here is from genome assembly GCA_028567055.1 of Leptatherina wallacei. Lineage (NCBI taxonomy): Eukaryota > Metazoa > Chordata > Actinopteri > Atheriniformes > Atherinidae > Leptatherina > Leptatherina wallacei. The sequence goes on from JAOXYM010000013.1 coordinate 22,417,933, forward strand.
GAAAAGAAAAGTCTGCAAGTATGAGAGCAAGGTGGTTTGCTTTCAAGGGAACTTTGTTGATCGGAATAGAGCAGAAAACAGCATGAGCTCAGTGAGTGTGGTAGAAGGAGGGAAGAAAAACAAGGCTGACCTGACTGGAGGTGCAGTTGGAGAGGCAGGTTTTATTATCAGCAGCCAAGTAAAAATTTGTGGGACAGGCACATTTGTGTTCCCCACCAGGGGAAAGAAGACATAAGTGACTGCATCCCCCATTCGCAATCTGGCACTGGTGCTTGGGCACTGGACAGAAGGAAAGAAATGCGTGACGAAGCTCCAACTGTACGACATAAACCATTTCCTTCTTAAAACATTTTTTTTTAAAAGTCTCATAAGCACTGGTCAGCATGGGAGGATGGAGCGAACATGAGCGCCAGATGGACTTCTTACCTTCAGGCTGACGCAGGGAGTGGTAGACCTTAATGGATTTGATGGCTTGCCAGGAGTTGAGGAGCTCAATCCCTTGAGCGCCAGTGGTCTTGTGAGCACGTCGCAGTGATTTGGACTTCCCATCCGTCCAATAAACAAAGTCTTCAAACAAAGTCAGTGCCATTACTCCTTGGATATGATCATAGGACACTGGAATAAGACAAATGACATGTTAAATCTGGTCTTACGCAGTTTTGTAACCACGGTGCAAATAGTTGTCAAACAGCAGCGTCATGTCAAAACTTCTTTGAGATTGATACTTGATACAACTGATATGTTGACAAACATCTATAGGTTACTCATCCATTTAGTAACAATATCTGTCTGATGATTTTAAAGTGGGAAGCACAACCTAGTCTCACCTCTCCGTCTTTGGGTGCCATCCATGTTGGCAAACAGGATGTGGTTATCGTCGGCCCAGTAGAGTCTCTTGATGGTATAATCAATTGTGAGAGCGGTGGGGTTATAGATCTCTGTGTCAATGATAACCATTTGCCCTCGGCCATCCATGCCTATCCGTCCAATGTGAGGAGGTTCACAGCAGTCTACCCAGAACACATACCTAGTTGGAAATATGGCAAAATTCATAGAGATATTTTTTACAAGCCATATGGGGAGCAGTGTTTATAAAAAAGGCAAAAGAAATAAAAAAAAGCACAAGACATAAAGGGAATCTAGACAGCAGATTAGAGAAATAGAGTGAAGCTAGTTAAAAGGAGTGCTGCAAGAAAACACACATGAATAGCTTTTAGGAAAAACTTGCATAAAAGATGATAAAAAAAGAAAAAAAAACACAAGTCAAGGCAGATTAAAGGCAGCCAAAGCAGGAGAAGAAAATGATCAGCCTAGCTCCAGTTTTGTTTAAGGTATGAAATGGTTCCAAAGCTGATGTAGGCAAAGGACTTAACAAATAAGAGCAAAAGGTGGTGCTTCTCAATGTGAACAAGGTTCTTTCACAGCTATGATACTAGTACTCCACATCATCAAATCTCACTGAGGAACTACTCTGATCCTTCTAAAGGACTCATTTCTTTGTTCTGTGAAATTTCAAGGATGCTTTGTGTATCATCAGTGTTCTCAAAGTACCCACAATCCTTTGCATATACCCAGATGGCACACAGAAGATGGATCAGTGTCAACAAAATATAGATGTAAGTGCAAAGACATTTGCTTTCAAAACATTCTGTGTCTGTAAAACGGTAACCATCATGTGTTTCATCAAGGGAGAGGGAAGTACAATTTGACAATATTCAAGCATTATGACTTGGAGAGACAAAAGTGTAGTTTTACCTTTTGAGCCTGAATGCACACACAGCATCAACATTTTCAAGACTTCAGTGCTGTACATTAGAAGCTCCAGGGTTTCTAATGTCTAAATTAAGGCAGGGCTGTTCCTATGATACTTTCTCATTTGAGAAAACTGTCCTAGATTTTTCTCGTCTCTTCTTGCTTATTTTAAAGAACAAAAAAATCTAAACACAAAATCATTCTTTGAGCAAGAGCTGTATCAAGTAATTGTTCAGATTTAAAATAAAGTCTATTCTAGTGATCCCTTGAATTGGTGAAACTAAGTTATTCCTATTAATACATGAAGTGGTGAACTTTACAGTAAAGATAATACTTACCCTGTCTGAGGATCCAGAACTAAATCGGTGGGGTTCTTGAGGCCAGATCTGATCAGGATGGTAGGGTAGAGGCCATTGGCCTTGGACACTTCCAGCGTTTTCTTTTCTGCATCACACCAGTACAGATTCTTTCCTATCCAATCCACTGCTAATGCACTAGGCACTGCTGTCCTGTGGACTATCTTTAAGTGCAGACAGAAGGAAGTACATTTCAGTGAATGAGTTTGTTTAGGAAACATTTAGAATAATCAACATATCTTATGGATGAATGTAAATAAATAAAAGGCATTTGATCAACAGTTGTGCATACATGATCAAATTATTCTAACTTTGGCAGAAACAAAACAACAAAAAGATTCACAATGAAACCAAAACAAACTAGAAGCACTCACAGAGCGCAGATAAGCCATAGGGTGACTTTCCTGAGAAAACCCCCAAAAGTCCCAACAGCTCACCCAGTACCCCTTCCAGTACTGATCTTTCTGGATCACCAGATCCAGAATATTAACAATGTCGGATTACAACATTTACCATGATGTCATCTTGGGATTTTTTTTTTGTTTTTGCCAGTGATTGTGGGCATTATCTGTTGAGCTAGAAAATGTAATGGCAAAATGATCCCTATAAAGAATCCTTAAAAAAATTCTTAGATCCACACAGTGATCTGGATCACCCCCAAAATCTAATCACTTGTTCCTTTTCTCCAATTCAAAATCTGTCCTTTACTCTGAGTTATGTTGCTAACAGACAGCCAGACAGACAAACAAACACCAGTAAAAACATAACGCCCATACCTTGGCAAAGGTAATAAAGTAAAAATTATACCTACTGGTCCCCCCCCAAACAGCTTATTCACCGCCTTAACACCCAGAACTGAAATGGATGTGCTTCTGGTGAGATGGACAAATTTTTGAGAACCTGCCTGTGTGTGTTGCCATTGTAATCCCTACACATTCACCTCCTGTGTGACAAGGCTGTCCAGAATACTGCAGGGGGACCATTAATGACCTACAACTACAAAGCAGAAACTGGCCTGTTATTTATACTGATATGTGCATCATATCAGGGATCCATCCATCCATCCATTTTATGTACCGCTTAATCCATGCAGGGTTGCGGGTGGGCTGGAGCCTATCCCAGCAATGTATCAGGCGAGAGGCAGGGTACACCCTGGACAGGTCGCCAGTCTGTCGCAGGGCCATATCAGGGATATGTCATCTAAATTCTTATGTGTTATCTTGTTACCACAACAGAATCCAAGTTGTGGGACTTCTTTAGCTTTTTTGGAGCTCAGGTGCCTGCTGTTACCTGCTCCAAGCCAAATAATTTAACACAGGGTCCATGTGTGCAGTATTAGCTGACTAGTCAGGTGTGATAAGAAGAAAGGTGGTTTCACACGTTTTTTTAAAAGGTCAAATAACTTTGTCTGAAGATTTTCAAATTAGACTCTACAGCTGAAAAATCCTCCCTGGAGCCATATCATTTTATAGTTGCGGCTGGCTTTTAATGCTATGAACTTAACTCTTTGTACTTGCATGCAGAATGGAAGGAAATTTGACCAGAGCAACATGCAGATGTAATTTCATACACACATGATTACCAGAATTGCACCATTCTGCCTGGTTAGAATAAGTATCCTGGGCTGCACCATCGAGCAGGTGTTATTACGAAGAAATGGTAGAAAAAGGATGCATTACTGCACTTACTACCAGCCTTCTTAAAACAATTAGTAATATGTTGAAAGGCATCAGAATTATGATCTGGGTTTCAGATATATTACTTTAGTCTCAGTAAGTAATTTGGTACAACATAAGTTAAGGTGTTTAGCTTCACTTATTATTTTTTTTGTTTTCCTAAACAAAATGTAAGAAATGTGCTATCAATGTCCCTGATTGTTGTCAAACTTTTGAGTCTCCAAACGCAGTCATTTTGAATAATCATTGTACCAGCTGGAAGCCAGAGTCACAGTCTCTAAAGCAGGTTTTCTTTTTCAAGCTTTCCGCACCCAAGCAATCTGTCAATGTGGCACATAAAGAAATGTGGAAACATAATTGATATATATCATATTGGTTGGAATTTCTGTCAAAGCTGTTTCTTTAGGCAAAACAAGATTTGATTTGTTTAGTCCTAGCATTTTACCATAGTGCTTAGAACTATTGCTTGATATCAAATGAGCTTGGGAAAAATGTGCACATTTGAATAAGTGTTGTTTCACCATGGAAAGACAAATATATATATATATATATATATATATATATATATATATATATATATATATATA
>JAOXYM010000013.1:22422403-22445649 GCA_028567055.1 Leptatherina wallacei
TTTCACTTTCTTCATTTGGGTTATATGTTGATGGTAAGAAAAATCTTCTCTACTTAACCAAGTTAAAGAACAGGTTCCAAATATTAACATGTTTTAAAAAAATACACCTTTTTCCTGTTTGAACCTGATTTCTGTCAACTCTGTCAGACACACTTAAAGGTAACTAATTTATTTTTTTCTAGCTGAACAAGAACTTAAAGTTCTGCAGTGTGTTGTAATAGTTTTTTTTCTTTCTGATATATCATAAAATACAGTATGCAAAATAATATTTTGATTAGAACATTTTTCTGAAAAGTCAAGTTTTCAAATATTTTCATTTCTAAATTCTGTTTTTAATTTTTATATGTTAAAGACAATTTCATGGAATAAAAAAGTAAGAAAAAGTTGTAGATTAGAAATTCCTTCATTATGTAAACAACAGAAACTGAAGAAAAAGCAAAAACATTTTACAAAAAATTAACAAAACATAAATCTGACAACTAAAAAACAGCTGAAGGAGTTGACAATTTGCATAAATGTTTGTATTTTTGATTAATTAACCAATTTATTTTTAAATATTAATGTTACAAAAGATAAACTAAATGCTTTTATATATTGTATATAATTAAATATAATTATAAACTAACACAGATTAAGACAGATCCTTCTCCTTCTTTGCCCTCCTCTCCATGTATTTGTCTTTCCCCTCTCATCTCCTCCCCTATCATATCAACTCCTCCTCTCCTTCGCTCTCCTCTCCTCTCCTCCTTTCTCCTCTCATCTCCTCTCCTGTCCTTTCTTCTCCTCTCATCTCCTCCTCTACCATCTCATCTATTTCAAAAATTTAAAAAAGTTTTAAAGTCACCAAAGTGTGTGTGGTACTGTTGCATTCAGCACAGCCAGGGAGACAAAAGGGGTCCTCATTGAAATAGCTGTCCATGCTCTTGCCCGATTTAATTAAGTTTATGATAAAATCTGAGAGAGTTGACATAAACTGAGGACAAAACTTTGATAGGCGGATTTAATGAAAAAAATTTATTTCACTTTATTATTTGATTTAGACACCTACAACTCTTCTTTTTTATTTGATATGTATGTATTTGTAATTCTTGAGTTTGAAAGGCTTTTTAAAGTGATGCATAATTGCAACTCTTGCTGAGGACAAATAAAATAGCATGGACCTTCTAACCACAGACTGTGTATTTAAGAAAAAATTACAAAATTACAAAAAAGGTTACAAATATGTGGAAACAATATAGGTATACACAGTTCCTTCCAATTCGACTTTTTAAGTAGATCAATTTCTTAAATTTCTTGATTTTTAAAAAAAAAATATAAAGTTGGGTATACAATTTAGGACATATTTTGTCCCAATTCTCAAGAATGAGTGATATATATATATATATATATATATATATATATATATGTGTGTGTATATATATATGTGTGTGTATATATATATATATATATATATACACACACACACACACACACACACACACACACATTTGTCTGCAAAATTATTCATACCCTTTCATTAAAGAAAAAGCTAAATTCTTAATAGTAATTCAAATAACTGGAGACTTAAAAAAGTAAAAATAAATATAAATTTGCTAAATTATAATTTAGTAAAATAAAACATTGTAATTTAATTTAATTGAGTTGAAAAAAATAATAAAATACAAACAAACAATACGGTCCTGGACCAATGAGAGCACTTTGCTGATGAGCAGTGGGCCAAAATACCTGTGAACAGGTGTAGAAGTCTGATGGAGAGTTACAGAAAACTGATTGCATTGATCGCCTCAAAGGATTGCTCAACAAAATATTAGCTTATGAGTGATGTAACATATCTTAATTTCTCATATTTCTTGCTTGTTTTTTAAAAATATTTCTATTTAACCACAATTCAAAAACAATGTCATGATTTTCATAACATTTCTATATATCATTACTTTTGTCAGTTTCTGCTTATTTCAGTGAGCTGATTTTTTCTTTCTTTAATGGAAGGGTATGAATAATCTTGCAGACAAATGTATGTATATGTAGTGTGAAGTTTAGTTCTCCACATACAGTATTCATTGGATAACTATGATTTTCACAAGGTTTTCATGTACTACTACTGCATTTTGCCACAATTCCATTAATCTAAAATCTTTTTAGGTAAAGGAAGAAATCCCAGTGTCATGTAAACACAGCAACTAGGGAGAGTGATTCTTTCAACAATGGGAAACAAAGATGGACACAGGAAACATGAATCTAGATTATTGGAAGAAAACTTGATTATGTATGGCAGAGATCAGTCCGATGGCAAATGGCTGCTGTCGCATAATTCATCAAATACAGAGGAGTGCAAATGTTTAATAAGGAGTGCAACATCAGTTTGGAAATAAAAAAAAACTTCAAAAAAATAAATAAACAGCACACATCAGTCAAAGAGAAAATCCACAGAAATCTTCAATCTTTTTTTTCCTAATGTAGCAAACCTTTGAGGGTTGCAGTGGATATCAGTGACTCTTTTAATTAAGCGATGTGAGAGGCTCCTGGATCTGTGTTTCAGACAGTTTGTCCTCTTGCTAAGCTGTGGCAAAGGCTCAAGCAGAGATGGAGAAGTAATTGAGCTGAATAAGCCTAATGCACCACACACCAATGCTAATGAGATGTGGCATTGGGGCCCAGCAGGTGTTATGCTGATGTCCCAGCATCCCCTGTGTCTGGGCTCCAATCCCACGACCTTGACGAACCTGCCGATTACACCAGAGAGCGCATCTTTGTATCTTGAGGCATGCCGCATTTATCTGAAAACCGCTGGTTATTTTCACAAGAACACATTCATCGCTTTTACACAAGCGTATCATTGTCTTCTTATGATTTAACAAATAGAAAAAAAATAACAATGGTGACTACATAAAAGGATAAAAGGCGGCCATCTTTTGCTGAGCACTGATAATGAGCCTCTTGGTGTTCAAATCAGTCATCTTACATATAGGAAAAGTTCAATTGCAGAGTCTGATTACTAAATTGAGCTGAACAGAGCTCAGTAAAGCCAGTGCAAGTTAAAGTGGGAACACGTTAAGTAAAGCTATTAAATCCTCTGTAAATTGCTGCGAGGCACCATATGGCAAACAGTCGCGGCAGCTCGGTTCTTCAGTACCTTGAGGTCGCTCCCATTGAGGCGCATTCTGTTGATCTTTCGTCCACTTGGTCTGGTTGAGTCCACCCAATAAATAAACTCCTTTTTGTAGTCAAAGTCAAGGTGGATGATATTGTAGAGGCCCTGTGAATCACAAAGAAGGCACAAGTACTTGAACGTGTCAGTTTAATTGAGTAAAAATGAATCAAAGTGAATGCCCTGTTAAAATGTGAAAATATTAAGTTGTCACTCTCACTGCCAACAAATGTATGCAACATTTAACAGTGATTATGAATCTGGTGATTAAGTTCCATGCACTATTATCTCTTAAAGTAAATTAAAAATGTGTCTTTATGAAATAGAGACATATTGCCCACTGTGTTACTTCACTCTTTACAGAAACCCATTAGAAAGACTTTGAGGATAAAGGATAATTTAATACTCCTTTAAAAGAAAAAGTAGTTTATCTAAACATGCAAAATTAAGGTTTTGCCAACAAGTTAAATGTGATCATTTGAACAAGGAAAAACAAAGAACAAATGCATTAAAAAACCACTAAACCTCTACAATGTGAAATGATCCTCACTGTACAGACAGTATTGCCCCCCCCCCCCCGGGTTCCAGTGCTTTCAGGAACACAAGTCATTTTTCAAATGAGTGAAGAGAAAGTTGAAGTCCTATCAAAGCAGGAGAGTGAGATACTTTCCTTCTATGTCTTACTCACGGGACCCCACTGACAGTCAGCAGTCAGTGCTGCACACCAAACAAGTGCCCCCCCACCCTGCTATCACACCGTAGGTGCTGAGAAAACATGTCAGATAATCTGACGAGCCAAATGAGACGTCTTCATCAGATCATCAACACCCTTACAGGCAGGCGCCAAAGTGTCCTGGGGGGGACCTTTCTGCACTCAGCTACAGAGATAAAGACCTGTGTGCCCCGTTTACCCGCACTTCTTGAACAAGGCTGTATTTTCTATTATTTTCCTCTGTCAACACTTCAGATGAGAGTGTCCTCCTTATAAAAATGCACACATGGGTTGTTTACCCATGTAGGCTAAAAGGAATTACATTGGAAGATATTTCAACCTTTAGTGGCTGTGAGAGCAACTGTGTGCATACAATGTGATATAAAACAACATCCATGAGGGTGATGGTGCCAATGGAAAACATAATGTATTTTTGCTCTAGCTAAGTTTTTTTAATTTTTTTAACCAACCTTGTTCTTTAGATCCTCAACCCAAATCGTAAACCCAACAAGAAGTGACAAAGTTTCATTATATTGCGTTTCATTTACATGTAACCAAGACAACTAGCAAAATCAGGCATCCATTAAGGCACAGACTATCATTGACATTTGCTATCCTGCACGTTTTAGGTCTCCCTGCTTCAAGATACACGGTTCAAATTAATGGGTCATTATTTGGTTTAAGCAGAACTTAATCTATTGAAGAAATCCATCTCATCTGAATCAGGTGTGTTGATGCAGGAAAACATTAAAACCTGCAGGACAGTGGCCAATGACGACCAGAATTTGACATCCCTGCACTAAGTGACAGTCATGTGGTAAAAAAATATTTATTTTAGTCCTTTTAATGATTGTTTTCTAGCTTTATGTTAGGGTCTGCTGGTTTAGTTGTATTAAGGTTTCACATACACATGTTTTTTTAGTTACACTAGGATTGGTTCTGTTATACTGCTTGTCCTTACCTAGTTCATTTAACTTCTTGCATTGTTCTGTATTTTCAGTTAACTTTGTTATCATCAATGTGTTTCATTGAGTTTTTGTTGTGATGTACTTTGGTTTTTGATTAATGTCTTGATAAATGGACTTTCAGGATTTTACTTGGTCTTTGTTGGTGTTTTGGTGTGCTTTAAAGTAGAATCTAATGGTTAGAACTTAGGCCAGACTCCTGCCTGTGAGCTCAGTTTTTTTGGGTCCTCCTTCACTGTCAACCAACCCTAACCAAGTGAAGTTCTTGACTTAATCCAAACAGGGAATGTCAAAAGTGTAAAGTTCTGTCATGTTCTGCACTGAATGTAACTCAAAAGTGGGGAAAAAACTGACATATCTTGTTCTTGCGCACATGTCCCACCACACACTTTCTGACTCCCTTTCTTTCCTCACTGTTAGGATTTCGGTGCCCAGGAAAAAAACATGGCATCTGCTCCAAACGAGAATGGAAACACTCATGAGTTGCCTTGTCCTCTTGGCTTGTATTTCATAGGATGCCATTAAAGATATGAATAAATGATTTACATGGTCGTTTTGATTGGAGGACTTGACACAGAAACGAAAAGAAAAAACAAAATCAACAGTTGAAAAAGAGTCTGAAAAGAACATTAACGGAAAAAAGTGATGTAAAAGAGTATGGGATGGAAATGTTTTGGCTACTATATGATGCTTTTTTCTTCCAAAATCAACTTCTTTTTCTTTCTTACACAAGACGTGTCAGTGTGACAACCCTAAGGCTGTACCTGCGGTTGGCCGGTCAGCTGGCTTTGGCTTTTAGCCCTATTCTGTAACCCGAACAGAACTTTTAAAAGGGAAACAGCTGGCACCCATAAGACACCTTGCTTTAACATTGACTTTATTCTTCACATATATAACTTCAGCACTGAATAATTCTGCAACACTACAGTTGTTTTGTGATCTGAATTCACAGACAGAGCCCCATTAACTTAGTTTTTCTCTGAAATCTGATGGAAGGTCGTTTACTTTGTCCAGCCAAAATATCTCCTTCCTTTGAAAGCAAGAGTCCATTGATTCAGCTCTAATTAACCACAAACCAACACAATTCATGTTTTGAAGGCAAACAGTAACATTATACGTCAAGTAGATTTGTGGTAGGAGGACATATTTATGATTAGCAACAAGACATTAACACAGTGATTAGATGATATCAATGTTATATTGTGTCAAAGTAACATAACGTCAGCCGTAACATGAAGTGATTGAAGTAAGTTGTGCCTGCATAAAGTTCACAAAGTGGAGAGATTAATATGACATCTAACCTTTTGTAATAAACAGTTAAATTCAAGTATTACCATAAGCAGCACTAATAAGACCTCTATGAGGTCCTCATTAGAGGGAATTCACTTCTCTACCCTCCACCAATCAGAATGGTTAATTCTCTACAGAATTTGTGGTGGTGCTTTTGAAATAAAGATTTTTTTTTTCCAGCATATTCAAAACCAAGCTCAGTTGATTGTTTTGATTTCTCTCAGCCAGGGTTTTGACCGCAGCACTGAAATTGCCCTTGTCAAAGTCTTAAACGACATATATGTGAACATAATGTGTGTCTGAAGTTTGGTTTTGGTTCTATTGGACAGTCGACCACAACATCCTAGCATGCCGACTGAAAAAAATTGGGTGGAAGTCTCTAGTCTAGTTCTGAACTGGTTTGAAACCTACTTGAAAGACAGGAACTAACCATTGGTCAGTTCAAATAAGGATGGTGTGTGGTGTTCCCCAAGGCTCCATCTGGGGTCCCTATTGTTTATCATCTACATCAGGAGTCCTCAAAGTCCGGACCCCAGTCCCAATCTGGCCCGCGAGGCATGTCAGTCCGAACCCAGCCCAACTTATGTTTTGAATTACAAAATTATCCATGAATAGGAAAATAAATTGTTTATAGTGTGAAATAGTGTCCTTGGATATTTATTTATGGCAATCTAGTGATAACAACTCTTTATGTTCACCAACTTTTGCCGTCTCGCCTATTAAACGGTGTTTCTCGACCGTCCGTGACAGCCAAACTGTGAACCTGCACGCTGTCTAAGAAACAGGCAGGGCATGATCAGAGGGCCGCTATAAATGAACCAGTAACCTATTAGTGCACAGGGGTTTGTAATGTTAGAGCCAATCAGACGCAGAGTAGGGTGGGCATTTGTAACAACTCCTCTGCTAGCAAAACAAAACCAGTGCTCTGAAAGCTCTTTATAGATGTGCCAACCGGGATGAGAAAAGATGTCGCTGTCAAAGTTTACCAAGAAGAGATCTTCTGGACCAAGATGGTTACAGCAGGAAGTTTTAGACTCTGTCGACTGTTTTGACTTTATATGTCACTTATAGTTAAGAAGTTAAATTTAAAAAAAAAAGTAGTAGTCAGGTGCTCATGTTTATATTGATCGTTTTTCCTGAATTTAATTTATTTCAATATTTAAGTTGTTAGTTAATTTGTAATATTTTTGTTATTATTATTGTCATAGCTGTGTATGTTTTTTTATACATGAAAGGAAATACAGTGAAAAAGATCTATAAATGAAAGAAGATCAATAAATGTTTTTTTCACAAATTTCCAGACCCCCGGAATGGAGAGTAGATATGGACCTTTGAAAACTAAGTTTGAGAACCCCTGATCTACATGCTTCCATTAACTTGAATCATGGAAACAAACAAAATATCTTACAATAATTATGCTGACACTTAGGTCTATATTACTGTCTCACCAGGAGACTCTGGTTCCATACAAAGTTTAAGTTGCCTTGGTCTAATCAACACATGAATGTATTTTTTTCATTTATTAAAGATAAAACTGAAATCATAGTGTTTGGAGAAAAGGATGAACATTCAAAGACCAGTGCCCGACTTTAGTCAGCAATGTCAAAATCAACAGATCAAGCCAGAAATCTTTGTGTCATTTTGGACCCTGAGCTAAATTTTAACAGCCATCAAATTAGCCTTTTACCACCTGAAGAATATATCTAGAATACAGGGACTGATGGCTTAACATGATTTGGAAAAACTTGTTAATACATTTGTTCTCAGTGGGCTTTAATATTGTAATGGAAATTTTACAGGCCTCTCTCAAAAATCATTGAGCCAACTTCAACTAATCCAGAATGCTGCAGCTTGTGTACTCACAAAGACCAACAGAAGGGTACATATAACTCTGTTTCTTGGATCTTTACGCTGCCTTCCTGTGCACCAAATAATTCATTTTAAAATTCTGCTGCTAGTGTACAATGCACTGCATGGTTCTGGCCCAAAATATACATCTGATCTGCTGACGCCCGATGAGCTACTGAGACTTCTAAGAGCATCTGGGTCAAGTTTGCGTTCCATTTTATTTAACCTTTATTTAACCAGGAAGGTCAATTGAGAACCAGTTCTTATCTCCAAAACAAACTGGGGCAGAGGTAACAGTTAAACATACATTGGCATTCATATTGCATAAAATAAGTGATTCCTCTGCACTGATTAGTTTACTCATTAACTGAATAACATTTTTATCCAAAGGGAAATCACATTCTTTCAATATGCATTATTCTATAAATAAAACAGAAAACATGCAATTAAAATGCAGTCTAACATGGTTCTAAAGTTTCAGTTGTTTGTAAAGAAGAGGTTGTTCTTCACACATTTAGCACATAAATCTACAGGAAAAACAATAACTTAAACGCATTTTCCTTCAAAAAACAAGATACAAAATGAAGAACCATAATCTTCAATTCAGGAAATCTTCAATTACAGAAATTAGGTGATGAGTCAACAATCACTTACCTGCTTCAAGATGGTGTAATTTGAACCATCCACACTCAGTTTACGGATCTCATGGTGGTCTGCCATAATAAGGAAGGGCTCTTCAGCTGAAATGAAAAAAAAAAGCAGAATTAGAGAACTTTCACTACGGAGCTGAAATAATGCATATTAAAAAAATCAAAAACCCGGCCCACCTGAAAGAGCCTTGCATGTGTTGGGGTTTCGATCCACAGCTTCATAACCATCCACACACAGACACCTGTAGGACCCATATGTGTTGATGCAGCGCTGGCTACAGGGAAGGATTGTGGAGCATTCGTCAACATCCACACAAGTCTTCCCATCATCTTTCAGGTGGAAACCAGGCCAGCATTTGCACTAATTAGCAAGGAGGGGACGACATAAGGATGTAAAAACGACAAAAGAAAATTATATATTTCATCATAAATGAAACAAGAAAAGCCCAAATAAGAATCTATTTTCTGTCCTGAAACTCCCTTTGCAGAAAATGTTTAAATAGACAAAACATAAATATTTCTAGCTGTGACCACTCCTGACACATTTAAACTATTTACCATTGCCATGTCTGAGAAGCAGAGCAATTAAACTGCCCTTTGCAAGTTGTACTATTCAGAGTATATACATAATATTGTGTGAAAATGTCTGTTGTAAAAGTTACTTATACATTCAGTCTATATTATGAGACACAAATGTAGAAATTCATTGGAAAAAGTTTCCATTAAAAACAATTCTTCCCCAGTGTGTCATTTTAAATAACCCTGGGGTCTGGTCTCAGCTCTAACACTGTACACCTTATGAATGTGAGATTTTTGTAGTTAAAGCAAAGTTATTTAGTGTTTATATTCTGTTTTACATTTTCATGATGATGAAGAATGCGTTAGTGCAGGATGCACAAACTGCAGCCTTTCAGAATATAAAATCTGCAGTATTTTCTGAACTAAAGGAATAAACAATTAGCTTTCCTGCCTGAGTGAGCTTTGTGCAGCTGAAGAGATGGGACGTTGCCAATGTCAATAACAATAAATGGGATTGTATGTTACTATTTTAGAGAGTAAAAAAATATATCCTTCTAAACAGGATGATAAAGCCAGAACTGCATACGACTGAGAGCAGAGAGCAGATCTACTGTAGATCTCTATCAGTCTACAAAACCAAGGGACTGAGTGATAGAGCCCTGAGATGGGACAAATAAGATTTTGTTTTCTAATTAAGAGTACATTATTCTTGATTTGCTGTCACCTCACAACATTCTACAACCAAACTTTTCTTTACAGTTTTACTGTGATTTTACAGGGATGCAATATGGCTAATATCACACCAGCTTGGGCTGCTTGGGCATTAGGTACTGTTAGTGTTTTGTGGTTTGTTTCATATTCCAACAATAAATGACCACCTATAGTTTAGTGAAACTAAATAATGTAATGTAAATTTTACGTTATTGTGAAAAAAACATTAGCCAAGTTGCGAATTCTCAGCACATCTACAGAGTTCCCCTCACATCTCTTCAAACTTCAGATCAATATTCTTAAAAAGCAATATTCTCTCAAATAGTGTTCTTTTATAATGATGTGGTTCATTGAGTATTTGTGCATTTAAATGTTTCATCTCTTCAGCATCAAAATTCCTGTGTGGATCCATATTATTTTTATTAACTCATCCTAGTTTGGCTGCTGTACCTCATGCTAAAACACTGTTGAACTTTTATTTTAACAAAACTCTGTTACTGACAGCTTGCAACATGTTCTTAAACTTCAAGTCACTGGGGTATTTCACCTGAAAGTTGTACTTAAAGCAAGTTGTACTTTCACAGAAAACTCACCAAAACCAGGCGTTAAATGTATCCGACAACCTCAAAGCCACAGTACAGATATACCATTCTTCAGCTCAAAAATTCAATTGCACTTCACTGACCAAGTCCTCCTTCCTAAAAATACCACAATGCTTCCATTAGCTGCCCTGCTTCAACGGCAAATCCCTCTCTTATCCAAAGTTATAACCTTGAGGGCCTTTCTGCTGATCTTCCTGTTCGGGCCACAAATGGATGAGCTAAGGCTCTGTGCTGATGTGCTCTCTGTCCAGATCTGACCCTGTGGTGACAAGGAGGAGCAGTTTGCTGCGCTTTCGGGCACTTCTCTCGTGCAATAAACATCCTCTTACGGAAGAGTGCGAGGAAAATCCAGGGATGAAAGCATAAAACTACCATAGTCTGACAACAGTGATGGCCACCAAAACACTCAAGCGGTCGTGGCCTTGACCTGGATTCAACCCTAATAACAAAATGCCATCGTTGCCAGAAACAGTATAGTGGCATGGTGCGGCGAGGGAGCTCAAACAGTTGTTGGCTAATCATTAAGTCCTCCTCCCCCCTCCTCCTACAGCTTTCAAGGTTAAAAAGTGAGAGACAACATGTATATGTCCTCCCACCCATCTTTATCTGTTTAATGATGTGCAAAGCCGGGCTTGATTTATTATCAGTCATTAATCATTCATGTCCACACTACTAATGATATGAGCTCAATGTTTCACCTGCTACTTATTTCAGAAATACTGCAGGCGCTCAGAAGTGCAGGTCAGTGGAGTCTTTTAATGAAAATCCTACATTATCCTGATATACTTGCATATTATAAGTTACACTGTCAGAAATAAGACATACAGCATTATTAGAATTCACATTTACAAATAAATCTTCAAGTTAGCTTCCAACACCCACATATGCTTTGCATCTTTCATAAATTTCCCTGTAGCTTTGTTTCACCTTAAGTTGGATGTATGGATTCTGATGGAGAAGTCACTTTCAAGCCAAAAGGGGATTAGTCCAGCAGTTGGTTACCTTGTAGCCAACAGTGAGATCCTGACAATCCTGTGTGCACCCACTGACTCTGCGATTCAAGCATTCGTTCACATTGCAGTTCCTCTCATCTGACCCGTCTCCGCAATCATCTTTCCCATCACACAGATTCCTCTCGGAAATGCAGCGCCCATTGGAGCACATGAAGAACGAGCCGTTGCACAAGCTTCCTGAAAAGAACACAAAAAGATGACTGTCACTGGCACAACGCCCTGTGACTCCCCCAACAAAGCTTGAGTATGTGTTGGACCCAACAGTGGAGCCTGACACATTCATTCTTTTCAGGAACTCTCTCCTCAGCTGCGGTGCCTTTTTGTTTCCCACATATGAGCGCACCAGTTTCTTTGGCAAGCGGCACTGCTGGCGACACTGATGAAGAGATTCCAGCTGTGAGCCAAACAGCAGTCTTACCTGCAGCAAGGCATTTAAGGTTCAGAGGCAGTTCGTCAGAGTGATCGGGACAGTCTGCGTAGCCGTCACACTCCCACTGAGAGCTGAGGAGACAGCGACCGTCCCCACAGCGGAATTCCTCAGATCCACAGGAGCGATAGACTGAAGAAAGAAAAAAGAGACAGCCACTTTCTCATCAAGTAAAACTTGGACTTACCAGTGACTTAAGCTTTAGATTAGGGTGGAACTTTAGAAGACTTAAGTGTCAATAATGTAAAAATAGCTGCACAGGCAAGATTTTCAGGGCCTCTGTCGATACTATAATGAGGCGCTGTTGTAGCGTAAAAAGAACCATTGCTGATCAACAATTCAAGCCATCTGGAGGTATAATGGTATTCACAGCTGCACTGGCCAATATTTCAAATATAAATACGCATCTTTCATCAGCTAGCCATCATAAATCAAAGCTGCAATAAAGAATTGCCTTTGACTGAGACGCTGAAAATAGTAAATGCCCAAATGAAAGCCGAGTGTCAGCATGCTAACAAACAACTCATCCATTGTCTATGGACTGATCCATTTCATCATTACAAGGTAGGAAAAAAAGGCTGATTTGATTAGTTTTTATTTGTATGAAATGATTTATTAAAATAACCCTGCCACAAAATGCTTCGACAAGTATGAATTATTTTAATATGGCCATTCAGAGGCTGTTAGTTGGGTTTATTGGGTGTTATATTCCTCTTTGTTTTGGGTTTACTCCCTAAAGCTGTCATGCATTTTTTTAACTGGAAATTTGTCCCCCATTCTTTTTAAGTAAACTTGCAGAGTTCATCATGAGCACATTCATACACTGTTGGTGAATATTAACAGAAAGAAAGCAGGATAAATCTACTTGCCACATTCCACAGACTCATCAGATCCATCTCCGCAGTCGTTATCGTGGTCACAGACGAATCGCTGGGGGATGCACGCTTTGTTGCGGCAGCGAAACGAGCTGTCATCGCATGTGTTGTTGGGTGCTGATACACAAAAATAAAATGGAATCAAGTGCTTGTGAATGGAAAAAACATCATTTTTTCCCCAACGTGGTATGCAAAATGTCAAGAACAAAACATTCCACCTCAAGCTGGTACACTGGTTTGTGTTTTCTGATTGTTTTTCCACTACTAAGCAGGCTTGATTGAAGGCTGAAACAATGTTGATTAGATTACAGCACTTAGTGATGGCTGCTTTTGTGCTTAAGCCTCCAATTATCTAATTATCAACCACTTTTCACATTATGCATGTTTTTTCTTTAGGATAGAATTAGTTTTATGTTTTTTTTTATATACTTCACAAGTCAACTTGAGTCACACAAAAAAAGTAATGTGGAAAAAAAAAGCAGTGATAAGACTTATTTTCTTTTTTAAAACATGTTTGGAGCTAGAAAACAGAGTTTACCACAACCAGCTGCAGCGAGTTCATCGCTCCCATCAGGGCAGTCCCTTTCGCCATCACAGAGCCAGCGTTTTGGAACACAGGCGTACGACCCCGGGCAGCTGAACAACCCGGGAGCACAAGTCACTGTCCCTGGGTGGAAAACAGAACCACATCATATACTTTTAAAATTCCCAGAATACAGTGGGTCAAGTGAACAAGAGAGAAAAAGATGAGTTTAGGAACTGATCCTGTTCTGATGGATTCCTTTATGTTTTCGTTTCCACAATGTTGCCTTCTGTTATCAGTGAACGCATCAGACCATATAAGATAGAAGCTGTTTTGTTTGAGTTGGATATGATATCCCTTTATGACCTGCAAACAAACTTTCATTTTCATTGTGCAGCAGTTCTTTGTGCAGAGCTAACACATAATGACTGTGCTTTTATGAATAATAATTATTTAGCTGAATTCTGTACGTCAGCAGTACTTGGCCTTATCTTGGTATTGCCCTTTAAGGCAAAACCGACAAGCAGAAAAATTGTCTGCGCAGAGAAACAAAGGTAAATAACAGTAGTTCAATTAGCCAAGTATGGCTAAAATGTACTTTTTACGATTTGACAAGAATTTTGCCTTCAGAAACATTTAGACCATTGTATTAATATTTCCATGACACTCCATTACAGTCAAATTACACGACCAGTTTTCACAGCAAATGTTCCCTCTTCATTGTGGCTGGCTTCGTTTTGTTTTATTGCAAAATTCATTACACATACATCTCATTTGCCCCATTGAAATAGCTATGCCTCTTGGGCCTTGCTGATGAAAAATGTATTTGCCTCAGCGCTCGCTCGAATTATCAGAAATGCCTGCGGTCTCATTTGTTGCCTCATTAAGGCTGTCTCATTTTCACTTCTGCTGGAGGAAAGCATGAAGCTGTAAGACGTAATATAGCATATGTGACCTTTTATATCAACGGCAGATTCCTCGTGACATCTGAAAGGGCACTAACCGCAGATCTGCGCGCTCTCGTCAAGACCGTCCTCGCAGTCATTCTCCCCGTCACATAGCCATTGCTTGGCGATGCATTTGTTCTTGGAGCAGGCGAACTGGTTCCACAAGCATGATGAGTCTGCAGAGGGCAGTAAAAGAGGAATTTCAATGCTATAAATCAAACAAAGTGAGGGGGAAACCACAGCTGCACCATAACCTGTAAAAAGGGCAAAGCATTTTTGATCAAAACACAACAATTGGGCTGGTGCTTATTTGCCCCTTGGCTTGTTGTTTTTTTTTTTCCTCCAAAGGTTTTCTGCTTAGCAGCAGGCATGAGTGGCTGCCACACAAAGCACTGCATATATGAGTTTTAGATTTATTTTTTCTCATAAAATAAGGAATTTAAAGGACACTGCTAGTTACTGCGCAGAGAATTAATACTAAATCAATTTTACACAAAGAAAAACTAATTTAAATCTCCAAACACTTTTATATCGATTAAGATTTTTTTTTTTCTGAAAACACACAAACTTTGCAAGGAAAAAAGGAAATAGCTGAATGTCTGCTAACACACTGTTGATTGCTGTGTCAAACCCATTGTGTGAAATGAGGATATACGATATTCATAAGCTGCGTTGAATTTGTGTCACTGAGCCACCTTCTCTCCATGGGGAGTTGCTCTGTGGTCTCATTCTCTCACATGTCAGGCTGGGCTAAGTCTGCCAAAGCTTTGATAAGATGTTGAGAGAAGGAAGGGGGATGTGTGCTCCAGGTCAGACCACAGTATGGGGAATTATGGATCTGAGTAAGGGAGGGAGGGTGGTAATGGAGAGAGGGCGGCCTCACACACTGTGCTGCTTTCCTTCCTGTCAGACATTGTTCATCACACCGGCTTCATGTGTGCACATACCAGGGTGTAAGATAAGGACCATTAAACGGTTAAATCTGGATTATCCAGACTTTCTGTGCATGATACCACATTTGCACTTCAAATGTGATCGAATGCTTCAAGTGTGCAACAAAATAGCACGTCTGCTGCACATTATTAAAGCGAGTCTTTCATGTCTCATTTTTAAGTGTTTTTATTCCACAGCAGATGACGCCTCACTCATTATGATGTGGCAAGTGACTATTTCTCTTCACCAGATGTGGAATTTGAAATTTCTGAAATATAATGACTTTTTCCTCAAACCACATTTATTTTGCAGTTAGATTATCAGTGACTGGAGCTTTTTATATGATAATTAACCCAGAAGAATGGGAATATTGTCTGTTTGTCCTGGAAAAGCTATTCGGAACTTCTCAAAGAATTCTGGCATAATCCAGTATCACTTCTGATTTAAGTACCTGTGGAAGCAAAGAACATTATCATTCCAAAGGCTAAATTGACATTTATAGATAAGGGGATGGAAATGTTGGTCATGTGTTTTGTTTCTCTCTAACAACATGAATGGGCAAATGTCAAAATAAATCAGATAACTAAAAAAAGCAGTTAATATGAAAATTGGATTGCACTGAATGACTTTCTTCCATTGTTTGTAGCTAAATGTGGACAAAGACAATTGTTAATTACACAGGACGAGAAAAATATAGCAGGATACAGCATAAAGGTTTTGTAGCCCCATTTTTTTCCTTTTTAAAGGATAACTGATGTAGACTAAAGTACATTAAATGATGATATCAAGATGTTAATATCAAGGTATATTGTGTGCCAATTACCTTGTACTTATAAGGATTTAAACACAAAGATCAGCTCCCATTGGAGCCAGTACCAAGCAGCTGTTAGTGGTATAGCACTTTGAGGCACATCCTGTGTGGCTTAACATTCAGCAGCAGGTGGTTCATCCATCTTTTTAGACAATCTATGGTTACAGTTCTTATGCTTGAATTGTGACCTTACAGATGAGACCGTACAGTGGTAAATTAAGAAAATGTTAATTTTCTTAATAATCCTGTGACATATATGTGTTGAATGGGATCTGTTTGTCTGCAGTGTTACTCATTCTAAAATACTCCATCAGTCTGCACACAAACAACTGCACAAACACTTCCCTGCTTCATGACTTCTAACATTCTAGCTATGCTAAAACAAACAGGCAAAGGGGAAAAAAACACATTAAACTGACAATTCAAATACAGGTAGCAAGTGTTTTTACACTGTGTGCATGACTAATTCATCAGATCCAATTACCAGGTATGCACATGACAATGATAAAGTTTAACAGCAACTCTGAGCACCTACATAAGAGCAGCCAGCCTGTTTTGCTTTGATGCCAAAAGCACTGACATGTGAACGGGTATGTGCGCAAGCTGTTGGTTTTGAGGGTGAATTACGTTAATCAATACCATGACTTAATTATGGCCCTCCTGTTTAATTGGAGAGATCTTAACTTTGTCATAGCAGGTTCTGCATGTATTAGCATTCATTAAAGCATAAGTAAGAATGCTCTGCCTCTGGTGAGGGAAGTAGAGGAGTGGCATTGTAATGTGTAATCCGTTCATATGTCACCACTTTCCAGCTGAAGCCAGATTTCCATACTCGGTATAACCTCTCCGGTGACTGATGGCTCATTAATTACTTGTTGCTGTGGAAGTTGTGTATATTATAATTCAAAGAGAGAAGTGGAAAAATGTGTGTCCTCAACAGACTCACTCTGAATTCAGGGTCAGAATTATACTTTCAAACAAGCATCAACACCCACTTGAGAAATTTCAAAGACACAATAAGGGGGATCAAAGCAAACTTAAAAGAATTTGTTGATGCAAAAACAGTTATCTTGTCTTTTTTCCCACATCTTAAATTCCCAAATTTTTACTTGAACCGCAATTAAATCTTAATTTGTTTTAAATGACTGAAACCTTTACAAGACACGCATCATAGGAATGATTTTCCGTGTTTCCAGTGACCAGAGTCATTGTCTTAAAAAATATAAGCATGATTAGAAGAATCAAAAAGGAAAAAAAGAAGTCAAAGCATTTTCGAATGCAAACGAAAAATTAAGAGTGATCAGGGACATTCTAAAGACGGCAAATTAACTGGGAACAGGTGAGGGCATAATTCAGCCACCATCATCAATATAGACACATGGACTTGAGAGTAACTTGGAAAATCATCTTCTATCATTCCCACTGTTGCATCCAGACATTCAACTTTAAAAAAGGAAACTGTATACCCATTCAGAAAATGGTAAAAAAAAAAAAACAAAGTCTGGCTTTATGTGCCAAAGATAAAAATGACTATCTGTGTTGTTATATGCATGAGTGTAAAAGTCAGCATTTGAAATGATATCAGGGTCAATCAGTGTTCATGACATGGATGACCTGTGTAAATGTGAGAATATTGTTGATGTAGAGGCATGAATTGGAATTCTGGAGAGTCATAAACCGCCATCAAGGTGACATTTAGACTGAGAGATAAGTAGTAATTTCAATAGGACAGAACCAGACCTATGCTGCATGGCTTACAACAGTGTGGCTTCGTGGACACCGTGTGTGTGATTGACTGGCCTGTCACTAGTCAATATCCATCTCCTAATGAAAATATATGGAGCATCACAAAGATGAGAAAAAGACAACAAATATGATGGACTATTGAGGAGCTGAAATCTAATATTCAGCAAGTATGGGCACAGATACCTTTGGTAAAACTAAAAAGTAGCGTGCTTAGTTTTGTTGCATTTTAAAACCCTTTCCCAATTTTTCTGGAAATGTGGGTTGGTTTAACATTGACGTGATTTACAATTAATGATGAAGCTGTAAGTTAGTACTAACTAATCACCCTCTACAATGTATTATTTCACTTCAACAGAAACCAAAAAGGGTCCTTCAATTTGACTAAAGTAAAATGTTGCATCGCGGGACCACTTTGCAACTGCTCAATATTACCCGACATCATCGGTGAGAAGTAAAATATGTTATCTCACCACACTGGAATTCATCTGCTCCATCTTCACAGTCTTTTTGGCCATCGCACAGCCACACACTGGAAATGCAGTTCCCACTTGGACAAGCGAAATGGCCTTCCTCACATTTCTGCCCATAGGAAACTGGGACATACAACAAAACCAAGTCAGTCCTCTTGGCATTAGCAATGATTGAGGTCATTATCTTCTCCTAAGCTCTGTATGAATCTCTTGTTCCACTGCCATAATCATCACTGAAAATGAGATCTGTCTTAAGTCTTTTCTAATTGAAGCTGGCTTTCTTGATCTGCCTCTGAATACACGAGCGAGATGTGAGTCTCCGTGTGTGCTTCAGTCACTGCTCACCCTGGCAGTTGGTCTCATCAGCATAGTCTCCGCAATCATTTGCACCATCACAGATCCATGATGGGTGGATGCACAGTGAAGTGGAGTTGCAGCTGATGTAATCCTTTTCTTTCACCCCTAGCTTGTAAAAGTGAGAGCATTCCGTGTGGTCTAAACAGAAAAAAACAACACCACAATAACTCCATTATCATAATGCCACTGAAGGTGGAGGTAAACATGAAAGATGCAATATTCACTTTGACCCAAGCTATGATCAAGTGGGTGGATATAGTTGATCTGCTAAGGATGAAGATACAGGCACATTTTTGTTTTAGCTGCAATGCAAAACAAAGGCAGGAGGACTTACTGCAGGTTTTTTCATCCGAGGCATCAGAGCAGTCAATGACCTGGTTGCACCAAGCTGAGCTAGGTACACAGCTCCCATCTTTGCAAGAGGATTCTGATAAGCCACATGTGACATCTGTTGGAGACAATTAGCATTTCAAACTCCTAAAGGACAGTTACAGGTGCACACAAAAATGAATCATAGCTTATTTCAAGGAGAATTGGATCCTGGTAGAAGCTTCCTCAATTTCATATATATATATATATGTATATATATAATATTCCAAGTATGATTTTTTTTTCATGGCTTGTGGTGTTTATGCAGCTGGACACCTTGTGCAATAAAAGCTGCCTGGATGACATGCCCCTTTCCAGTGCTATGCAACAGCAAATTACAATTAATATGCAAAAGGGGTGTCTTGGCTCAGCTGTTAAGAACTATGGGGTGTAGTCATTTAGCTCTGCATTTTGTTATCAGTATGTAACTTACTAATACTCTAATCAAGTGTTCTTGTGGTAATAGAATATTTAATTCTTGGTTTCCAATTAAAAAAAAATTAAACAAAAAATACACAAAAAGAAAAAAAAAACATGTGGGGCTGGTAATGGCACACCATGCTGAGATAAACTCCTTCGTGAAAACTGAGACTGCTGGGTTGGAAAGTCCTCATTAATTACCAAGCTACCACTGTCTCCTAGTGGGTTCAGTCAGCCTGGTCAGAATATATACACACTATATGTTATAGTGTATATAAATATAATTTACTCATTAACATCAATTACAGCATGGAAATAACCAAAAAAATCAATCCAAGCTTAAATCCCTCTAGAGATATTGAAATAAGACCAAATGATGTATAGGCCCCCGGAAACAGTTTCCAGGGGTAGTGGTTGGGCGTCTCTTTTAATTTGAGCTCTCCTTATGATCTTGGGGCTCATTAGACAGCGAAGACTTAACACAGCATGTGGCCCTGTGTGCTGTATTAACATACGCATTAGTGTGACTGGATTGTGCCCTTAGAGGCTGGACGCATAGAACAGGAGATCAAACGGCTGCAACTCACTGCTACAGAGAGCTTCATCAGAGTTATCCCCACAGTCATCGATTCCGTCACAGAAGCGACTATTGGCCACACATCGCTGGTTGTAGCAGGGTCTGAAACCCCTCCGACAGCTCCTGTTGTCTGAACAGATTGTACAGCATGAGTATGTCACAAATTATTAAAATAACTTTGAAATAGAGGGAATCTTCAGGAGCTGTTTGCATCCAGTTAGAAAAAAAAAACTACAAACCATACCAACATCTTTTCATGATATTTTCATGATAGTTTAAATAGATTCGTTAAGTTTGCCTTACCACAGTACTGCATCTTCTCATCCGATTTATCTTTGCAGTGGGCTATTCCATCACAGGTCAGTGGGTAGTTTATGCACTCTCCATTCCCGCACTCAAATTCTGTGTAGATGTTGCAGGAGGAGTTCTCTGCTGCAGAAGGAGAGGGGGAGGATGGCGACTGTCAAAACATACTTTATTCAAACAGTGACCTTAAGATGCTTCATTTCAACATGTGACACTTAACATCCAGCAAATCAGCTTGGATTCAAAATGTGCCAATAATTGTACTCGGATCTGCAAAGGAAATGCTAAAAAGTACTTCTTTTTTTTTCATATAAATTCAGTCATCAAATATACCTAGAATTATATCAATGAAAATCTACCAGTTATCCTCTCTGCTTTGCAACATGCAGCTTCACAAGTTAGAAAGTTACAAAACTTCTCCTGCTTTAGTAATGAGTCAAAGCTGGTTGTTAAAAAGCCTGCGATCCTCTGCCATGACACCAAAGCTGCCATCCAGCTCTGAGTCACTTGCCATGTTCAGTCTGGCCAAACTTTCCTCATTTGAACACCTCCTCTCACCATATGGTCTATTAGCAACACTGTATTTCAAATTCAACTAGTGATGTCAAATTATAAAGCAAGGCACAGCTGCAACACTTTCTAGTTGTGCCTTTCGGCTGGTATGTGTGGCAAACATTTGTCTTCTTTCAGCATTTTCTGCTTCCTCTGTCTGCACAAACTTCAGACAGTCAAACTAAAGCTTTTTTTGTTTTTATCCATCTACTGACTTTGACTGGTGGATTAAACTTAACCACTTTGTCAAAGACACGGAACTAACGGCTGGTCATGTTTGTTTGTGTGTGTTGCTTACAAAGTCATTAATTCAAAGATGTCACAGGATTTTTTTTTGGGAAACATCACAGGAAAAAGAGAAAGAGAAGCCAGCTTATACTGTGCAAAGATAGGTAGCCAGACACTCATTAAAGGAGATATATAAAAAATAAAAAAAATAAAAACACTTTTTATCATTGCTAGCATAAAGTTAAGTGTTTGAAGTCACTATTGACTCAAAAGCTCTGAAAAAAACCCAACTCTGAAATTTTTTTATGGATGCATCAACTCTGAAAAAATGAACTAATTTCCCTGCACTTACACGGGCAATAAGCGGAAATTCATCATTTCTAGACTGAAGGAATTAAAAACATGGATATGTGAGGAACTAGAGGTGTAATTTCATCTGGAGTACAATGTGACGTCACACACCGTCTCTCTTAGTCGATCTCAAGCCTCGTGTTTACCAGCCAGTCCGTTCATGTTCATTCGTGTAATTTACCGCCACCTCCTTCCTCTCAGAGCCCTCGGCCCTCCCTACCTATAAAAGGCGGCAGCCAATGAGCAATGGGAGGGTGTATTTTTTCGAAGCGCAATGGTGGCGAGCAGAACGTAACATTCGCCTGAAGACAAACAGGATCCGATATTACTTCGGAAAAAACAACGGTTGTTGGCAAAGACATTTGCCGGATAAAGAAAGGGAATTAACTCGGATTAACATTGGCCATGTATTTCCAAAGTGGAGAGCACTGCAAGAGGTAAAAGGGCTACCATTTGACTAGGAGCTAGGAAACTAGACGCTTCTTCTCCTGGACAGGCAAGTAACAACACAAATGTTTTAAGTTACTTCAGTATGTTCCACAAAATGCAGATATTGTTTAGCTCAGTGTGTTTGCACTTTGCACATTAGTTTACAGAGGAGCAGAGGTAGAGGTAGGCCCCACTCAGGATGACACACTTTGCTTTGGTCAACCATGCGTAAACTGCACTTCAATGTGATATTTAAAGTATTTTGCTGTTAGTTTGTGCTTGGCTATTAACAACAAATTCTCATTAGTAGTTAAAAAAAAAGAAAAGAGCTAATAATGGTCTACCAGTATTTAATCTAATGTTTTATAGTTAGAGTAGGAAGTTATCTTTTGTTTTTGTTTTTTGTTGTTGTTGTTTTTTGTTTTTATCTGAAGTTTGAAATCAAATACAAATCATTCATCATTTCACAAAACTGTCAGTAAACGAAGAATCAATTCCAGCTGTTGGTGATTAAACTGCAGATGGGGAAATGTTAGTATTTGAGAACCAAATTGCCAGTCAAGTATTTTTTTTTCCATCAGTTTGGTGGATCAGAGATTGGTTTGCTGTGTGTGCTCCAGTTGGCTTCAGGTTAGGTGTTGGATGCTCTTTCATGTAGCAACAACTTGCCTCAGTTGTCCAATCATCCATTTTCTGCAGCTAAATATAGGTCAGGTTCAGAAGGGATACCCGGACATCCCTGTCCCCAGCGACACTTTCCAGCTCTTGCTGGGAGATTCCAAGATGTTCCCACGCCCGGGGTCTTCTCCCAGCAAGACAAGCCTGGAAAACCTCTAGAGCGATGTCAGCTCTAACCACCTCAACTGACTCCTTTTGATAAGGGGAAGCAATCACCACAAGCTCCCTCCGGATGTGTGAGCTCCTCCCCTCATCTCACAGGCTGAGGCCAGCCACCTTCAGAGGGAAGCTCATTTCACCCAATTGTACCTGTGACCTTATTCTTTCTGTCACTACCAGAATCTTGTGAACGTAGGTGAGGGTTGAAACGTAGATAGACCAGTAAATCTAGAGCTTTGACTTTCAGCTCAATTCTCTCTTCACCCCTATGGACATAGGCAGTGCCTGAAATACTGCTGATGAAGCCCCATATTGTAGGCCCATCTCTTGCTCCATCCCACTATCACAAAAAAAAACAAAACAAGATACCATGATAGTTAAACTCCTCTGCCTGAAGGAGCACTCCACCTTTTTCCGGTTGAGAGCCATGGCCTCAGACCAATATAAGTTTGATTTGTTGCTATGAAAAGATCTGAAAATTTATAGTATAGACATCAAAGACATTTTAGGAAGACCTCAGGAAATCAGGTCAACTTGTGAAGAAAAGGGCATTCAATGTCTCCTTTGAAATAACTTCTGTATAAGGGATGCCATTGAGAATCAATATGTTATTCTGAGAATGTTTAAAAG
>JAOXYM010000013.1:22451888-22466057 GCA_028567055.1 Leptatherina wallacei
GCATGGTTTTACTGAGTTAAAAGGAGCTGATGCAGAAAGTATGGTAAAATGCCAGCTGAAGAAGCAAACTTCTACTACCTCATTGTTAACCAAGGTTAATTTGCTAATGACCTTTCTTTGTACATGTGTGTGGGGTGGTTAGATACAAACTACCATTGCTGGTCTGAGCAACTCATGTTCCTAGGCAGTTATAGAAATAAAAAAATAGATACTTTGCCTAGTGAACAAAGTACTCTTAGCCCCATTGGGTGTCTTTTCACTCAGTAAAACCATGCTGTTTGTGGCTTTATGCCTAATGCCAATACAGGACAGACATTTAAAACTGTTTCACTGAAAGCCTCATGTTCAGATCCATGCCCTTTTATGTTTGAACAGCCTTAACTTTTAGCTTTGGTTTACCTGCAGAGCCAGTATCACATTGGGGATAGTTAAAAAAGGCCTCATCCACTAATGCAAGATGATTGGGTCTTTATGGCGATTGAAATGTTTTACCTTGCTTCAACCAAAACATTTTTCAAAACATCACCAAAACCAAAACAAAGTGCTCAGAGAGGTAGTGTGGACTTCTTGTTCCTTTCGGTATAAAACTGCTTTCAATATAGTTATAGAATATAGTTATGATGTTGCTGGGGCCCAGTGTTTGGAGAAAGAAACTTAAATAAAATCCCAAACTATGATGTGATAGTCTCATGAGCGAAAGACTACTGGATAAATTAAGTTTTTCCTGCATAGTAATACTAGAACATGAGTTGTTGAGGGTGATGATACTTTACTATAAGACTACAGATAATCCAGAATACATGAAAAAGCATACCATAGCCCCTTTAATTTTGCTTACAGTATCTACTTTCAGCATTTGTAAAAATACTATGATCTATATGTATGTATTTTTTAAGGAAATATAGAAAACTAAATAAATCACAGACTTTTAAACACCAAGAACACAATATCCTGTGTAAATTTACTCCCAAAATGCATCTTGATACAATTTTATTGATATTTAATCTAATCTATATCCATGTGCAGTAAAATATTGCTGAACACCCATGATATAATTTTTTTTGTACTAATATTTATTATCATCTTCTCATTATTCAAATAGTTTTAAACTGTAGAATTATCTCCTTTTTTATACATGGCATGAATTCATTTCCGAGAGCCAAGAGCAGAAATGTCTCGCATGTCATTACAACATAATTACTTTAGATCCTGTTGATCCCCTGCTAATGTTACTGATCCACAGTAGGGATCTTAAAATGAAAATCTCTTCATTGGGCGATCCATACACTGTGGGGAACATAGAGTCAAAAAGATACCAAACTGGCATGGCTGAGGAAATAAGCCCATCAGGCGCCAGGTTGCCATGGCGGCTGAAGCGAGCAGGCAGCCTTTTCAGTAGCTCCGGAATTTTACAATTTCCCTTGGGATCAATAAAGTATTTATCTTTCTATTTCTATCTATCTATTATGCAGTAGGAAACTAAAAGCTTCCTGAGTTACTGATAAAACAATGCTTTAGCCCAGCAGCCAATACCTTTTATTTGGGGGTCATTATTTTTATACTTACATATCTGCTGGAACCATCATAGTCACATCGCTCAATCTTGCCAAGAGTTCCATCTGAAAAGTAGAGCTTCTCTGCTTTGTGATCAATTGTCAGTCCATTGGGCGTCAAGATGTCAGTACTGATGACAATCCTCATATTCTTTCCAGCTAAGGTGGACCTCATGATGCTGGGCCTCTGCTCGTTCCAATTTGTCCAAAACATCAGGCTTCATATGCAAAAAAAAGACAAAGCAAACATTTTAATGCTAGCGAGCACATTGCAGCACTTCTTTTCACAGTTTATAAACAACAAACGTCCTCAGCTTACTGTGTAGCTGTCATCAGACACTCCCTCATCTCAAAAGAGGAGCTACTTCACCTCAATAATTCTACAGAATCACGCCACCTCAGCATAGCAAGTACAGAACAAATATGTGTCATCTGCAACTGAATCAGTGATCACAAAAAAATGTTTTTTATATCAGCAGCAATACCTACAAGTGATCTGTTGAGTTCTGAGCCAAGCAGGCAAAATACACACAAGTTAATGGGAACATTTCTTGATTTTTATGTGGTCATTTTAGTTAGGTTTAGATTATCAACATCATCCATTAGCAGGCAAGAGCTTACTGGTTTCCTTTCTTTGCCCCAGAGGAATTCACAGATAAAAGTTAAACTCTGTTTCAATTAAATAAAAATGATTATCATCACAGGTTTTGAGATAAAAGTAATCTGTCCTCATTCTTCCATGTGTGAGAAACAGATAATGGTAGCAGGAAATCTTTTGTAGGGGCTTTTTTTCCCCCAAGGATTGGCCAAATTTTAAAACCACAGCAAGGCAAAGAAATCACAGATAAAAGCTGGATGCCTTAAATTGTATATAATGATAATAATAATAATAAAAAAAACCTTTCCCTAACCCTAGGCTCACATTTCATAATGTAATGAAGTCCTGAAAGTCCGCTTTAGTACAATAATAAAGATTCAGGTCAGAAGTCACGACCAGAAGCTACTAATTAATCACTTGAGTTTAAATTCTAATTATCAGACTGTGATTCTGGAGTGGGATGGATATGGTGCCCAGCTGCCAACCAAGGATAGTGTGAGGTCAAGAAACTAATTGAGCTAGTGTAGCAGGAGAAGCAGGAGACTCACCCTTGAAAGACTGCTAGTAAAATTTCTCTGTTAATAAAAAACTGATCCAACTCAACAGAAACAGGGATGTTTTATTGATTTGAACAATACAGGAATTTTTTTTCTAAATTGGCTAACAAATGTTACTTTTCGTGTTAGGTTAGATATGTTAGGTTACACTGCAGGATTTCCTCCTTTAGCTTTCAGCTAACTAAGTTGTCTCGATGTGCTCGTAGTCTTAAAGCAGCATATACACACATCAGGATCCAGGATATGTTTCTGCAGGTCTTGATGAAAAATAATACTTAATTTTCTGTATTCATTCTGTGTCCTTGTTAGCGCTTCAGGCTTGTCCATTTTCTTAGCTGGTGACCTCACATTTCCCATCAGAGCAGTTGGAAGAAATGTTTTGAATTCCCTCCACCTTTCTTTCTTTCTTGCTCCTATCCTGCATCCTCTTCATTTATTTTTCAACTTGGGTGGGATTAGGCATGCTATGTTCTATCAGTAATTTGCTTTTGGTGAACTTGATCAGTTGACCCTGCTGGTAATAAACTTATATTGCCCAATGTTGAGTCCAATGGAAGTGGGGAAAACATTCAAGCAGCACAGTCTTAGTGGTACATTATAGCATGTAGTAATCACCGAATATACAACAACCACTGTATTACATGGTTAATGACTGTCATCTTCTGCACAAATCCCTTGAAAAACAAATCATGATAAAATGGAGGGGAGAATTAGATTAAACTTGAAGTAGGAAGAGGTTAAAAGCAGGGTCAGCACACACTTAATGTCACAATTGTTTTTCTTCCACTTTCTGAATTTTAGTAAACAGTTTGAAAGCTTTATGCTGGGTACACTTGGCGACATATCAACAATACGGTCCATGAATAGATTTACAGACAAGTATGAGGATCTTAAAATTTGTCCTGCTACCAATAGTTGGCCACAAGATGGGTTTTGGAACAGCAGTAATGTGATTATTTTTAATGTGTTGGCAACAAATCTGTTTTAAGAGCTATTTATTTATGTCGTCTCCATGAGAATGTGAAAAAGGCACATTACGCTTATAATGCACTGCATGCTTTGGAAACCAAATCAAGCTTTATGAGTTTTTGTCTCTATTTAGAAACATAATTGTGGTATTTTAGGTTGTTATTAACTGTATTCCCTTAAACCATAAAATGTTATTGAAACCCTTTTTTATAGCTGTTGGCTAACAGTGCCAAAGGCCAAACTTTAGTCCACGTGAGCAACACAATGATTTGCCAGAAGGTGCACAAAGACTATGAAGAAGAGCCACTTACTTTTGACACTCATCCAAGGAAAGAACATGTGGGTGGTCTTCTTCTGATAGAGTGACCACAGCCTGCCTGGGAAAGGCACTGACCCGTTTCTGGTCCACAGTTTGTCTGGTGATGGTAGATGTGGTGGAACTGGTCCAGTACAAGGTGTCCCAAGCCCGGTGGTAAGCCAATCCCTCCACTGAACCCACATCTAAAAAGAACAGGCATAAGAAACCACTTTAATATGATACCTAATTCTGACAGAGAATAAATTCATTCAGTTTAAAAAAGCCTAAAGGGTACTTGTCAGAGAGAACTTTGAGGCTGGGTCAGCATGTCTCTGACTCCCAGTCTACCAGTACTGGATTCCCCCAGGGCTGTGTCCTTTCTCAACTGTTATTCTCCTTCTGTACACCAACAGCTGCACATCTGGACACCTGTCTATCAAACTGCTAAAGTTTGCTGATGACCCAGACGGACCGTCTGGTGTCCTGGTGCAGCAGGAAAACCTGGAGCTCAATGCTCTCAAGACAGTGGAGATAGTGGACTTCAGGAAGGACCCAGCCCCTTTCTCTCATTCCTCACCAAGAAGGCTCAAACGAGGCTGAACTTTCTTCAGCAGTTGAAGAGGTTTCACCTCCCAGTTAAGCTGATGGTGAACTTCTACACAACCATCTTTGAATCCATTCTCACATCCTCAATATCAGCCACGGCCAGGAACAAGGCCAAGCTGCACCGTATCATCCACTTCTGAGAAGGTGATCGGCTGCAATCTCCCATCTTTCCAGGAACTTTACACCTCCAGGACCCAGAGATGTGCAATCAAGATCACAGCCGATCCCTCTCATCCTGGACACAGACTTCTTTGGTCCCTCCCCTCTGGCAAAAAGTTCTGTTCCATCAGGACCAGGACCTCTCGCCACCACAACAGTTTCTTCCCTGCAGCTGTCAGCCTGCTGAACTGTATCCCAATTCCCCACAAGTGAGCCCCCCACTCCCCCTTACCAACTCATAACTCATTTATCTTCTTTGTTTAACCTCATTTCATTGTGTACATATTTAAAACATTTGTGCATTTGTTTCAGGTGAAATGACCTATAAATTGGTCAGTGGCAGTCATGAAAAGAACTGATCGAATTCTTGATTGCTACGGAAAGGTGCATCAATGTTTCCTTTGTTATATCCTTTAATAAAGGATACAATGGATCATCTTTTACAAAAAATAGAGTTGAAGCTGCTGTGCAACAGTTACTTTCAAGTGTTTTTATATAGTCCAAATACCTAATTCATGAAGATAAATATGAGGACATGAGGGGGAATGACAGCAATCATTGTCAATGTGACAATCAATATAGAATAGAATTTTTCTTCCTGATTTTGTTCAACAATTGTGGGGGTATTGAGATGGCAGCAATCTGTAACTTGGCCACTAAGTGTCAGCACGCACTGATCCTTTAATTTTGATAATATGTATGAGTTGTACCAAAGCATACCCCTGTCTTAGTTCAGTAAAAGAAAAAAAACTAGAAAATACAAATATATTAACTTTATTTCCTGACCCACTCTTTGATACTTACAAAGTATGAGGGAGAAAAATACATTCAAACCTGGGCGGATGCCATTTATTTATTTTGTGCTCTTGCAATACAACTAATTTCCATCTGCCACCGTCACTTTCAACTGGAGCTATTCAACCAAAAAAGAAAAACCCAAATCAAAAAATATTGATTTTACATGCAACAGATGGCAGGCACCAATTGTGCTAGAACTGTGACTGTGCTTCACTGATGACTGACAGGGAAATTACTTCATGCCTCACTACACTGGATGGACAGCTATTTGTTAATGCAACAGTCACTCAGGAACAGAGTGTGTTTTCATGGCAAGCCAATTTCCTAAACACAGAATAAGATAAGGCTTTTACAGCTTCCTATTTAATTGCATGAATGTGACTGGCAGGGAAGAAGCCTCCAGAGAGATATGATCACTCACAGATAATGTGTCCATATTCATGTCTGATACCCCCATTCATTCAAACTTTTTCAAGCTATGGATTCATAATTAGCCATTAAATATGACATTTACAGTTTCTGTTATACATAAGCACAAGTGTGGAGCAGAATAGCATGCCTAAATCCATTGCTGAGTTGCCATGGATATAAAAATGGACTATGATGAAGCATCTGTGAAAAGTTATGACTTGGACATTGTTTCATAATTGTGTTCTGGAAGAATATGAGATTTGTGGTTGAAAACAAGACAACTTTGGTGCACATGAAAATATTAAAATCTTGCAAAAACAAATGAATGCAACAGGACTGCTGAAGAGTCCACTGGAACTAATGAAGGAAAAGACACTTTTCCTAGAAGGAAGTAAACAAAATTCAGTTCCTTCCCCAACACAGCTCACATATTAAATATCAAATAAAACCTCTCACTCGAGCACACTCATGGCTGTCAGATAACCATTTGTCAAATAAAAAATTGGCTTTTCTCAGGCTGTGGAAAGAAGGCCTGCTTAAACCATGTTTTTAATGGGAATTTGTTTATGTCCACAAGTGTGTAAAAATATCTGTTTATTGGGATTGTCTTTCATGAGAGAAACACATTTTACAAGAGCAGATAACTCGCTGAATTGCCAACATTTTTAGTGTCAAGAAAACAAAAAGTAAATGAGTAAATTTGATGTTTAAATGTAACCTTGATGTCAAACATTTGGCCAATCTGATCCTGCCTGATCCCTAGTTTCACAAACATGCTCATCTGTCAATGCAGTTTCCAATTTGTCTAAATAGTGAACATGTGGCTGGTGTTAGATAATTTGGCTGTAACCCTGTATCTAAAAACCCATAAACCACACTCTAGAATACTTAAGACTCTGCCTGAGTCAGCCCACAACTAATTAATAGTTTGCAATAAAAGCCGTCTGGCAGCTTGGAGTTTCTCACAAATTGTTGGCCACGCAAGGGAGTAATTAATGGGGGACACAGAGTTTAATTAGGGAAATATGGATGATTAACATCTTCACCTTTCCTCAATGACGGGATACCAGGAGAAACTTTTAGAAGAAACAAGAGGGCGGATTTTGATTTTCTATACAGTGTAAGACGAGATGCTTCCTAAAGGTGTTGATCCCATCAACAGGAGTATGGACCAGATGGATACACCGCTTCGAATGAACACCACACATCCTGTCACACTTATGTACAAGAAGTTCAAACAAATGGCTGTTTCTTGAAAAAATATTTGGAATTGAAGCATGATATAGACTCAAAAATGTTAAATTGCTCACATATGATATCTTTGGATTACTATCACTTTACATTTCACAAGTGTTGAGGCGTGAAGGACACTTACGCTCCTGACAGATGGTTCTTGATAGCGCCTGTTCATTTCTAGAAGATAAATAAATAAGCAGAAAGCTCCTTCCACGGGAATGTGGAGGTTGGGATGGGGGCTGGGTGAGAGCGGATCAGTAACACTCTGCCAGCCTCCCAGCGTGTGGGTGTGGGGGTGGGGGGTTGGGAAGGTGCTGAGGTCTGCTCCCTGTGGTAACTTCACAGAACGGCGGAGGATGCAAGCTGTGCAGAGCAGACACGTTTGCTGTTCTTCTGACTCCAGTCATGCTTATCTGGACAGGACTGAATGAGCTTTGGTGAGTAATAAAGAAGGATTGGTCCTCGTTCAATTTGCGGCAGTCAGTAAGCAGGAAGCTTTCCAACATGGGTGCTATACGTTACAGACTAGGAATTAAATGGTCTTTGAAAGGGGTAAAAGGATAGAAAAATGGAGTGGCGGAAGAAGTGCTGCTCTTGACTAACCAAGACAGATGCAATTAATGCTATGTGAATAGCAATAAGGTTAAGCCTTCCGTAAAACTGCAGTGAAACTCATACGACTCATGCAGGAAAAAGAACATGTCAGTGGCTGAAGCCTTGGATCATTGTCTGTCAGATCTGGTCAGCTACAACACCACCGGGCAGACTCACACTTCACCACAGTTACATAAAAGTTAGATCAATT
Source organism: Leptatherina wallacei (assembly GCA_028567055.1). Taxonomy (NCBI): domain Eukaryota; kingdom Metazoa; phylum Chordata; class Actinopteri; order Atheriniformes; family Atherinidae; genus Leptatherina; species Leptatherina wallacei. Next base: position 22,459,879 of record JAOXYM010000013.1, read on the forward strand.
TAATTTTAGGGATTTATGTTAAATATGTAGCAGTCTGCACAAAGTAATAGTGAAACCTGAATGTTTCAGGTTTATTCAGATCAGTAGTTCCCCCACTCAAAGTCCCTGTCCTCCTGATGGGTGTGCAAAAGATCATTGAGGCTGTTCTATATCTTCTCTCCACAGAGGCTGTCGAAATTAAATTTGCTCATGTACAAATCTAATTTTGTCTAATCTATCAACACAGTTACTGGATTATTAAAAGTCTGTGTGAATGAAGTGCATCAAACACTGCAGAGTCTTTAACCAATCTGTCAGTGCTAAGAAGTTTTTAATGTGCAAACTGAAGTACGGAGTTAGAAATACAAATGTCAAACTTGGAGCAACAATAATTTCTACTGCAGATGAAATAGCTTGGGTGGCATTTAATGTGTCTTTATACACATTTACTCAGCATATGATCATGTTTCATGAAGAATTAAATCTTGTTTAATGGATGTTCACATGGATTTTAAAATCACCATGAGTATTTCCTCTACATTTGCCGTCTGAAGGATGTGGAATGTGTAGTCTGTGAAGATAAACTAGCACAACTATAATTTAGTGTCAAAGAAATATTTCAAGAACACATACAAAAAGTTCTGGATTATCAGAGGTCTCGTTGTTGCACCCAGACTGACGAATCATGCTGTTTAAATCTGTTCTCGAATTTACAGTCATCTGCAAAATTATTCATACCCTTCCATTGAAGAAAAGGCAAAATTTTCAATAGTAAATCAAATAACTGGAGACTGAAAAAAGTGATAATAGATAAAAATGTGCTATACTATAATTTAGTGAAATAAGACATTGTTTTTTAATTCAATTGAGTTGAAATAAACAACAACAAACAGAATGGTCCTGTACCAATGAGAGCACTTTGCTGATGAGCAGTGGGCCAAAATACCAGCCAACAGGTGTAGCGGGCTGTTTAAGAGTTACAGAAAACATGTGATTACAGTGAACACCTTAAAGGATTGCTCAACAAAACATTAGTTTATGAGTGACGTAACAAATATTAATTTATCATATTTTTTGCTTGTTTTTTTAATAATAATTGTATTGAACAACAATTCAAAAACAATGTCATGATTTTCATAAATTTTCATTTATTATTACCTTTGACAAGTTCAGCTTATTTCAGTGACAGCTGTTTTATTTCCTTCTTTAATGGGAGGGTATGAATAATTTTGCAAACGACTGTGGATAGCACAAACTGTTAGCTAACCAAAAGGGTTCAACTCTTTGGTGTCTACGGCTAAATGTTAAGAAAAAAAATAATTAGCAAACATAAAGTCCCTTTTCACTTTCTTAATCCATATGTGAAATGAAGTAAGGAAATGTTGCATCCTGTATGTATTTATCATGACAATCAAGGGGAGGGGACAGCCTTTTTTGTACTTGGGGGGGGGGGAGGGGAGGCCATCCAGAAAAAAACACTGGGAACTGCTGATCGAGACAAGTGTATGTACACAAATTAAAGCATGTCTTATAATCGCATAACAAAGAACAAAGTAAGAATCTTTTTGTAATATTAAATGTACTTACTTTCTGCAATAACAAATCTTCCTGTCCAGTCATCATTAATGATCTGGATATTTCCAAAGTGGACATCACTAAAAAAGATGCGATTGGTCCCAGCTGTGTTCTGACTGTAGTCAAAGGCCAGAGCTATGACATTCTTGAAAAAAGCAGGGTTTTCAAAAGGCTGGACTGGTGAGTTGAGGTCACTCTCATCTGAGAGGTGGATGCTTTTCAGTATAGTCCTTTCAGAGTAGAGAAGATAACCTTCGTAGCGCTCGCAGGCGAAGCCGTCATCTGCCAAGCGGCCGTGGGCACAGGAGCACGTCCGGCGACCGCTGCCCAGGTGAAAGCACAGCTGCTGGCAGCCTCCGTTACTCCTGGCACAGGGGTTGGTGCCTTCAAAACACAACACATGTTCTGTTACCTGTTTGGCCCAGTTCCTGCTTTTTGCAGTCAGGTTTAATTTGTCCTGACTATACATGAAAGGTGAAAACCCAAACAAGCCACGCACAAGTCACAAATGGAGTGGATTAAGATGTAAAGATGAAACCAACCTTTTTCTCTGCCTCTATTGAAGACAGTCACATCCTTTAAATTAACCCCCAGGCCACTCCTCATGGTTGCAGCCTCACTGGTGTCAGTTTTAAAACCCCGTCGGATTGAACCATTGGAGTGGGCCCTGAATTAACCAGAGAAAAGAAAATGGATCTGGTCTAAGTTTCAGAGAAAAGAGGATGCTGTATTCTAAGTTTGGCCTGAGGCAGAGAAGGGACTTTTGTTTTTTTGCCATATTGTAAAGAATAATCATTCTATTTTTACAATACTAATTCAAAATCCAAGACTACAATAATTAATTGTGACAACTCGTGTGATAATTTGAATTAAACTTTTTTTTCCCATTGTTATCCTTATTTGGAGAAAGATGTATCGTCAAGTCACGTAAAACAAGTTAAATGTGAAAAATTAAGTTAATCAACTATTAGTCACCATATTTTACAAATATTTTAAAACTGGTAAAGAAATCAACTTCATAAAAAAGAAGTGGGAAAAAAAATGCTTTTATTGGAGGATTGAGAAAAGATCTGCGTAGCTGATGACAAAGATTTTTGTCTGTATTTACAAAAGTAGGTGGGGACTCTTGCTAAGAGGAATTGCTTCTCTTAATATTTTTCACATGGGACCTTTGTCGAGAAAGGTTAATGTGAAGTTTTTCTACAGGCTCCGCAGGCAAGTGCATGTGTGTGCATAGAAGAGAATAATAAATTACCTGTCAGACCAGTAGATGTAAGGCCCAAACACAGCTACTGAGAACAGGTCTACGTTGGCCGCTGACAGTACAATCTCCCGGCTCTCACCTGTTTCAAGGTTGATCCTTTCGATCTTATCTGTGCGAGCGTCGCACCAATATAATGCATTTTCCTGCAAGGTAATTTCAAAATGCATATCAAATACCGAGCCTCTGAGGAGTGGTTGTGTTACAGCGACAGAAGAAAAGAGGGAGAGCAGGTAGGATGTGTAAAATACAGAAGCGGAAGTGGTTGAGGCTGAAGGTGCATGTCTGTGTAACTGTACCTCATAGTCTATGGAAATTCCATTAGGCCACATAATGCCTGAGTTAACAAGGGTAACTTGGTCTGAACCATCCAGACGAGAGCGCCCGATGCAGGGGTTCTGGCCCCACTCAGTCCAGAAGAGATACCTGCTCATGATGATGAGACAAAAACAAAAGAAGGTGAATGTTATGATCCTGATGTGGTTGGCCTCTATTCTTTTATACAAAAGAAGAAGGGAAAAAAGGTAATCATTCCTTTTCACAGCTTCTGTAGTCTTCCTTTAAAGACCCACAATATAACTTTTCTTCCATAAAACTCCGCTTTCTGGACTAGTTTGATGACACAGTGATATCTATTACGAGCATTTGATGTTTAAATGTAACATTGATGTGAGCAGAGTCACGCAGCTGAGAAACCGCACTATACAACTTTCACATCCGGGACGGTAACATGCTAGCAAACAAATGTAAAAAATACAGCTATTTTGAATGCACGTCGGCAGATTCAGCAAAGAAACGCTAGAAGACATTATCGGAGGAGGAGTGGAAACTAAGGAAATAACTAAGAGATAAGACAAGAGTCAAGAAAAGACAGTTTTTACTGTCTGGTGAGATCTCACAGTACAGGAAGGATGCAAGATGGATGCTGAATTAGCCGTGGATAGGGGGCGCATCACTGAGAAAACAGTAAAAGTTGAATAGAAACTCTTTAACAGTTGTTTGAGCACAAGTGTTACAAAGTCTCCACATCGGTTAAATTATTATATCTAAAACCCCGGTTAATTTCAAAGGGCATTAAGTAATGCAGAACTTACTGATCCTTTTCATGAAACCTTTTCCCTTTTTGCACAACTTTTGCTTTTTGCATTTTTATTCAGTAAGTAGCAAAGAAAGTTGTAAATTGTAAGTTGTCAACTACAATTTTAAGCTTGAGTATTGCATTCAAATGATAATGACATGTACCTATAGTACCTATGTGTGCCAAGAAAACATCTGCATATGAATACCTCATCACCACATTGTTTGGAGAAGGCATGTTGGCTCCATATATTCATGCTGCCGATGCAGAACCAACACGTACCATCTGTGTGTCTCAGCAGGATGAATCATCAGAGCAAGCAAAAAATGTTGGTGAAAATGTACAGCCTCTGATTCCTGTTCCTGACAAATCAGAAACTGGACTGAGATCATTTTCTGCTCGTTGTAGTTTAATCACCACAGAGTGGTTGTATGATTTATCAGAGCCCTTCAGCCAGCTCTAACATGTCTTGCCATTCTCTTCTAAACTCTTCCACATAGTGCTGGAAGATAATTGTAATCTAGTACATAGTAATGGGGATAATTACATGGGTTAAAATAAAATCATATAATGATCAAATGATAGTGTCATATGTTATATTGATAGATATATTGCTATTGATAGATTATTCCTTTACAGCAGCACTATGTAACTATCGGAGCTTAGAAATATTTGTTTTTGACTCCTTTCGATGGCACAGTTACATTTATCATGTATATTACTGGAGCTGTGGTTGCCCAGCATCAGGCTGAGAGGCCACCAAGCGGCACCCTCCGGCAGAAAAATGTGAAGCTATGAGGAAGTGCCAGAAATTGCAGTTCATCCCTCATCCGCTTGGGGCTGGCTCCAAAAGAAAGTCAATCCCCATAGACTCCCATGTTAAATAGGCCAACTTCACAGCAAAAATAAACATGTTTACAGCCTGGTACAAAAAACATTTTAGGTTTAATAGGTCAAGTTTACCATCATGACAACTGTGGGGGGGAGTGAATTTATTTATAACTCATGCGTTTATGTTATTTAATCTTGAAATTTTTCATAATTAGAGGCGTGTCCTTTTGACTGACAAGATGCAAAATGGATGGATTAAATGCTGTTAGGTGGGACCTTACTTAAAAAAAATCTGTTTAGTCAGCCTTTGTGTAGCAGTTTTGACATACTTGACTACTTGAATAAATAGGTGATTCAACAGAAGTGCTCCATAGAGGTATGTGTCATAAACCAGTATTGATAAATACTGCATTTACGCTACTAGATACACTACAAGCAGGATCAGATATGTATTGGCTCACATTGCTATAAGACTAATAATAACTGATAACAGCAAAACAGTGCACTGATATGATGGAAGTACAAACAATGAAAGCACAGAGAAAGTTTCCTACCCCTTCTGTGGATGTACAGCAATGGCTCTGGGCTGATCAAGTCCTTCAGATATGACCACTGAGCGATATGCACCATTCAGACGAGAGATTTCTATCAGATTGAATCCATGGTCTGTCCAATACAGGTTTCCTGTGTATAAACAATAGATAGAGTAAATACAGCAGAGGTTCATTGATATTCAGAGAAGATAAACACAAAGTTCCTATCATAAACTATTGCATACGTTGGTGCTATGAATGATTTTATAGTAAATAAAGGATATCCTGCTTGGTTTCTAAAGCTTATTGTTTACTGTCACTTCAGATCAAAACAAGACCTCCAATCACTGGCATAACTAGAGCTATTGCACCTAAAGTGAGAATTTTCAACAATCAATAGCAACTTGACAGCCTGTGGTAATAACTCCAGGGCTGGGGGAGCCACAATACCAACCAGCAATCCAGTCGACAGCTATGCCTTCCACTCGACTGATGCCGGTAGTAATGACGTCTTCCCTCCAGGTCTGATCGCGTTTGGCACGGGATATTTTGTTCAGCCCCATGTCTGTCCAGTACACTGTGTCATTTCCTGGAAATTACACCGTAGAATTAATGACAGGAGAAAACGGGATGATAAATGCTGCTGCCACAGAAGTATTTATGCTCTAAAACAAAGCAGCTCGTGAAACCACATTTTACTGCAGCATGGTCCATTTCACCAGATGTTGTGTGTCACTATAAAGCACCACAGCTCAGAAACAGCACTTTGTTGACATACAGTACATGGACAGGAGAGATGATTCTCGGCCATATTTTACCGGGCAGTATATTGCTTTATGCAAAACATGGTGTTGGTTAAACTGTTATGAGCATTTTATTATTTTATAGCCCAATAACTAAAGTATATTAAATACTCCCCCCC